>JAGRRF010012888.1:2967662-2985339 GCA_019097615.1 Morone chrysops
AAAATCGAATTGAAAGCAAATTAGGGCTATCAAGGAGACCTGAATGTGCCTTCAGCCTCTCTTTCCTACGGAACCCATTGAGTGCTCAAACTGCTATTGCATGCACACAAGATACAGTTTGTTGCCACATTTTGATTAATTTGTGCATAAGATGAGTGTGTATACCGTAGCCTGCACAACAGACCAACAGACCTTTCCTGAAGCATGAAGGGCAGTGTGTAATACTGCCGCAAGTATTATGCAAGGCATGTTTTGCACACCCACATATTCTTTTATGTGGATGCAGTGAAGTATAGTGTGCACCAACTGTACCATGACAATTTAGGACTAAACTATTAAACCTTAATATTGCATCAATTTCCTTTTCCTTTACCATAATAAAGCTTACATTGAATGCATAGGTAGTGTATCAACATGCAATTACAGCATGTCTTAATCCAAGTTTACTGGCCGTGCTTAAAGACGCATGCAGCTCATTCGACAACACTGTAAGCTAGTCCCTAAATAAAAAAGAGCTAGGTATGTGCCAGGTGTTTATGAATGTTATCATGACCACAAATCAATCAAAAGGGTGGGAACAAACTGTATCTCATAGTCACGAATCAATCAGAACAAACTGTATCTTGTCGCCACAAACTATATCTTGTGTAAACTGTTACTTTGGGGCAGCTAGAGATCTGTTTAATGTAACCAAACAATTTATTTTTGTGCTCATATTCTTTCACAGAATGTAACAGGGAGGATAATTGCTGTGATCTGGAACACCACAAAATCACTAAAAAGGAGTGTTGACAGGGCAAGAAACACGAACCTGGAGGTTTAGCCAGATATTTTATTTGGATGAGAAACCAATGGTAAAACTGCACCCAAACTGTCAATTGTAAATACGTATCACAGTTTAGGGATTACCACGATTGAGTTTGAGTTACTGTGTGTAACATAGCTTTATGTACACAGTTTTCTTGTGCAATTAAGGGGCTGTAAGTGATATTTTAAGCGAGCACAGTTTCTGCTACACAGCCAAATAAAGTGGTGTAGATAATCTAAACAGTTGACTGTCCTGGTCGGATTATCTGAAGGCTCGTGGTTCTTGACCGCATCGGCCAATTTTGCCATGTCATTTGCTTATTGCTATTTCCCTGCACTTTAGTTTGTTTAGGCACAAACACAAAACGGTTTTGCTTCCTTCTGGAACATGGTTTCGATGTTGCAGTCATTGAATGAGAATTATTTTATGATTCATTTGGGTTAAGGTTAAGTAAATGAAATTGTTTGGTTTTCTTACATACCATTATGGGCAAAAACAACAAGTACTTGCATGCCAAAATCTAGGACTGCAGTACGCCATATAATTCAAACACCCAAGAACACCCAATGTAAGAAATAGTTGCACATTGTGTTAATTAAAGCTGACAGTGGCAGATAGCAATAGAAATAATATAGTTAAGGTGGGAAACCTAGTCACAGCTATGATTGTTTTCTTTGTATTTGTATTAGTATGTCGTTAACCAATCTATATGCTTCTTGTCTTTCTGTGTCAGTTCTGAAAACTATTACAGTGTCAAAGCTTAGTAAAGTGAGTATCTCCTGTCCATTTGTGGAGACCAACAGCTCAGAGCGCAAGTATCTACTCCTCTTCAATGATAGCTGTATCAACTATATAACTACGAATAAGGTCAGTGTGTGTGTGTGTGTGTGTGTGTGTGTGCTAATATGCTTTTGTATTTATTGTAATCTATAATAATAAACTTTATTTAGTACCTTTCAAAGTTACAAAGTTATTTCCAATAAAAACAGTACACATTTTAAACAAGAGAAAAAACAAACTTATATAAAACACAAAGACAGTAAAATGAACTAAAGTGCCATAAAACATAAATTAAATCACTAAAAAGTAATTTTTAAAATCATATATTACATCTGCAGCCTGTGTTTCAGCGGTTACAAGATCTTTTTTTTTTAAGGAAGAAATGTCACCACATCAAAAACCTTTTACAGATTTATTTTGTATCATTGAAGTTTCAGTGCATGTGAAGACATCGTGGCTATCCCAGCCACTGTGCACAATTTCTAAACATTGTCTACTTAATTTCTTTCTTAGGACTTCCCGAGTTTGACTGACAAGTTACAAGAAATGTTGAGTGTTAGAAAGCCACAGTATCTCACCTCTGCTCCAGTACTGCACTGCACTGAAATTTCATGCAGCTGGGGGTTTCTTTAAAAAGCGACCTCACACACAGTTATGTACACATGCTGTACAGACTATAAAGCCCCTTGAGGCAAATTTGTGATTTGTGATATTGGAGTATATAAAGACAATTTGACTTGACTTGACACACAGCCAATAGCAGTTGTTCCCAAACTTTTTCCTTTAGGGACCCCTTTTCTATAATTTAGTGAACTGACGATCCCTGCTTTGGTGACATATTTTATTAATATTTCATACTATATTCAAAATTGGGCCTAATTCTGCCCTGCATGCATTAGATTAGTGTTTTTCTTTAAATGTTGAATATGGACCTACAGAATTCTGCATGCAAGGCCCCTATAGGATGCCTGTCTCATCTAGTGTTATACTGAGTGGACCCCAAACTTACATAAAAGGTGATTGGTTGAATTACACTGTCAAACATTTTAGTCAAAATTGTAATTGGTATGTGTCTTTTGTAAAATGTTCTTATAACTGCATAACATTCTCTATACTTTTGTGCTTTTTTTTGCTTCTGTGCCTTTCTCAATTTCAATTCATTATGCTTCTGATGACATGAGTGTTAGAAAAAATTATTAAGACAAGAAAGAATAGAAAAAATTATTTATAAAGAGTACAATTAAAAAAAAAACAATTAAGAAAACAATCTATTAAGAATACATTTCCTAAAAAGTACTTCAGTGACTTTTCAGTGACCACAGCACGGCAGGTGAGATTCCAGTTTTTTTTTCTGTTGGTAGGCTCTGAACTATCCAGAGAATTTCTTCGGTCACTTTGAAGTCACAGCCAACAACAGTGGATTGTACAAGTGCAAGGTGGAGCTGGTTTATCCTCCACCACACAGTGAGACATGTCACATCACTGTACTCAAAGTGGCAGGTAATATGCATGGCCTAAAACATAAAATATTACTGTTATATTATATTGATATATACTGTGTGTAATATATTAAAATATTATCTATAAATTTTGTTTGGGTCAATTCATAGACAAGCCAGAAATTAATGAAACTGTTGCAGCAGCCAATCAGAGCTGTCCAGTCAAGACCCCATTCATCCCTGACGTGGCGATGTGGGCGGGATGTGGCGTTCTATTGGTCTACAGCCTGTTGTTCACCTGCATTACCATTGTTTTATGGGTAAGAATGAAATAATGGATTGACTCACTCTCCTGTACTGCACACATTACCTGTCACTGTAAGTAAAACACATCTCTCTGACTGACTGGCGTTGTGTTCCTCAGAGGAAGCTGAAGAGGGATGACGACGATACAAACGTGTATATCAACACCAGACCTGGAGATGTCAAGAAACCCTACAAAGTCTGAAACATCACAGCTATTAATATCGGTCCTGTACTATGAATGTAGACTATATATGGAGTGTGGTAGTTGTGGTAGTGGTGGACTATTTATACCTGTCCCCTGGTTTAGCTATAAATAGCAACACAGTCTCTGTAGGAAGGAGGTAGAGGTGGGTGAATGGGTTAATGTTGACTTTAAATTTTAGACTTAGCCAACATATTATTTTAATTTCTTTTCAGTTTTTAGTTGTAGGTTAGGTTTTGGCAGCAAAACTAGTAAGTTCTTAGTTAAAGATCATCTTTTGTCTCTGCCATGCAAGATGCAGGTGCAAATAACCACATTACCTATTTACACTCCAGATGCATATAGCATTGTTGGCTACAAACACCTGAGTGCTTGTCTTTGCCATACTAAGCTATATACACCTGGGCAAAAATACAGACACAATCACTTAAACACAGGGGTGTTTTCTGATGTGGCTCTTGTGAGCAATTTTTCACAAACAGACCTCTTATTGTTTGACATTTGCTTTTAGTGAGTTAGAATGTTTTTCTAAAGTCACTTGTTCTCTATGTAAATGTTAATATTATATGCTGTTTTATTTAGGTATTTTATGAACATACTGTAAAACCCAATAAGTTAGTTGAATTAAAACTGTTTCACTAAACAATTTAAGTTTATAAAATGATTTAAGTACAAGTAACTCAAGTGTTTATTGTTAAGGTAACTTGGGTAACTTTATTGTTTCAATTTTATTCAATTAACTGAACTTAAAACAAGTAAGTATATTACACTCATATGAAGCATTTCTCCAAACCTATTTAAAACGTGTATTTGAATAAAGTAAGTTAATGCATCTTATTTATATACATGTTTCCACCTAAGTTGAATTTACTCAGTTTTCTTCCACTAAAGCAAACCACTGATGTACAATAAAAACAATTTACAATTAATCAATTATCAAAATGGTAGCAAATTAATATTGGGGCTTACATTTTTGTAATGATATATTGTCAACTTAAAGAAATTAGTCAATGGAACAAAATGGAATACTGCTCAAATTTAAGTGCACTCAAGAGTTAGTTTAACAATCCATTTTTGAGTTGGGTTTAATTCACAGGAATGAGTGACTCAAAATGTTTTAATGGATTAACTTATGTTAGCTTACTTATTTTATAAATATATATTGTTAGCCTTTACAGTGCAGGATTGGGAGGGTTAGGGTGGCTGTGGCTCAGAGGTAGAGCAGGCCATCCACTAATCAGAAGGTTGTTGGTTAAATTCCTGGCTCCTCCCTGCTGCATGTTAAAGAATCCTTGAGCGGTTGGAAGACTACAAAGGAGCTATACAAATACAGGTCCATTTACCATTACCAATTACCATTTGGGAACCAAGTTGGGAACCACTGTGTTAGAAAATGTAGTCAGTAATCTAATCCAAGTATCAAAATATTAAAGTAATGTAACCTTTCTATTACTTTTGGGCAAATAAAAACAAGAGAAAAGAAACATTAATAAGAAGTGACAACAGAACAGGACCTTACAAAATAAAATGGAAACCAAGAGCATAGCAGAGCTGCTCAGTGTATTTTTAAAGAAAAACTGATGTATTTTAAAATTGTAAAATTAATTACAGTTACCTTTTTTTCTGTTCTGATTATGTAACTCAGTTTTATGTAATCCATTATTTCCCAATTGTGTAAAGAGCTACTGGAATATAACTGTATATTGTATGTACTGCACATTGTATTATACATATTTTAGAAAACTATACTATAAAGAAACTTTTGAATTGAAAAATAAAGATATAAACATATTTATTTGAAAATGTTGTGTTGTTTAGTAAAATCCAGGTTGGCAGAAACAGATTAAAACAGTAAAGAATTTTTAATCTCACTGTATATTGTAAATGTTCATTTTGAGCAATTAAAATGAAATTAAAAATTATCTGAGCATGCGAGACATAAGTAATTTTCCTTCACGTTTAGTCAAATTATATCTGGAATGGTTCCGAAATGATTGTCAGAAATTTTGCTGATGATGAAAAATGCAAATCTGGGGCAATATGTATCACTATCCAAAATAACTGTTCTCACGCCTCTGCAGGAAATGAAAAGATGTCGAGCGTGATGCTTAGCAAAGAGAATAGTAGCTGAATGAATATTGCTGATCTCTCTTGTCAGAGGCTACTATAGCTGGTGAGAGTGGCAGTCACAAACACTACAACTAGTTGGGCAGACAGCAAACAACTGAGTATTGCTTGTGTGTAGGAGAAACTACGATGGTCGTGTTTTTATATATGTACTCTTACAAACACTGTATAACCAGAACTCAAAAAATTGTGGAAACTGATAACATCTCATTTTTAAAGCTAACTTTTTTTTAAATTTTGTAAGTTAAAAAAAGATTCTTGATCAAGCAGCTTTAGTCATTTTAAGTGACACTGACTTAGTTATTTGTATTTGTAAAGTGAAAACAAAATCAGAATCAGGTTTTGTTTCTGTAACTTACAAAACTATGTTAATGTCACTTAACATTACTAGTAAAAGCTGCTTTATCAAGAATCTTTTTCAACCAAAAAAAATTAGTTTGTGTTATTTTTGATATAATCTGTTTCAACAATTCTTGTGAATTAAACTAGTGAGTTAAAATAACTTATCGCATTACAGTGAAGGAAGTTTTCACTGTGCACTCCACAGCGTTTCCAGAAAGGTTTGTGATACTTTCAGAACCTTTTCTGGATCCACTTTCAGGTCACCCAATTATTACAACAGAGTTATAACGTTCTTGGCAGAATTTTAGTATTGGATGAGCATGAATACAGCTACACATACAAAGGTTTCATTACTATAGAGTAAAACAAGTCCATTAAAATCCATCACCGCTCACTCCAAAAAATGAAAAAAGCTGTATGATACACACACACACAGGCAGCAGGAGAAAAGCCCCTCCCTTAAGATCCTTTTAACTTCATTGCTGCAGAAGAAGCGACAACCGGCTCAACCATGAAGACGTAATTCATGAGATTATTACAAAGATCAGCTGTACGTATAATCAGAGAGAACACTTGTTGACCAGCGTGGAAAAATTTGCTTCTGATATAAATTAACAATGAATGGGAAGTGTGGGACCTACGCTGCCCGCCATCAGAGCCCACTTCTTTTGAGGACTGGTCATTGCCTGAGGGCAGGCAGGTATGCTGTGAGAGCAGGGCTGGGAGCCACAGTGAGGCAGGGAGACCACGCCCCCACACACCAACACCTTAGTAGCAGCATGTTGACATTTTTTAAGCTTTACTGAAAGCACTTAAAGTAGATCAACCAGAAAGACTGTCCTAAGGCTCATTAATTCAACTCTGTCTCTCTCTCTTTCTTACCCACAATTTCCAACCGACACAGCTGCGAGGTGATCATGCAATGCTCTAAAGTCCACAAGAAGTGTTGTGGCGCATCCCAGAAGTCACTCTCCGCTCTACTCTGTGTAGAATATGCAGCTGGTCTATTTTTGACTGAAGCTGCACAGAGCAGCTCGTACTGGCAGGAAGTCAGACACAGAACTCTGGATCGAATTTCTATTCTTCTAATCTACTATTAGTGTAGTTATTGCTACTGTTGTTGCTGTGCGTCAAAATAATATATTAATAATAATAAAAAAAAGGTAAGGTATTACTCTTTTTGATGAACCAACCAGATTGTGCCCCAGTGTCAAGTCGAATGGCGTGTCTGCAGCATGGCGATGAATTCCGTTGTGTCGCCATGAAACCGGCTGCCCCAGACTTCACATAACCCTGATTAGCAGGTTTGTAATCTGTTTTTGGGGTCAACCACACACATGCTATTGCTTCTAGTTAGGGTAAGGTGTGCTGAATTAAGGTATTGGCACCTTTTTTGGTCCAATATAGGCACAGTAGTTTGCTATATTAATCATGGTGTCAACTCCTTTAACGCTATGGTAGGTAATCAGGGAGAAACTAGCAAGAGATGGATAGATTTAGAAAATATCTTACCAAAAAGATCCCACCCCCTCCCTTCAGGCCTCCCTCTCAAGCCACTCCCCCCAAAACACACATTGTGAAGTACATCACTTAGTTGTCACTGTATAATCATATCCAACTACCTACTGTCTCATTCATAGTTCTACATACTACAGAGTTCAGGAAAATAACAAATTACCCCCAGAACAAACCCAACCAGATAATTAGCTTAATATCTCTAAAACTCTTTTCTTTCTTTGTTCAGCAGTGAAAAGTTTTGTAGGTAAAAAACATTTTGGCTGGTCTCTCTCTCTCTGGTACTAGATCGGTAACATTAGCAATATCTTATTACAGGCCTGTCACTGCTACAGGAATCAGATTTCTTTTCTTTTCTTATTTTTCTGATTTGATTTATTGATTTCTGTCAGGATGTGAAAAGAACAATAATATAACAAAAATGCTTCCGAAATACATTACCTGCCCTAGCTTTAAATAGAATGATGTCACAATGGGGTCTAGTCACCAAAGACCTCATATTTCCCATCTCTATTGTGCCCACGTCAATAAAATATATTTGTTTACTCAGAATTAAATGCTTTTGCTCTCATTCATAATTTACAGTCACTTAAGGCTTATGGGACTTTATTTGACTTTGTTTATGTGTGAGAGTAAAATCTTTCTTGATATGCATTAAATCCAGTTTACAACAGCAGAAACAAACTTGAATTCAGACAGTTATTGAGCTTCATTTCCCTTCACGTCAATCTACATTAACTAGGGAACTTTGAACATCAGATGAGTGTCTGCTTTGGCCATTCATTGATAAACTACACCAACATCAGTTTCGTGTGATGAATTTTCCACATGTACAGACAAATTGACAGCTTCTGATTATTTTTTTGCACCGTGTACTAAAGCAGTGAAACAATGACAGCTGCAAAAATAAACCACTGTTTTCCGGGTGACTGAAGACTGTAATGCTGACTGCAACTTCTGTAAGTCAGCCCTGTGAGATTGGGGCATAACCCCACAAAGTGTTTCCAGGCAAAACACAGCTGTGACGTCAGAATGACACCGAATGTCATAACATCAGCACTTTCATTGTGATCTATCTAAAAAACACAGTGGTTTGAATTAGCTATTTTCCATTGTTTGCAATGATCATTGCATATTAAGTGAAGAAAATACAAGAAATACATACAAGATGAAACAACAAAAAAAAGTATAATATTCCAAAGAAGAACTGTGTTCAAATAACAGAAAGTGTTAAATATAAAACTCCAAATGTACCACTGATTCAAAATTACCTTTGATTGCATCATACATTTTCATACACTCCATTTCAACACACAACATCTACATTACAGTTATTTTTTTCAAGGTGTTTTGAGGCTTAATGGGCAATTAAATGAACAAATAAACAAAGGTTTGAGGGTTTTCCAGTGTAAATGTCTGTATTGACATAATCCACTTTGCTTTAGCTCTATCAGTAAATGGTGGAGCTGATGTGAATAGCAAAATCTGTTCTCAGCGTTGATGTGTGGGTAAATATAGGCTATTCTCTCTAAAAACCTTACAATAATAACACAAACACACAAACATGTTTGCAGTTTGATGGCATCACTTTGAGATACAAGGCACCCCTGATGAACTTGAATCTGGCCCATGAGCAACGTTACCCAGATTTATAGAGCCTGGGTTGATATAACCATCAACATTCTTATGGCCTGTTTCCAGACCCTACAGTAGGGTCAGGGTCATTCCAGATATCTCATGTGACATCATTGTGGCATGCCTCCTTTACTTTCTTTAAGAGTCCAGTGTGTAACATTTAGGAGGATCTAATGAAGTTCTACAACTAGGTTCGGGAACAAAGACCACACCTCAAACTCATCTCATTTAGGCACCAAAAGTACTTAAGCACATTTTACTGGATCACTCCCTCTTTGACTCAGTTTTAACACCCGTTCTTTTTTTCTCCCATTCTCTCGCTTTTGTTCAAATACAGGAACCACTGGGGCTCTAAACACTTAAAGCAATGAAGAGATGGCTCCCCCACTCTGAGTTTCAACTCTGAAACAATTCCCTCCCATATTCTCGCCACTGGCTGACACAGACCATTTCCAAGCTCCTCCATCCAGCTATCCACACTGATTTCTTCCCCAGGCCCTTCCTCCCAAGACCCTCAACCCTTACCCTACATCCCTCAGCCTCCATCCATCGACCCTCATCTCTTCATACCTCAACCACCTCCCTATCCCTTCATCCCTCCTACAGTTTATTATCTTTGTTAGTGAATTGGGAGAAATGGAATATAATATTCATAGGTATGTTTTCATTAGTGTATGGTCACCTGAATATAAGAATTGTTGTGTTTTTGTTACCGAAGAATGAGCAGTTTTTATCTACAGATGGAGAGGGTCCTCTTCTGTGGAGGCCGCAATATTGAACTGCAGACAAAACAAACACTGGCCCTTGATAGGGCATTTTTATGAGTTTGACTACACGCTTGGAATGAGGTGTACACCATTAGATACCACTACATCATACACACTGGTCATTTAAGTATTCAAAAAAAAGAAAATGTGATGTCAAGTAATACTTTCTGGCTGGTTGTGAGCTGTTACTGAATTCCTCTCATTTCCAGCCAGATTAAGTGCCTGTAGCGGAGCTGCAACAGTTCTACTGTACATTCCACTCAAAGCATTGTGTAATCACTCTGCTCCTATATGCAGCTTTTCTCTGTTCACGCTGAGAGAACGTCCCATTTGCTCCATTGCAAATGTTATAAGGAGTTCGGTCTAGACCTGCTCTATTTGAAAAGTGTCCTGAGATAACTTCTTCTCTGTAAATTTTATAAGGAGTTCGGTCTAGACCTGCTCTATTTGAAAAGTGTCCTGAGATAACTTCTGTTATGGAATTGGCGCTATACAAATAAAATTGAATTGAATTGAATTGCGAATGTGGTGAATGCTACCCTTCAGTTGCATTTTAATTTACTAGAAAGACATGGAGGGGGTAATATTGATCTAAAGAATATTAATGGACTTTTTTTCACAGAAGCCATCATGACATGAAATAGTAGGGTAAACACAGGTGTTACCAATGATACTAAATAAGGTTCTGCTTCATTCAGGTCAAATAGCCTTTGGGAGAACTGTAAATTATTCACAAACTTGTAAAGATTAATATGAAAAAAATATTTCTCTTTTAATTTGGGTACATTCATGAATACAAAAAAATAAACTAATGTAGTTGTTCAGTCAAAACTAAATAAAAATGTATCTCATTATATATTCATATTTTCCACTGTAATCAAAATTTGTAGAGCGTCAGTAGGACAATCCACAGGAATCTAAAGTGTAAAAGTTTCCACGCGAACAAGTCATTTGAGTCTCAGTACATTTCTTTCCACCCTGCAAAAAGGTTGAATAGATTCATTTCGAAGGCATATCAATCTGTTTTAAGAAGCTTTTGAATCAACTAATGAATCTCATATAAAACAGCATATTTTATGTGACTTTTACTGCATTATGACTTTGTACATACACAATAATACAATATTAGTGTGCAACCTTCATTCTTTTTTCCACTGATTCTTTCCTTTTGCAAGAAAAAGCGTCTGGTAATAACACTGAGACGAGTCTGGTTTATTAAAATCACTGAAATTAGTTCTCCTCGGCTTTCCTGCAGAACCGCAGCAGGGTTAGAGCCTTGCTGTTTCTCTTTACTGGCAATCATCATCATTTCCTGTGGCACACAGTTTCCATGACAGTTGAGGGAAACACCAATATAAAGGTAAGTTCTACTGTTTTTTGCTGTATTTTAATGAAATTTGCTCAGTGTGAAGGTGTGTGCTCACCAGTGTTTTGTAAACTGTAAGTGTTTGTGGCTTTCTGTGTAGCTGTGAGAGACACTGTAAGATGCTCCTGACTCACTGTATGATGGAATGGATTGTGCTGGCAGTCCTCAGCCTCTGCCTGCCTGTGTGGAGTGGTGAGTATAAACACACTTATGCTGATGTGATGATAGTGATGTCCAGTACATGGATTAGTCACACTTTTTGCACAGTCCAGTGTTAATGCTCAACTGGGTAACAAACTGGGTGTTCAACAAACTGGTATTTGACAGTTTTGCTGGACCTCTTTACACTCTCTCTTTAGACCAGATACTAAAATGCTGACCTGGCCTAAGGTGACTCAATTTTTCTAATCTTGAGCCAAAAGCCTGATTAACACGGAATGGTTAATTGGTAATTTCTAATACGATTTCACAAATAATATGTGGCGAGTAGATACATTTGTAGGAAAATACATTATGTGACAGTACTGTATAAACACTATTGTCATACCGATGTGTTCTGTGGTGGTGGAGCAGACCAGTTACATAAAGGTAGAAATCTTCCTATTAAACAATTTTTAGGTGTAAAACACATTGGAATGTGTTGTCTATTAGAAACCACCTCCTTTATTTTGGCACTGAACAAAATACCATTAGAAGAAGAAGATGGACTGGAATAGCAATGGACATAGATAATAAACTACACTCATGCAGTACATTGTTAAAAGTGTAGTACAACATTTTTGTTGGTTACCATTACCATAAAGTTAGATGAGAAGATGGATAGATAAAAGCTAACAAGCATATTTTCCAAAATGTATTACTCCTTAAAGCTTTTCCATCCTGAGTGCTTACAGATAGAGACTATGATAAAAAAAAGTGCTTATGAAACTTTTCTATCTAACTGCTTTTCACCAAAACATTGCTACGGAATCAATTTGAGTTTTCATTATGGGATTTTTGTTATTCATGTTCCTGTGGTGGTATTGGTAAAACTGTCCTACTGAAAATGCTGCAGTTCAGTTCTTCTGGCTAAGGGTTTTCAGAGACTAGTGTTTAATGCTATATTCACATTTTTCAGTAACAAGAAGTTAAAGAAATTACAATTTGAAATTCAGTAATTACGAGTATATATATATAAAAACATTTTAGGTGTTGGCTTGTTGGCTGTGGATGGGAGGGTCAATATCAGTGTTTTTTTTCTGTGAGTTCTGTGGAGAGCCTAGATGGAAGGTGTTTGTTTAGCTTCTTAGCTAGCCAGCCACTGGTTAGCTTACATTGAGGAATCACCTGGTTTTGTTAAGTGCTGGGAGCGAACATGAACCCCACAGCTTGATTTCTGCAGAGCTGCTTCTTGCAGTCAGACCACAATGTTTAATTTTTTTATGTCAACATGCATTAAACGCAGAGGAAGTGTGGGTGTGGAGAGTTTCTGGTGTAAGTCACCTTTGACAGAGCTGAGTAATGTAGCAAGTAATTCAATAAATTACCTCTGATGTTTAGCAATTAGTAGAGGAATTTAATAACATTTTCATGACGTAATAATTTTCAACTGTCAAAAACACTTATCAGTCAGTGTAAATTTTCCATTGCTCACCGCTGCCTGCAAACTTCAAAGATGGCGGTAAAAAGTTTGTAGCATGCTCCCCAGCAGTAAGTTTTTCCCTTAAAGAATCAGTGTGTAACATTTAGGAGGATCTATTGGCAGAAATAGAATAAAATATATAGTATAAAGACCTGAAAATAAGACTTGGACTATGAAATCCGCCATAATGAACTGCAATGTTTCTACTAAGTCCAGAACAGACAAACCAAACACTGGCTCTACATTGGGGCGTGTTTTTTGCGCAATTTATGGCCACCGTAGTTCCTCCTTATTTTTATTGGTTTAGTTGGTTGCAACATGCTGTCTGTTCTATTATAAACAATGAATCTGCAGAGGTCTTGTCTGTTATGACTTTGCCCTTTGCAATCGGTACATAATCATGAGGTAAAGACTGGCAGGACACAAAAATACAACACACTCTGCACTCCAATTCTTAACTATTTTCCCCCAACCTTCCCCTTTTTTCTGCCAGCTGTGAAAGTGATCCAGCCCTATAGAGTGGTGACCACCAATGGTACAGCACAAGTCAAATGCTTCATCAAACCCCAACCCTCCAACCACTGGAACCAGCTCTCTGAAGATCAAAGCATGCCATACCCCTACCCTGGCCCTGAGGAGCTCCGTGTGACTCTGCTGAAAGGCCTCCATGGCACCCAGAAAGTCTGCTCATCTGTCCTCATCCTCAAAGAGCAGAGGGAGATAAAAGAGGAAATAGAGGGAGAGGTACGTTTGTGGATGGATATTAACTTATTTGCATATTCCATTAGAGAGATTTTGGATTTGTGTTCATGAAGTGGGCAGGGTTGCACCAATCAGCATTTCAACCACACACACACACACATACACACACACACACACACACACACACACACACAGTCCTGATAAAACAGATTAACTGAGTTTTTGAGTGTTAACTGCTAATAAATAATACATGTTGATGTTTTCCCCTGAACTGTGACTACGATTGTTGCTTATTCAGTCATAACTATAACAAATGCAGTTAGTCAGTTTGGCCTGAAGGTGGTGCTAAAGTTCACACTGTCCAACAGGAGAAGGGAGAATAGATGTGCTCAGTATCTGGCCATTGGATTGTGGTATTTATGAGCATAATGTAAGTTAAAGCAGACAAAAATGCCTTCATCAAGAATAAGGGTATGGCACAAAAAATCAAATTCCAGGCACTGAAGTGGATGGTGATAAATAAGTCTTTGATAAATATGGGCTACTACATTATAAATCAGCCCACATATCAAACTTTTCACACCTTTCATACAGGTTACTACAGTACACATAATAGAGTGAAATATAAACTAAAGAAACATAGATGAAATTAATTGAAAAATACATTGCAAAGATAAAAATAAAAATAACAATAAAATAGATTTAACAGGTATAAAAATAAGTAGCATTTAATTAAAGCTATACTAGAAACTAAATCAAAAAGATTAGGAGGACAAGACAAAATAA
Organism: Morone chrysops; assembly: GCA_019097615.1. NCBI lineage: Eukaryota > Metazoa > Chordata > Actinopteri > Moronidae > Morone > Morone chrysops. Next base: position 2,982,059 of record JAGRRF010012888.1, read on the forward strand.
AAAATATACTAATCAATAAAATAACTAAGAGAAATAAAAAAAAATAACAAAGTAACAAAACAAAAACGTTTTACAGAGTAAATACAATGAAGTAAAAAATGTTTTAAAACCATTCTTAGTTCATAGCCAGGCTGAAGAAGTAGGATTTAAGTTTACATTGAAAGATTTCAACACTTCCATCTACTCTCAGATCTTCTGGCAAACTGTTCCTGCAGCTTGGAGCGTAAAGGCTAAAAGCTTCCTCACAAAACCTTTTACTCCTGCACTTTGGAACTACTACTACTAACAGACCTAATGCCAGGAATCAAAGAATCAAGGCAATGTGTTTATCATTATACAACACAGGGCTATATACGAGAAATGAAAGTTTGAGATAATAGATAATCAAATTCATAGAATAACATTAAAGATAAATAATATAGAACATTATTCGGTATAATTTCTACATAACATATTTGTAGTTTCCTACTTGTTCTTGAAAATAATCACGACTGAAATTAACTCTTTTCTACATGCTGGAATCAAACTCAGGTTTAATGTGTGCTTTTTAATGTGTGTTTTAGTTTCAGTGCTCTGCTCAGGAGAGCGAGGACGCTGTGGAGGTGACAGTGTCCGGACTGAAAGCCACAGACACAGATATGTACCGCTGCGAGATAGAGGTCTTTTACCCACCTCCCTACCTGCGGCTCACAGGCAATGGCACACTCATTCATGTCATAGGTGAGACGCACACAACATACATACTCTCATGTGCAGGTTGAGCCACTGAGCTCACAGTTCACATGTCCTTCTGTCCTTCTTCAGTCTGACTTTCTCTTCAACCATTTCCTTTGTCCACAGACAGCGGAAACGCTTCCTGTCCTGTGCAGGAGGCTCACGGGCAGATTGCACAGCTGGGTGGTGAAGAAGAGGATGACGAGGGCGATGAGAAGATGGCACCAGTCAGTGTTCCAGTGGTTGTACTAGTGATACTAGTCATATTTGTTCTCATCATCATTATCTACCTCCAGGTCAGAGCACTATTCTTTTATTTTTATTCATGTTATGATGATGATTTATGGTTAACTGGTTGCAGTGGGATCAATTAGTACATTTTGTATTATTTTTTTATCCATCTCTTTGAAATGAGAATGACAGTTTACTTATCTAGTCTCTGATCAACTATATCAGTCAATCAGGGTGGGTGAACCACAGTGTACTTTATTGAGGTCTTTGCCTTACTGAGGTCGTAAGAAGGGGCCCTGTTTCAAAATCTACATTTAATACAGACAATTACTTCAGCTAATGCAATGTTCCCTATCTCTGGAATATGACACTAAATGCTAAATCCCTCCATGAGCCCCCTTCTCTGTTCTCTTTGCTGATACTCTTCATTGTATGCTATCTAATAAAATGTAACTATCCTCTATTGTTTACTGCATTCAAATCTGTGTGTTTTCCATCTGCAGACTCTCCAGTGTGAGCGAGTGAAGAGGGAGATTGTCAGAACCATGCCTGGTGTGATCCACAAGGTGGATGCTGCTGCATATTCATGTGAAAACATTCCATGAAAAACACACCAATGTGTCTCCCCCAACTCTGAATAGTCACCTTGGGGTCATCAAAGCAGCCTCGTATCAGTCTTAGAATACCATTGAGAGGATTAGAGGAATATAGGTCAGTACTGGCTTATATACAAACACCAAAATGACATTTGAGTGTGTGCATATTTTACTTTGTAAGTATTAAATAATGTTTACATTTTAGTAAACACAATTATATAAAAAAGCTGAAGCTTTTGAGTTGACTTAATGAGCTCTCAACTTAACTGCAGCTAGAATGCGTGTGGCCTATGGCTAATACTGTGTACAAACTACTAGTTTTATTAAAAACTGAATCATGTTACACGCTACAGCTAAACAATGCAATGCTTTGTATCTTTAGGCTGCCACGGCAGTGTATTCATAGCTACCTTATGTTTGAATATTTTGTTGCCATCGCATTGTTAAACAAATATTCATGTTGGATATTTCATTAAAATAAAGTTTCTTCTCTTTAAATTGTAGTTTCATGTAATGTATTATTTAAAAAAAAAACATGAATACATATAGCAATGAACCTTACAGAACCAAAAACACAATCCAGATTCTGTAAATTGTGCAGTCTCCTTTTCTTTAAATGTCCTCCAAGAACAAATTAGCCAAGTGCAGATTGAAGTTGCAAAATGAAGATATACATCAACATGGAACCGGTTTCACCTATGTACGTAATTTTGAACTGTTCGGAGCATTTTAACGCATTAGCACTGCCTACTTTGAGAATAATTTACTAAATAAACATGCTGTATGGAACAAGACTTAAGACTAGGGATTGAGGCCATTATCTCATTAGGAAACTGTTTACTCAGCTGATACATCAAGTCAGCTGTAGGCTCATTTCTGAATACTGCATGGTATTGGCCCTTTATTGGCAGCAGGGGGCAGCCCCCGGCTGGTCAGCACATTCAGCAATGAACCTTACAGATCCAAAACACAATCCAGATTCTGTAAATGATGTCCTCCAAGAACCAATCAGCCAAGTGCACATAGAACAAAGTTACAAAATGAAGATCAACATAAAAGTGGTTTCAATTTGATGTTCAAGACACCTCTGCATTGACTTCACTTCATAGATATATAGTGGACAGAGCTTCTGCCGATGCTTTAAACCAGAAACATTAGCTCAGAAACATAAACCATAGAGACATGTAGTTATACAGACAAACATACATAGATAACCTTTCACCTTTTTTTATTATCCAGCAGTTGGTTACACAAAACAAAATCAAAGTAAGTAAAAGCCACTCACCACATCTTATCTTATTCTGCGTGTGCAATTAGAAAACCACCATATGATAACCTAAGAGCTGAGAGATTTGAATGGATTGTTGACAGATCAGGTCAGAGTGCTTTAATTCAATTCAATTCAATTTTATTTGTATAGCCCCAATTCATAACAGAAGTTATCTCAGGACACTTTTCAAATAGAGCAGGTCTAGACCGAACTCTCCTTCGACATTTACAGAGACCCAACAGTACCACCATGAGCAAGCACTTGGCAACGGGGGCAAGGAAAAACCTCGGACAGACACCCAACAGTACCACCATGAGCAAGCACTTGGCAACGGGGGCAAGGAAAAACTGCCTTTAACAGGCAGAAACCTCGGACAGACCCTTCTAACAGGCAGAAACCTCACCGGGGAAGAAGTGAAGTTAGTAATATGCATTAATGGGACATGAATGAGTGCAGAAAGAGAGAGAGAG
>JAGRRF010012888.1:2988024-2998916 GCA_019097615.1 Morone chrysops
TTAAGTAGCAAAGCAGTTGCTGATAATTAAAGTTCTGGTGTTTTGTGTTGTCAAAATTGCAAAGAATAGCCCAATTTAAGTACTTAAATGGGCAGTAGCTGGTTAGCTAGTTGGCAGTAGCAGGCTAGCTAGCTAGCATTTACCGGTAACGTTATGACCATGAATAATAATACATTTATTTGTGACGCGCTTTTACAAGTATCTGTAACGTAAGCTAGCCAAAAGCCATCACTAGTCCAATTGGGCTACATTCAGGGCTAAACAGATATTGCGCCTGGAGATTTGTTCATTGCAGTTTGTAAACAAAACATTCAGACTGGGCCTGTCCTCTCGGGCTCAACTGTTGTTTATTTTATTTTATTTTGTATGCTTTCAGAACCACAAGGCCACTCTCTTCAGTTCCCTGGCTGTAGCCTATATCTTCATCCAACCTGAACAGGTAACATATTGCGTCTACACTGCACATTGCCGTTTTAGCCCTTTCACAAATCACCCTGAATATTAGACCCTCACTCATCTATAAATTTTCATAGCAGCAAATGGACTACTGTATTATTTTAGCTCTGTTGATTGAGCCAACACAGATCAGTGTGTCACCTGTAAAGGCCTCTGCACACCAACCCGATGGCCGACCGTCGGCAGAAAAGCAGTTGGACTGATCTGTCGGCTCCCGTCTCCTCGAGTCAGTCAAAAAAGTGCCTCCGAACACACCAAACCGACGCCAACTAGAGCGTACGTTCTGCGCGTGCATAAGGCGTAATACGTCCCCATAACAGCAGGCGGCGCTAATCTGTGTTCTGTAAAAAAATTAAAACCGGAAATGACGGATCACTGGATCACTCTAAACCTAGAAAACACAGAGCATGCTGTCGTCAGTCATTGTTTTCATCAGAGAGGGTTGACAGTAGTCAAGAAGGATCGTTATTGTATTTGTGCAGTATTTTAAGTATTGGTGATACAATTCCAAATTGTTCTATTAACTCATTTGTTTAAGTTGTAAGATTATCAAGAAATGTAATTTCCACTGACCTGGTCAGTGCTATAATGCTGTATAGTTTAGGATTTTTCAGATTATGTTTTTATTTCAGTTTATAAATCATGTGTAATGATTTGATTTTAGACACATAAAAAACAAACTGAAGCTCATATATTCTTTGAGTAGGGACAGACAAAATCTTTTATATAATTTCCGTTAGAAGTGGCATACTTAGTGTGTGGCTTATGTTGTTTGTCTGAAACCCATATTTTGTGTTGTTTATCTTATGCAGTGTCTTGGTTTCAGTCTACAGTGATTTAGTACATTATGGTAAATGCAAGCTAACATGTTCGCAATGACAATGTTAACATGCTGATGTTCAGCAGGTATACTGTTTGTCATGTTCACCATACCAGTTCAGTGTGTTAACATTTGCTTATTAGCACTGAACACATATCTTTAGCACCAAACACTGCCCTTTGTTGTACACACACACACACACACACACACACATTGATGGCAACAAGCTACCATGCAAAGTACTGGTCTGACCATCAGGTTTAGTGTCTTGCACAAAGACACTTTGACTTATGGGCAGAATTGATGACCATGTGATCAGTGGGTGACATCCATTAAGCGATATCTCCTTCAACACTGCTGAAGGTTGCAAGGTAATACTAACCCCTTAAAGAAACAAGCAGGATTATAAAAAAGATAACTGCTGTAACGTCATTGTTTAATTTGTTTTGCTTGACTTTCTTTACTATAGAAAGTTAACAAGATAATTGTGCTACAACACATAGAAAAGTAGAAAAGAAGAAGGACCTTAGATCAATCAATCAGAGAAAATTCAGGCTGCTTATGCTGGTTGTGTTTGTGGTTTTTGTCTCACACACGTACAATAATTTCACAGAAACACAACCTCTGAAAAACAGGATGTGAAGTAACACTGCAGACTTTAGTTACGACAGATCAAATCAAAGGGTTTGTTGTCTTTCAGAGAATTTATGTAGATAATGGACAGACACAAACCATACATGTCTGGTTTGCACGAAGGGGATTAAATCAAGATTTCTTTCTAAAACCTCATGAAATCAGCCTTGTCAACGGAAATCAGACAGTCAGGAATACAAAACTTGTTTTCCTACTTATCACACTTAGTAATGATAATGAGCTCTCCGTCAACAGTAACCTGTTGTCACAGAGGTTTGGATAATCTTTAGAAGTGGTGGATGATAACTAACATTTACTCAAGAACTACATTTCTTGTACTTAGTATTTCTATTTATGTGATTTAAAACCTAAGAATCAGCATATACAAAGATGATGCATTGCTATGCAGTAACTTAATAAACTGTGTGATATAGTTAAAGATTCTTTCAAGATATGTCAGATATGTTTTTTTTGTAACTAAAGTTTAATTAGGCCTAGGTACTTTAAAAAAAAATTATTAAATTCTTAAAATTACATCTACTCCTGGGCGCCCGGTTAGCTCACCTGGTAGAGCTGGCGACCAAATTGCTGCACTTTCCTGTCTTCCTTCAGCTGTCACTATATATTAAAAGGCAATAGAAGGCCAAAAAAATAACTTAAAAAAAAAGAAAATTACATCTACTCCTACTCATTAAAAAACAGAACCTATGAATATGCAGATATTCATCATTTCAGAAGTATGACTTCACAACACAACAAGTCTCATACCTGAAAGTTTCACTTCAGTCTAGGCTATATGAACTGGAGGTTTCATGTTTCCATGTCACGCTTTACTGCATACTGGACCACAATTAGCTTCCAGACTAGTTGTGACATCACAAAATCCAGTTTATATACATGTCTTAGACTCATTTTTTTTTTATTTATTTAAAAAAAATATTGGCTTTTGTCTTTATTTGACAGGACAGCTTGAAAAAGACAGGTAAGGGGGGGAGAGAGAGGTTGCAACAGCAAAGGGCCACAGGTTGGAGCTGAACCCATGGCCGCTGAAGCAAGGACTCAGCCTTGGTACATGCCAGCTCTACCAGCTGAGCTGTAGGGTGCCTCTTAGACTCAGATGTCATGCAGCATTGTGCAATTGTGAATTGTTTGCAATTTAGCAGCCACTTTTACACAACTGTCCTAACTGTACTGAGCTCAGACCAGGACTATATATGGAGAAAATATATAGTCCTATATAGTCCTAAACTAAACTTACTGAAGTAACTTGCTAACTGCTGCTAAATCCAGCTAATGGTCCTGACCACTGACATTTAAAAGATGGACGTCGTGTCTCCATTCCCTCCCACTGTACAAAAATGAAGCCAAAATATCCTGGATACGGCCACTGCCATCTTGCATTATGCAGTAGTGATCCGTTAACATGCGTTAACAGGGCTCAGCTGACGTGAAACCCACTTTTATACCTTCAAATAACTAATTAAAACCTAAACGAAGAAAAATGAATACTTAATTGCAGAGACATGAAGCAAATGAAGTGCAGGCACCAGAGAGACACAGAATTTGGTTAGATCAGCATCTAGTTCAACCTTAAAAGTTCCTTTTGTCATGTTGTCCATCTTTATATATGTTGATGGTCCTGACTGCCCAGACTGGGAGCTCAGAGGACTATTCTTGCCTAATTTTATTTATCAAATTCAGTGCCTCATATCACTATTTTCCATCTTACTTTATGCCATATTTTGCAGGACCAATGTGAGCCGAGAACCGAGTTTGCTTCTTTTTAGCTGAAGATCTTTAGTTGGTGTTTTATGACGTGGTGTTGTAAGCATGCAATGGACTGATCCATAAAGTGACTAATTGTTTCAACTCTAGATTTAACATTTTATTTTGTTTCGCTTTTTGGTCTAAGGAATACTGGTCTACTACACTGTGGCAGCATCATATTTAATGGTACATTTAAAGTCGGGATTCAAAGTAGAGCTTTGATCAGACCCAAAATATTAGGCCTGACCCGACCAGAGCAAAAAAATTCTGTCTGAGCCAAAACCACGGAAGCAGGTTTGGGCCTGAGCCTGAACCAAACCTGGATTTCTACTTAAAATAAATAATCTGAATAATTATTACAAGCTAAAGTAAACTACATTGTGCATATAATATAGGACAAAGTATTATCAGAACAAATAAATGACAAATTCACTGATTAATCACAGTCTTGTGTATTATTAATAAAATATGAAATATGTATAAAATAATATCTGTCCAAGACCGATTCGAGCCTGATCTATGGCAGCAGTTTTGGGCCCAAACCTAGCAGGATGGCTCGGGCCGGGTCCAATCAGGCAGAGAATAAAAGCTCTAATTCAAGGTTTTGGGTACTGCTGAACTATTTCAGGATTTTATGATAAAGAGCTAATTAAACAGTAAAACATCAAACAATGAAACATAAACCAGTTTTTCTTTTTAAAAAGGCCTGCTTACTGTTCTCTGATACAAAAGTCACCAAATGTGTGGCAAACAAATATATATCACATTTCCCGCTGAGCAGGAAGTGGTATGATTTATTCTTCCTTTTGGTCTATAAAAACAAAAGAAAATGATACGTTATTGCATGACGTGTGTTGGCAACAGGAAAATGTAGCACACACAGAAACTACAAAAACAACAGTTTGAGTGACAGTTAATAAGTGGAGAGTGCAGAGACATGAAGGCAATGAAGTGCAGGCACCAGAAAGACACATAATTTGGTTAGATCAGCATCTAGTTTAACCTCAAAAGTTCCTTTTTCCTGTTGAATTAGGAGCTCACTCAGCATCAGAATGAGCTGTTTGTGGTTTTAGTGTTGGTTAACATTTTTTTTTTGTGCTGTGATTCAGTTTATACCACAGCGTGAGAGGGAGCAGAAACGCAAAGATGACAGCTCAAGCTCGCCGCTTCAACATCTTCATCAGCTTCACAGTTTATTTGAGCTTCACCTTCCACAAAAGCCATGGTAGGACTCCCAGTTCCCCCCTACTGTCTATAGGAATTTATATACTTCTTTTAAAAAAAATGTGATCTTGTATTCTTATTTGTTGTATTTTAAACATAACAATATGACCAATAATAATAATTCAACTAACGATCTAATGAAATTTGTCTGATCAACCATTGGTTTACAAGTGCTTTTCCTTCATACGACCTAAAATGTTTCTGCATTTGTTGCTGTAAAAGAATTTGTAGTCAGTGTTGTAGTAAGTTTTTTCCAAGAGCTGCTACTCTTCCTTTTCATCCATCAGGTTTTGAGGTGATTCAACCACAGAACCAGACCGTAAACTCAGACGGGTCAGCAGCTATCAGCTGTGAACACACTGCAAACGGCACCATTGTCGATGTTCGGCTCATCGGCATAGCATCGTATGTACCCTGGTGTCATTAAATGAGTGTTGTTTGTGGGATGGTAGGAGGCTGAGTTGTGAAATACTAAAATTAAGGGGTTCATTTAGATAACATTAGATAACCTATTAACTTATTTGTGTCTCTTTTCTCTCTGGTATCAGATTCTCATTTCATTGTACTTCCTTAGCCAAGAGTGTCTTTCTGTGGTAAATAAGTTAGTTAGTTCATAACTTTTAATGACTTTCTTCTTTTCTACGTAGATTTATATGTGTAGTGCAGTAGGTATTTGTGGTAAGAAAGAGATCTCAATTAGTTATTATATGAGGTATTTTCAGGGAGTTTAGAGTGAATCAAAGTAACCAAAGACGTGAGGGCACATGGTTCAAACAGATCCAGTGAGTTGACCCAGCCAGCTACTGCTAGAGTACCTAACATAACTGCAATTACTGCCATTGTGCAGTGATACATAACGGCAATTTAAATAGGATTTGGTTACAGATCTTGATTATGCATTATATATATAGAGAGAGAAACAGAGAGGTCATGCATATGAACAGAAGTGGAGACACAAAACTGATCATTTGATCAGGAAGCTTGCTGTAAGTCTGTATAATTGTCGGGTGTATCAGTAAATGGGACAGATCCACATGTTTTAAAAATTGAGGGATTAGCCCAAACCTAGGGGAGATTTTTTTCTCCATTTACTGCAGCTATATGTACTATTTTTCAAGGCAGTTGAGATAATTAAATGCCTAAAGATCTGTACATCATTAGGGAGAATAATTAAAAGTTGCTCAGGAAAAATATTGCATTTTTTAAAAATCTAATTGTTCTCCAACTGTCTACATCATTCTGCAACCAGAACACAACAAGTGTTTAGGACTAATCTTCACTCCTAACACCTAAAGTTAATATTTTTAAGTTACATACCATAGGTAGTGTAGTAGTAATATATACTATTTTACTTTGCATTTCTACTTTTCTTCTTTTTCATGGATTATGTTTAAAATTTGGCTATTTTTAATGTGTGTTTCACGCAGAAGGGTGATTCATCACTAATCTACTTTAAAAACAGCAGCATGCATGCTCCTCTTGCCATCACCAATGAAGCGTAGTAGGACAATATCTTTTCAGTCAGATAACTCACGTATGAAATGTTTATTACAGCAGTATAACATATTTAGATTTTGGCTTCTAGGCTCCAACATCATCATTCCCTGCAGATATGTTTACATAGAGATATTAGGAAGTGATGAGCAAATACCTTGATAAGATTGGAAGGGTGCGCTTGGTTAGTGATTATGGAGTGAGGCATGTCGTGTGTATATCAGTGCAGCTCGAGTTGACTGCCTGAACTAGCTCGCAGGTGTCGCTCCATAAATCTAAACTTAAATGTTATGGAGTAGAAGTATGAAGTAGTATAGAACAGAAATATTCAAGACAAGTAAGTCAAAATTGTACTTGTTCACCTCTTGAGTAACTCAAGTACTTAGTTACATTCCACCACTGGGTATCAGTCTTCTATCTAAACCTTGGCACAAAAATTATGCATTTCCCAAAATATTGAATTATTCCTCTAATTCATCAACTGGTAGACGTCTAATATGTCTTTGTTTACTCTTAGTGGAGACAAAACTATGCAGACCAAGCTCTGCCAGAAGGGAATGGACACGTGTGATAACATTATAATGCATCAAGAGAATCCCAACAAGTTCCTTTTCATCTTACTCAACACTGGGCCAATGGACATGAACAGGAAATACGAGTGTGAGTTCACAGTGAAGTGTGATAACGATGTAGATTACACCAGGAAAGGAAGACCAACTGTACTACTGCCAGGTATGTTCAACACTTTGGAAGATCAGTAGTGCCTATATACTAATTATAGTGAAATACAATGGTTATATGTATCTCCTTTCATATTCTATATACTGGTACTGTGTGTTAATTAAAGTAAACACAATGTGAAAAAATTGTTATTTACCCTTTTTTCTAACTATGTTTTTATTAGGTAAAAAAGAAGTGGTCTGCATATCTCACCCTCCTCCTCCTCTGTCTCATAAGCTCAGATGGATTCTGATTGGTCTGCTGGCTCTGTTGTTCCTGTACAGCTGTGTCATCACCTCCTTCTACATCAGACTGAGGGTAACTATCTTATATTCTGATATTCTCCACTACCTTTTTCTGACAAAAATAGTCACTAGTTACTTAACAGATTACAATTTTTTGTATCCGCCTAGTCCATTGAAAACCATGTATCTCTAAATGTGGTGATTTTGAATTGCATGCTTTTGATTTATTCTACTTTTTACACTTTATACATACTGACAAACCCAGTAATTTTACCTAGCAGATAATCTTAAATAATTTATATTATATTATAATTATAAATAGTTTACCGTATTTTGGCAAACAAGGCTTCATCAGAGCCGACTTTTGGGGCACTTTTTGAAAGAAAGGGTCAATAATGTAAGAACCAAAAATGAATCTTAACTAAAGTCATTATAAACTCTCACTTTATCACTATTTTCTTTTCTTTAATTCAATCTAGTTTGTTGTAAACAAAATAAAAGATTTAAAGGTTCAGGGGGAAGAATTTAGTGAGACCTAGTGGGGTAGTTCCAGTTTGCAACTCATTCGCTTCCCACTCCCTTTCCAACTAAGAGGGAGAAACTACTGGGGCCACGAAGCATGGGAGAACATTATATTCAATTTCTACCTATAAAAAAATCCTCCTAAATGTTACATACTGGACCTTTAACTATAGCAGCTACAAATAGCAACTTTTTATTGTGACTCAATTTGAAATCTTCCACGACCCTGTCTGCACATCAAAACTACAGGAACAGCATCAACTATCGATAACATTGCCCTTTGTAAATAATACCTCTCCAGCAGTGTTGGTACTGTACTTGTATAGTGCCTTTCTAGTCTTTCAACAACTCAAAGCGTGCTACGTTTCTGTTTCTGTGTTTCAGTTCAGCAACAGAGCTCCCGACAACTCCACCTATGTTGTAATGAGGAAAGCTCCTCTGCAAAGGAATCCACCTTTAGACATTTATTGTGGCTAACTGATTCGGCTTTCTTCACCACTGGCCTCACACTGACTGTAATGAGAGGAAAGACATGGATCGTAGGAGGAACTCTTCTGACATAGCTTTTTTGTATATATATATACATGCAACTTGAATCATTATCGCCAACAGTTGCTCTATTTGCCATTTTATCTCAAGTCTCTTTTCCTACATGATTTGAAAACCATTGTACTACTGAATATAAACAGATAAACAGAGAGACAAAGACTGTTTAAAGTGGCCGTGCTGTCTGCTACTCTAGATCTGCTTTTACAGTTGTGCAATATGGCATTGGTATATATTATATATATGGATATGTACAATTAATTATTAATCTTAACCCTTTTCAATCCATGCTTCCAACATACTTCTTAATGGAAGCTATATAAAGCTTTGACTGATTTTATGTATACCCCCATAGTTCACACCGAAAGCTTTGAAAATTAGTTTGCTTTGCTTCTATGACTTGCAGCTGCCTAAATCATTGTATTTAGTTGTTTTCAAGTAATGAACCCAAAGCAAACTTGTAACCCGAGAGTTATATTTTCCCTTTTTAATAACCTTTATTGAATGAAATTGTGTACAATGGGGAAAAAATCCAGGGAAAATAGAGAGAAACTCCAGGAGGCAATTTGTTTTTCCAAGGCCGGCAAAAAAATCATCCAATCATAGTGTTGGCTTTGACCTCAAGAAAAATACATACAGTACAATAATGAAAGGGTAACACAGGGAACAGAAAATAATTGAATGGAAAACGCTTCACAGCTGCCCCAACTCTCTCTCCCTTTTTTCCGATGATGAATTAATCCAAATGCCTTACATATGCACTATATATGATACTTTTTTGTTCATTTTCATTGTGAATTTAATGAATTTTATTTTACACTGTATAAGTTCCATTGCCGTTTTGGTGTTCATGCATTTGCACATTACAGTGTTACTGTTTACTGTTCTTTTTCTTTATTATTGTATGTTTTCACTGGCCACTGGCTGTCCCAGGAAACAGTTTGGTGGGCCTCTGTCCAGTCACTAGCAGCTGGGCTTTACTGGTATGAAGGTCATGGTGGAGATGTCTTCATTCATTCCAGAAGAACAAAACAATTCTTGGACATATTTATGCCTATTAGTCATTCCTCTGTGTATGGGCCTCCTCCTGAATAGGAAGGAGGATAATAAATAAATTAATGCATAAACAATTAAGATGGACATTCTAGCCAACTTCTTTTCTGTTGCTGTTGGCCAGGGTAGTACTTGTATTTACGTACCGTTTCTTGAAGTATGAATATTCAGTTTTCTTCATGCTATTTAAGGTATCTTTTATATAACCTTTTGTCACATTTTATCAAAGAAGGAAAAGAAGGACAGTCCTATCCAAAATGACTTTACTAAAGCTAAATAAAAGTAAAAAATGTAGACATCACATTAATTTAGCTGGAATTATGCAGATTTGAGGCCTACAACAACAAATATGTGTGTGTTTAAGCACATTTACAGTCCCAGTGTGTGTGTCTACTGTATATTGTTTAAGAAAAGCAGCAGGTTGCATTTTAGTTGTAATACTGACAATGGACAACAGAGGGAGACACAGACAGTCTCACAGACATTATATCTGCACAACAGTCCACATCAGCTGCCATTTATTTATTTGAAGATTTTGAGCTTTTCAGTGCATTTACTCAACATATTGGAACAAATACAATACCATGTTGTGGATTAACCCTGATTTTAGTCACCTGTTAAACACAACAGACGTTCTAAACCAGGAAGAGAAATAAATAAACCAGTGATTCCCAACATTTTGCCTTGAGTGGCCCTTTCTATCATTAGGTGAACTTACGACATCTGGCTGACATGTTTTTTTCATATCATTTGTTGGAGTGGAAACATTCCAGCTGTTATACACAAATGTAAATGATTTCTAATCATGTAAAGTATTTCAAACTGCATTTTATAGTTATATATAATTGCATGCATCATGCAGTTAAACTTGATTATGGCCTTTAATGCCAGGTTCACACATTGCTTAGAATAGCTCTGACCCTTGCTTAGGTAGTTGTCCTTAAAGGTTAGGCCAGTCATTCTAGAGAAAGACAGTTATTATTTTTGGCCTTTTATTGGCTTTATTGATCGAAAGCTATAAAGAGACAGGAAAGGTGGGTAGAGAGAGGGGATGACACGTAGCAAAGGGCCACAGGTCAGATTTGAACCCGGGTCACTGCAGCAACTCCATCTATTGGTCGCCAGCTCTACCAACTGAGCTAACCAGGCGCCCCTAGAGAAAGATAGTTGATTATTGTATGTTTACACAAAATGTAATATAACATTTGTGCATTAAAATGTCTAAAAACGCTAGACCTATGTTATATATTTTGTTGAGCTGTGTACTTACATTTTGGATGCGCTAATAAACTTGTGTAACTTCACCAGTCACAGACTTTTTTGCACCGTGATGCTCCTCGGTGCACCGACTTAAGGTAAGAACAGAACTCTACAGGTTCTTTAAGACTGTCACAACAATGTTTTGCCAACTT
>JAGRRF010012888.1:3052732-3063249 GCA_019097615.1 Morone chrysops
TATCTTGGCAATGTGTTTTCTCAACTAATTATGAAAAATATGAGTGATTTACAAACCTTCATAGTCAAGGAGATAGTCTGCCCAGTCGCCCAAAGTTTGACTTTCTTTAAGTCTCCTGTTACTCCCTGATGGACTGAGGTCAGGTTTGAAGAGTCTCTCAAGTTCAAGAGCAGTTAGCCGCTTTTCAGAGTGGGTCAGGACAGGGGCCAGCAAAGGGTGTTGCAGTAGTGCAGTCAAAAACTGAAGGGCTGAAAGACCATCTCTAAATCTAAAGCGTGAACACAAACATTGTTTAACTGCTGTGTCACATTTGAATTACCTAAAGAAAATGATTACATATTCTCTAAAATTACTATCCACCTAAGCTGGATAGAAGAAAATTGGTTGTGTGTTGAACATTACTGATTTAAAGAACAACCCCATGTCTTGGCAAGTTAATTGTTACTCTACAAACTGCAAGAATTACGCACAGAAACACAAGACTGAAATGACACTGAGGCAGGCTATAATCTTACCTGTCAATTACAGATGAGTTGCGGTCAATAATATACCATCGGAGGTAGTCTGACACGATTTCTTTCTTTTCTTCAATGAAGGCTGGCCCGCAAGATAATGTACAAGATCTTCTGACAGGAAATGGGGTCCTGGACCTCCATGCACAATTTACACCGCAATCATCTTCCCTGCCAGGTTGTACTCAACCTCCCTAACATCTGTGAATGAATTCATATTGCAAAATCAAAACATACAATGTATTATATACACTATAATATAATGAGATGAAACTCAAAAGTTTTTAAAAAATTATTCCAAGCAACAAAGCATATGTCCTGTGATATATATGGTTAATGATCATTAACCTTTAATATAGTACACATCTAATCCTATGCATACCATTTGCATTGTAGACCAAGAACCAATGTCCTTCTGGTCCATCAGAAATGGGCCTGTCTTTCAGATGTTTCATTGGTTAAAAATTCTCGTCTTGGACCACCTGTGTCAATTCCTTCTTCAAAAACACTAGCATCATCAGTAAATTTTACCAGCATGTCACAGGTTTCAGAGTATGTTGTACGCTTGAACAGTAAGATTTATAAATAAGAGATTATTTTGTTATAAATCACATTACATGTATGATATATTTTACTTTATGTTCACCAGAGCACCCGCCGCCGATCTCGCCGCTTTCTCCCTCCGGCGCTACCAGGGTCGCGGAGACCCGGGGCCGATCTCGTCGCTCTCTCTCTCTCTCTCCCTCGCTCTCTCCCTCGCTCTCTCTCTGTCCGCCGCCGCCGCTACTGCTACGAGGGTCGCAGAGACCCGTCCGGCTCGCCGCTGCCACTACCACTACTACTACGTACGAGGGTCGCAGAGACCCGCGGCCGATCTCCTAACTCTCTGTGCCGCCGCTACGAGGGTCGCGGAGACCCGGGGCCGATCTCGTTTCCTAACTCTTGCCGCCGCCGCTACTGCGACGAGGGTCGCGGAGACCCGGGGTCCATCTCCTCGCTCTATCTCTCTCGCCGCCGAAGCTACGAGGGTCGTACAGACCCGAGGTCGATCTCCTCGCTCTCTCTCTCTCTCTCTCTCTCTCTCTCTCGCCGCCGCTACTGCTACGAGGGTCTTTTTTCCTTTATCATGCCATTTCACTTGATTCATTATTTATGTGAGCCCAAGGGTATTGTTATGTATTTATTATTATTATTGCTATTATTATTATATATGTAATAAAAGCACACATGGCCGATGTACAATGGTGGAAAGCATTTATTCATGTGCTGTACACAACATTATTATTATTATTATTATTATTATTATTATTATTATTAACAAGAACAACATCAACAACAGTGATTCTGGTGTGTACAGAATGCAGTACATATGTAAGACACGTTAGATGATCTAATAGTACAGGACAGGTTATGAGGCTCTTTATTGTTTTTTTTTGTTCTTTGTTTTTGTAACCTTGCGATGTTGTGACTAGCTAGCCACTGGGCAGCTTAGTTCGAAAGTGGGCAACTGTCCATATCTTCATCCTCAGGCTGCGGTCGGCGTTATGCGCTATCAACACTCTAGAGTTCGCGAAGCACTTGTTGAGAGGTTGATACGGGTGGGGGATGGCCTCCGTGTAGCAAGAGGGAGCGGTAGAGGTTCGACTGCGCCCTTCGGGAGATTCGACTGAGTTAACTTCGCTCTCGCTTTCGCGGTCGTCGCACTCGCCGGAAACGGCGACGACCGCCGATCGATCGGCCTCGCAAACGAGCGAGCCTCCGAACATAGCCGTGATACATCCCCTGTCGGCCTGGAGGTTCAACGGGTATCTGTAGCACGGGTTGCACTTGTGATACTCGTTGCATTCCATGGGTTTCATCGAAAGCCCCGTTATCTTACGAAGCCAGGTCTTGACAATTTCTACGTAGGTGGTTCGTACGCTGGCGTTGCTTGCTTTCAAGCGAGTCAGTGTTTGCGAACTGAAGTGCTTGTTCTTTGAGGATTTGATGAGACTGCTCCAAGGAAAGAACCCCACTCCCATCTTGGACGCGATAACTTCGGACGCTTTGCACGTGAGCAAGTCTCTCAGGATGGCTTGCTTACGCGAGAACATATGATTCATGCAGTATTTCGCGTCTTTGTACAGAGTTCTCACCGTCAGATGCGTCCAACGAACCGGGCCGCTCGCGGCGACCAGTCTCGTAGAGATGGCCGAGAATCCAGCGTCCAGCTGCAGCGTCGTAACATCTTGTACGCTGTACGAGGCGAGAAAGGAACTAGCTCGCTGTCGTTCTAACCACCTACCGTGCTCATCCACAATCGGTTCTCGACACGGGTACAATATCCGCGATGTCGCGATCATCTCGTCCATTTTAGAATAATCCACGTCGGCCAACTTGCAAAGCTTCCTGGTGTCCTTTGGAGGTTTCTTGTGCAGCTTCCTGACCTGCGCGATGACAAAAGGCGCGACGTCGTTCAGCTTCATGCTAGTGCACGTGAACTTGATCTCTCTAGTCCCGGCCATTCGGTACAGATCTATAATGTTCATACCGCAGCTGTTCATCTTGAAGTGGCCCAACTTAGCCTTCTCTTTGTTGAACTTTTCTACCTCGTTAGATAACATCGCGAGCATCCATTCGCTCAAGGTGTCGCTGTGCAACAAAGAGCCTAAGCTCTTTAGCATCTCCTTGTACATATCCAGGTAACGTACGTTCTTGAATTGGAAGAACGGCACCGCGTCCTGCGACAAGGCGCCGGTCACGAAGAGCCCGTGCCAGGCTCGCAACAGCACGGAACATCTCGTCCGAGTAGCAGCGTTCAGGCGCTTTGTGCCATCCACGTAGAAATGCACTCGCTGCTCGATCACCCTCACGTCGAATTCGCCGTTATACACATAGATGGAAGTACCTGCGAATCAGACAACGTCGCAAATACCCAGCAAGGAAAATTATGTTAACTGTAGTGTAAGGGAGTAAAGCGTAGCGCGTGAGGGACCTGCTCTCACTCTTGCTGCTGCTCCATACACAGGCATGGCAGCTAAAAATATCACGGCCCCGGAGGGTATGGTCTTGCCTCACAGAGAGTCAAATACAGCTGTGGTGGATACGGTCAAGGTGCCATACAATAGGAGATCGTTGTTCTTCTCGATCGAAACCGACACACTGTATTGACAGCGGGTCTAACGAATTGTCGACCTTTCAATTTCTTCTCCACCTTACATATTGCTGCAAGAGGGAGTTGCTCCAAGTAACTCTGGAAAACCCAGACTTCTGTAGCATGTCCCCTCCTATCAGAGAGGACTTTGCTCACAGCGTCTATTCTGTTTCGTTCTAAACATGACCCCAGAGGACGCGTGCGAAACCGCAAATGTGCACGCCTCTTCCCTCGGCGTACAACCCGGGTTAGGTGCACGGCATGCCGCCGCCGCCGCCGGTGATGATGAAAGTGTCCAATACAGTTCCCAGCTGCTCGATCTCATGAACATGTCTGTCAACATGGAGGTGTTCAGAGGGGACGATCTTGTGCAGGACTATTACGATGACAGCGCGTACGCGCATGCGTCCTCGGTATCGTCGAACGAAACGGCGGAAGAAGCGTTCAACGCTATGATAGTCATGAGAGACCCCAAGGAAGAGCTGAGCGCTATCTTTGACTGGGTAGATATCTGCACCGACACACTAAACTGTACTAA
Organism: Morone chrysops; assembly: GCA_019097615.1. Classification (NCBI taxonomy): domain Eukaryota; kingdom Metazoa; phylum Chordata; class Actinopteri; family Moronidae; genus Morone; species Morone chrysops. The sequence goes on from JAGRRF010012888.1 coordinate 3,056,916, forward strand.
ATTGGATAGGAAGAAGGTTAAGGAATTACAGGGGTCCATGTACACCCCGAGCTGTCAGTCAGGGAGGAACGCAGCTAGCGTACCGGAGTCTATAAGCGACCTAAATTTCAAAGTTTTGGAAAACTCTATAGGTAGGATTACGGACAGCACAGGTAAAGGAGAGGGTAAGGACTTGTTCCTGTCGCTCATGTCTAAACTCGCCAGCCCGCAATGGCTGAAACACAGAGTTGTGCAAACGGGGTACAACGCGAACATGCCAGAGGACGTGAGATTTGTAGACAAGCTGAAAGCCGTCAAGAAAGACCTCGACGGTTCATCCGTAAGCAGCAACGAGGTGAACACCAGAGGACTGCTGGTGTTCAGATACTCTCTGGATAAACTCATCCAGAGCGAAACGCCTGACCTGTTTGTCAAATCGATGATCCACAGACACATGCCCGTTAAAAAGAGCAGCAGAGGACCCGCGCTCTAGCGTCTTTGCTGAACAAAGGACAGTGTCATTGCAAGCGCACCGAGGACCGTAACGCGCCGTGCGGCGGAGACTGTCAGACGGCGTACGCGTGTTTCTACAACTCGTCGCAGCGTCACCCGTTTCTCGTGACCAAAGACGATTACAGCTACTACTTTGCGCACCTGTACCCTCATCTGGGTAAACTGGAGCGTCTGAGCAAAGAAATGAAAATCAAGTACAGAGGACGCAGGCAGTTCGAGAGTATAGCCGACATGGTATTCAACATCCTAGTCAGGCACCGGTTCAGCGAGGGCTCACTGTACAAAGGCCTAGGCGACGTGATAGACGAGAAACTGAGCAACTCCAGTTTATCTCTCGGTCACAAGCTCACCGAGATACACGAACGGTTGTACCTCATCCCCGGACACGGCGACGACCGCTCCGAGCCCGGGGACTTGGCGCCGGTGAAGGTGTACGATCGCGCGTTGGTGTGCTACTTGTTTTGTGACACCTTGCAAGTGGGAAGATTATTTCAAGTGTCTACCACGTTCAATTAAATTATTGTGAACACCGCTCCCAGGTACACGATCGAACAGGTCATGCTGTTCAACATCACGGGCCCGGGGGAAGGCAAAACCTACGCGAACAACGTTCTCAGCTACCAGTTCAACGCGGTGCAAGGCTGCATAGAAAAGCTGACGTCTTTCACTCCCCAGGCCTTCAAGTACAAGCACAACAGGAATGCGTGCGTGGTGATGATCGACGATGCCCACGTAATCCACGAGAAAACCATGAAGCCGATCGACAGGGAATCTAACGTGATCCCCAACACGTTCAAGAACCTTCTGGACACCAGTGTACTGGAGAGCGACGTGGTAACCAGAGACCCTAACAGCGGAAAGGTAGACACTGTGAAGTATCAGTCCGTGCACAATTGCGGATTCGTGTGGAACACCAATACGATGGGGTTCGTGAGCGATGCTTGGGCCGACCGTTGTCTGGTCATGGAATCTGAATTCCCCGAGCACGTGACTCGCACGCGCGGCACCAAACAGATACAGGACATGGTCGAGACGCACCGTATGGAGCGCATAACGTCAGTGTGCCTGTACAGACAGAATCTGATCCAGTCTGCCACGATGATCGCGGAATCCGACATCATGCAGTTCAGTGTTAGATTTGACAGAGTCAGAGACGCCTGCGTCACCGCGTTATACGCCAGCCACATTGTGTGTACGGGAGCCGCGAGCCGTAGGGTGTCGTTCTGTATCAACCAGCTCGTGTTTGCCGAGGCCATGAAGCTGGCGTGTCATTTCGTGTTCGACGTATGGATCCCTCCGTGGACCGAGATCCCCGATGAGAACGACTGTCCCGACGTGAGAGCTTACATGGCGGAGATGAACAATAATAAGTCGTTCGGGCAGATCTGCATGGAGACCAACGCGGTCTACAAGCTGTGCGCCGAGGCGTGCTTGCCGGACATATGTCCCTGAGTGGTGGACATACAGGGTCACTTCGCGTGCAAGATACTGGGTTACATTCTAACCCAGATCCGAGAGCAGAAACTGAAGATTAGTTTGAGGGACGGGCATTTGTGCGTTTCGGGTATAGACGAGAGACAGAGACCTGGCGTTCGCTTTGGACTTCAACGAGGACCCGTTGTGCTCCTTGATACTGGAAGCGACGGCTGCCATCGAGCCCTTGAACGAACTCACGTTCAACAAGTGCGTGGTTGGAGGGGAACTGTTCCAGTGCTCTGCGCCTTTGTACGACGGAGGACTTATCAGAAGGGCTATGGGTCAGAACGCAGCTAAGAAAGCCTATCACAAAGGACACAACAGAGAATCTAGACTAGGTCCGAGAGGGTCCTTTCACGGGCCCAGACTAAGCGTGTACTCGAAGGAGTACTCCAGTGTACCCATGAAGAACTTGAGCTCGTTTTGCACCACGCGAACCGTGTATCATCAGGACAACATACATTTGAGAAGTAGCCGCGGCGATCGTAGTCACTTGCTCGAACTAGAGGAAGATTGGGAGTGGAAGGACACTGCCGAGGTGTTCAATAGCATTCACGGAGCTAACACGTTCTCTGTGGAAATGCTGAAACGAGACTATGCCGCGACCATGATGGTAACAAAAGGTGAACTGATTACACTGAGACCTCGAAAGTCCCCGTGACTCCGCGCCATGATAACGGCTCTACGCGAATCTAACGGACATGTTGGTATTAGAAAGGGTGTGAGTCTCAGTAGTCCCGTGCCAGAGCGCAGAGCCGACGGGCGAGACGAAGGAGAGTTACCGTCGACTAGTACCCAGTCGAGTACCCAGTCATGTAAGAGGGGTAATGCCCGACAACGGACCAGAGACTCGGTGGCTGTACGGGGAGCGAAAAAGATGAGAAGCTGCTAGGTTTACGTACATGGACCGCTTACAAGGCTAATGTCACTGTGAAGCTGTAGACCTACGTTTGGCATGTTGCTCGATGTGATACAATAAAAGTGCACATGTGAACCCTATTAGTTTTTTTTATTTGATTTTTTTTGTGTGTGTGTGTGTCTTGTTAGGTCTGTGTTGACAAGTGCGTGGGGATGGGGGTGAAGCCAGAGTGCACCTGACTCAAGTGTTTTTGTGTTTTTCGTTTGTTTTATTTTTTTGTTTTCATCTTTTTAATTTGAACATCGCTACCACTATGTGTACATACATTCTAGCAGATATACCACAGATACTAATAAAGACAATGCTGTGCACAGTGGTAAGTAGCCTCAGTGGAGCTGAGGCAAAGATAAGATGTATTCCTGGACTAAACCCCTCACGGGACTGTGGGGTTTACCGTGTTTATTCGCATGCCTATGGATCAGTGTAAGCTCTACGGGGATGTTTTTGTCACTAGGTACATGGCAATGCACGACTGGATATCATCGCAGTGTGACAGCGCTCTCTCGACGGTGGACTTACAGCCTGCTGAAAACTTGAAGGCGGACAAGCCTGAGCGACCTGCTTGTACACTACAACCTACGAGTTCAATCTGGGCACCCAAGAACGACGCTGAAGTCTTGGGATGTGATGAGCCTATGGAAATCCCTTGATTTGACGTCAAAAGGTCTTCAATGTGGGAGGATACGAGTAACACTTTTATGTTCGGCTGTCTGTTCACACAGAGTGTGACTTGAAGGTGGACAAGCCTCAGCGACCTGTGTATCCACTACAACCTACGAGTTCAATCCGGGCACTCGAGAACGGCGCTGAAGTCTTCAACGTTCAACATACTGTATCAATCTACGCTGTGGTGGTTGAAGTTGAGTAAAAACGTCATATGTCCCGGGAATGAGAGCGTGCGCAACTACTGTATTATTTTTGTATGCCGTGGTACAAGTGAAATAAAATGTCATATGTCCCTGGAACGACAGAGTGTGCAACTACTGTATTATTTTTGTATTCCGTGGTACAAGTGAAATAAAATGTCATATGTCCCTGGAACGACAGAGTGTGCAACTACTGTATTATTTTTGTATTCCGTGGTCTACACCTGTGCCATTGACATGTGGAGCCTGGGGGTGATGATAGCGGACGCTGTGGAAGGGAAGATGGTATTCGCGGCACGTAGACATCGCAACGTGAGGTTGTCCACGTACAAGATCATTCTAAGAACCCTATGTCCAGAGGACCACCCCGGCGCGCCATCCGACCGCTTGGACCTTGACACTGTGATGCCCAATGTTATGAAGTGCAAACATTCAAAAAGGATTGTATTCAAACTATTGGCGTTTCGTGACAACGAAAGACTTTTGGCTCATGAGCTGTTACAGGACATGGAATGGATGCAGGTTGCTCTCATGACAGAGGCGGACAGGAATGTGGTCAAAACCCTGCTCAAGCTAATAAAGCTGTAACAGCTGGCGGAGACCAAAAAAGAAACCAGACCGAGTGGACACGATACTTTCCTTCTAGACATTTCCTTTATTCACTGTACATACATGAATCATAGCGTCAATTAATTGCACATTGCAAGTGATTATTACATAAAGCGGCTTGTGTATGTACATTGTTTAAATGTGGATGATATACACCTTCCAATGTCAAATAAAAACAGAAAAAGCAATACTTTATTCACTGTACATACATGAATCATAGTATCAATTAATTGCACATTGTAAGTGATTATTACCTAAAGCACCTTGTGTATGTACATTGTTTAAATGTGGATGATATACACCTTCCAATGTCAAATAAAGAATGCAGTACATAAAGCTAGCGCCATACGTGTTATATTATATTATAGTAACAACCAATACGCAATACGATAGGGACACAGGGGTGGTAATGTAGTGCCTTACATACAGGTCTCTTGTTTGCACCAAACGTGCCAGACACTACGTAGTCATAAGTGTTTCATGGCAGCTGCACACACACACACACAGACACACACACACAGTGTCTAGGAACCCGGTGGTTCCTGGCCTACATCGGGACCATCAGAGATGCCAGCACGAGAACGGGTAGCGTGATAATATTGTACACTTGGGTAGATCCAGCGGACGTCCCTCGATGTTTCTGCAATTCCTCTAGTTTCCTCTTCAAGTCCACTAAACCTGTGGGGAGATAACAAATGTAGAGTGAGCCGGATTTGCTTGTACGTTACCGCGATTATAATGAACCAAATGACACGACGTACTTGGGCAAACGTCGAGCAGTTTCACAGACGTGTTTACGTCTTCCAACTCTGTGACACGCGGCTTTGTCAACAGTGGTTTCCTGGTAGTTGTAGGCGAGATACCGCTACGGGGGTCCGAGGGTAAGAGCTGGACATTTGAGCACAACGCGTCAGCCTTCCCATGTCTCTGATACATGTAGTAATGGTATTGGAAATCGCCGTATCCACCGAAGGTCTTGCAACCGTCGACTATGAAACAGCAATGATCCGGACTGGCCGTTCTGGTCATAGTGTCATTCCACACTTCGACCAGACTCCACGTTTGACTATCCGAAGGGTCTATGTACAGCTTAGATATTCTAATTACACCGTCTAGGGGCGTAATGATAGCAGTATTGTCCGCTTTGACGGTATAGTAGAACATACCGCATGCGTCAGCCTTTGCCCTGAGCTTGAAGGTCTCGTCTCCTATCCTGTAGGTGCCTTCATCGGTACAAGTGAGAAAGCGAATGGTAACGTGACATCCCGTGGGGGTCACAGTCAAGTTGTATATATCTTCACTGGCGTATACGGGTTGATCGTCTTTATAGAAAGACTCACTGGCACTGCCCAAGACACCAGGTAATCTGACAGGGTTTCCCATTGTACCGACAATGGTAATATGTTCACGGCTACCTGTAACGCCTGGTGGTCGTTTCAATATACAACAGTCTACTGTCACCGCAGGTACAGGAGACTCATTGTGATATAACAATTCATCTTAGCTAAGTAAATGTTACGGGTGCACAGCAGTAATGTGCGAGCATCCCATGTGTGGAGAACAGTGGCTCTCCTTGAGGGTTGAGGAGGCTTTATACAAGCCAATGTTGTCACAATCACAGAGCCCCTGATCCAACCATAGTTGTCCTCCCAACAGAACACTGAGGAAAAGCATCACACCAGACCGTGTGTCGTTACACAGTTTGACCAACCGTAGCCGGATCACCTAACGAAGAGAACCCCTGAGTGTGAAACGTGACACAAAGATAGATTGCGTACACCAGACCTTGTCTCGTTACACAGTTTGACCAACACAGTTTGACCAACCGTAGCAGGATCACCTCGGGAAGAGAACCCCTGAGTGTGAAACGTGACACAAAGATAGATTGCGTACACCAGACCTTGTGTCGGTACACAGTTTGACCAACCGTAGCCGGATCACCTAACGAAGAGAACCCCTGAGTGTGAAACGT
>JAGRRF010012888.1:3063259-3089552 GCA_019097615.1 Morone chrysops
GCACCAGACCGTGTGTAGTTACACAGGTTGACCAACCGTAGCTGGATCGACACAAGTCCACAAACGACAGACTCACATGCTCATAGTAGACAAGGTTTATTACACAATACATACATACATATGTAACTGGGCGCATGGTTATACATGGCACATAAAATCACAGGTACGGGAAAATAAACACGATACATACATACATACATATGTAACTGGGTGCATCGTTATACATGGCACATAAAATCACAGGTACGGGAAAATAAACACGATACATACATACATATGTAACTGGGCGCATGGTTATACATGGCACATAAAATTCGCAATTCACAGTCCTCCTTCTCACCTGTAAAAAGATGTAACCACTTTGAGTTGCTCAACCCCACCGGTGCGTAATTATCATCGTAGGCTGTAGGCTAGGATGCAACGGCTCCGCTTTCCACTTGTCCACAAACTCCGGGTGGCACAACGAGTCGGCGTTCAGCACGTACACCTTTCTGAAACAGTCAAAGAAACAACGTACCAGCTCTATCCTAGCCCCAGTGACCCCGATCAACGGTCCTGGTATGTAATGGGAAGACACGAACAGTACGCTGAGGCGCCGTACCTGCCTAGGCAGATGTGTAAGTTCATTGGATATGTACCGTACGTACACGTCGAGAACACGCTCTGGGGTCAGAGGTTCTCCCCTGCAACAGTCTCTTCCAGATCCAAGTTCCTGTCCCAAATGCAATGCACCAGAGTCCAGGTTTATCAACACATCGTAGGCCAAGTCGGTCATCACCTTCCCTTGAACCATGAACAGATCGTATGCGTTGAGTTCCTGTCGACCCCCTGTGATGACTACATAATCAGCATCTTCCCATACGTTCCTTTTGAGGCTGTCATGATTCGTATGATTGAAATGACTTGTACTGAGCTATGGCTAAGTAAGTATGTGAACTGGTTAGAGTCTTGTCCGATCTCGCTCGATCTCGATCTCAACTCGCAGTCTTTTAGCGCCGTGATGTTTTTTTTGTTTTGTTTTTTTTTGTTTTGTTTTTATGGGCCAGGAAGACGCTCTGTATCACACGTCTTGGCAAAGGTATGGAACAGTACATAATTCACAACTTCCATCATAGGCTTCCAGACCGTGTCCATGTTCTCATGGATCCCTTGGGTCAATGTCCGCTTCAGATCATCTGAACAGCGCTCATTTACCTTAACCCTGGTTTGATAGGTAAAGTCTCGGTTGACACTTAAGCACATTTCTAAATCGAAGTCGGCGTTGTCCATCTGACTGAGGTCTGCGAATCCGGTATCGAAGGGGTCCTGAGGATCTTTCACCGCTAATCTCCCCTTAACAATATATTCAACAGATGGAGAGTGTGTCCCCCGCAAAAGGCTGAAGTATCTCGTATGCTCATGTGGTCGTGTATATATATCGTTCAAGGTGGTATTTATTTCCGGACAATGGAAAACTGTCATGCTAGTCTTATATCTAAAGTAGTCCGAAACTCTCGCGGTGAATTCCACCTGGGGCCGGGGTGTTCCGTATTCGCATCGGTCGTACATGTTAGAGAGCCCACGCTGTAATGTTCCAAGCTCGGTTGAACGGATCCGCGGGTTGTGGTACTGCGCCTTGTAGCGCGCGAGCCACTGGCTTCGGTCCGTTGTTTTTTCACTCCACGTTTAGGCATCTTCAAGGCGGGGGAGGGCAAGACAGGTCTCGTGTGCCGGTCTGGGATGATCTGGGGAATGATCAATACTGTTCAGTACGCTTGTCCTTTCTGTATAGTTAGCGTAAGTAAAACGATTGGTGAGATTCAACGTAAAGGTCTACGGATGTTTTGTTTTTCATTTACATTCAAAGCGCCCAGTGTGCATCTGTTTTTCCTTTACCGTCGTCGGTATACAACGAGACTCTCATGACAACCAGTGGGAGACCTACAACGTCGCATGTCCACATGTGCAACCTCTTCGTACTCTTCACTTATCTGTTCCAACAATTCACCGGAGTTGGTATGCCCACTGAACACGATTTCCCCGATCAAAACGATATACGTTCCTTTGAACTTAGGGATCACGTCTTCAATTCAATTCAATTCAATTCAATTTTATTTATATAGCGCCAATTCACAACAGAAGTTATCTCAGGGCACTTTTCAAATAGAGCAGGTCTAGACCGAACCTCCTTCGACATTTACAGAGACCCAACAGTACCACCATGAGCAAGCACTTGGCAACGGGGGCAAGGAAAAACCTCGGACAGACACCCAACAGTACCACCATGAGCAAGCACTTGGCAACGGGGGCAAGGAAAAACTGCCTTTAACAGGCAGAAACCTCGGACAGACCCTTCCACTTGGCGACGGGGGCAAGGAAAAACTGTCTTTTAACAGGCAGAAACCTCGGACAGACCCTTCGGCTCTAGGTGTTGGTCGTCTGCCTTGACCAGTTGGGGTAGAGAGAGAGAGAGAGAGAGAAAGAGAGCGAGAGAGAGAGAGGGGGCACGGAAAAACTGCCTTTTAACAGGCAGAAACCTCGGACAGACCCTTCGGCTCTAGGTGGGTGGTTAAAAACTGCCTTTTAACAGGCAGAAACCTCGGACAGACCCTTCGGCTCTAGGTGGGTGGTCATCTGCTTGCTTCATATCCAGAGGCGTGGAACGCTGGATATATAAACATCAGAATGTCCGCCTCGGTGTACTTGTCAACCGCTTCCTGAAAAGACAGCCTTTCGACCAGCCGATGAGGAGGCTCAATGTCCGTGACGTGAACTATATGTGCGCCAAATACCTTATAGGCTAGGTAACATTCGATTAAACTGAGACCACTTCCCACCGCTAGGATTTCATTTATTTGAGGCAAATGTATCTTTGACACTCGTTCGATTAGGTCTGAGAAACAACTGTTACCGTATTTGAAACTAATCGGCGTCTCCTTGAGTATACGCTCCACAGAGACAGATGCACGTTTCCAAAAGTCATCCGATTCTGAATCACAGCCAGTCTGAGTCAGATGGAGAACCTTAATTGTCTCCGTAGACAAGCTTCGGTGGCTGCCGTGACCACACCTAGTATAACCTTGGAACATGATGTTTGTAATAAAAGCCATGACCCGCATTTATAGTGATAGTGCTGTATAAGCAAGTCTACGGATGGAATATCTATAGGTCTGTCATCGAGCCGGAGGGGGCCTGGGCCGTGCAGCAGAGTTTCACAGTTTCCCTAAGCGCACCCGTACGGTTGGATTATCTATAGGTCTGTCACACCCATACGGTTGGACTATCTAGAGGTCTGTCACACCTATACGGTTGGACTATCTATAGGTCTGTCACACCCATACGGTTGGACTATCTAGAGGTCCGGCATCGAGCCGGAGGGGCCTGAGCCGTGCAGCAGAGTTTCACAGTTTCTCTAATCGCACCCGTACGGTTGGATTATTTAGAGGTCTGTCACACCCATACGGTCGGACTATCTAGAGGTCTGTCATCGAGCCGGAGGGGCCTGGGGCGTGCAGCAGAGTTTCACAGTTTCTCTAAGCGCACCCGTACGGTTGGATTATCTAGAGGTCTGTCATCGAGCCGGGGCTACCTAACGCATCCCTAGGCCAGCTGTTTGACGACCTGTCCGTTGGGATCGGTGTTAGGGTGCGACCGCTCGTTAAACCAGAAGGGTTCACTAGAGTCCCCGGGACATTGTCTGTCACAACTGTAGTGGACCAAATGCGCGCCGTGATAAAGCAGCTGGGTCGTGCATGGTGGGGAACTACCTTCAGGAAGGACAGGTTCTCTGTCAAGCTAAGTGAAAGGAGGGGGAACCAGACGTTTACAGCGGCGCACGCCCGCAGCAACTCTGTGTTGTGTAGATGATTACCGACCGGGATATCTTTTTCAGATTCTAACACAAGGAGATAACTACAAGGTATCGTTTGACGATGACGCCTACGTAGTCCATGTCGGTTGATCACATTGACCGGGATCTGTTGAGATGAGATAAATGACTATATGTATAGCTCTCTTAATAATTTTGTATACTACATATTCCTCTTGTTCCCAATGTGGTTTGTGGTGTATGTTACCTATTATAATATGTATTTCCGTAAATAAACCAGTTGAATGTTGATCCCTACATGTCTTATCTGTTTCTTTTCTTGTTTTCTTTCAACATCAAGTCCAACACATAAACAACGTTGGCAGTCACACCAGTCCCCACCCTCGGGCTGCAGGGTTATTCAACATGTCCTTAGTTACGGGTGGCTCACTGGGTAGTTGTACAAAGGAGATTATGCACACACATATCACATGATAGTCGTCTCAGCTTTTTATTTCTCAAATACATGCTTTATTTGTCACGTACATGCATACAATACAATGTCTTACAACGGCCTAATGTATACTGGTTATACAGTTCAGTCATACATGTACCATGAAACGAATGCCATGTACACATGAATAGTAGCCACATATGATACTAAATTGTTATACATTAGTACAATGTGGGTTACAATGCCATGGACATCGCTCGGTAGCAGCGGTTTACCTTACCCACGCTGCTGCCAGTGTGCCTTAACCCCTGGAATAGTTACGAGAGGGGACTTTGGGCTAATTCAGATACACATTGACTATGTCTTGTACGCCTGTGGAGTCTAACTTGCAGCAGAACGTACTTGTGAGATCAGACGCCGCGACAGACTTAATGACAAGCGTCTTAGACGCGGGGTAACCTAGCACGTTTTCTACCAGACTCGTGTTCGTATTTTGCTCATGTAACCGTCCTTCATTTGGAATAAACTCTGCCTTACATTTTTTATCACAACAGGGCATCCTCAGCCAGTACATTGTACCAAACGTGTCCCATGCAATACCCTCACATTCAATTTCCAGGTGCTGGCCTATGGTAACAGGTATGGTTACAGTGTTCAATAGGTTCTTCCTGATCGGGCGTACTATGCGAGAATAGGGTAGTGCGACCGTCATCTTCATCTTCCTGGTGGACCCGTTCATTGTGTGACCCACGGGTAGCCCGGTTAGACCGTGACCAATCTCCGTTATGTAGTACCGTCTCTTGCAGCCTAAGAGGGATGGGTTGCGAAGATAGTCTGACGCCATCACACTGGGGCTGATGAAGATGGGATTCTCTCCCTGCGTGAGGGGCGGGGGTGGGGGAAAGCATATAAAAGGGTTTGGTTATCAGTATACTTGTCAACATTGTTTTTTTTGTTTCTTGTTTTTATAAAAAAAAAACAAACGGGAAGGGTACTACCGTACCTGGATGTGAAACCCGGTCCATTCTTCCCCCCACCAGCTTTCGTCGTGGAACTCGATCCCAGGCCAATGCATAGCAATTTCATCTTTGGAAGAGCATTTCAACGCGCAAGGTTTACCATGTTGGCAGTAGTCTACGGTTCCGTCCACTGTGGTCAAAGGGAGCTCACTCACGGTCACGTTGACTAGGGCTGAAAGGTTTCCGTGTTGGCACCGGTATAGTTGAGTGTCAGGTCCTTGTACGTTTGTGAACATGAGGTATTTCTTCCACGGAACACCCCTCTGTCCTCCTTCCAATCCAGTCCAGGTGACCTGATCATTTGTTTTTAGGGGACATGATACTGCTGATACTGTGTCACATTGCAAGGTCATGTAGAACACTTGTTCATCTTGTGCCCGTGGCTCCTCCTGCCGGTGATGTTGACAACCAACTCCTGTTGCTAGCACCAGCATGAGTAGCATGAGAGACATTGTAGCGGCACTCCACTGCAGGTTATCCAGTAACGCAGCTCAGGGACTGTGTAGATTGTACTAGAGCATGCTCCGTATATATACACACACCACATACACATACCCATACCCTGGATCTAACTTGCCTAACCTTAGGTTGGACAAGTGAAAACGTCTTTCGGCTCGGGAGACCTAGACACGGTTCACGCTCCCCTTCACCCCTCAAGACAGCCCAGCCCTAGGTCGGTCCGTTTGCCTCGGTTGCACTATTACTTGAGGGAGAAAGACTTCGGTTGGACAAGTGAGCACGTCTTTCGGCTCAGGAGACCTAGACACGGTTCACGCTCCCCTTCACCCCTCAAGACAGCCCAGCCCTAGGTCAGTCCGTTTGCCTCGGTTGTACTATTACTTGAGGGAGAAAGACTTTGGTTGGACAAGTGAGCACGTCTTTCGGCTCGGGAGACCTAGACACGGTTCACGCTCCCCTTCACCCCTCAAGAGAGCCCAGCCCTAGGTCGGTCCGTTTGCCTCGGTTGTACTATTACTTGAGGGAGAAAGACTTCGGTTGGACGGTCCACACCCGTGTAAGCCAGTGGTTTGATGTTTAACACTCCGCTACTGGAGAGCCCTTTGATGGGTGATACACTAGATATACGGGAATCGCAACAGCGTGGGTTTAGCTGTAGCCCGGTTCATGATGAACCTTGGTGGAAACTCTAATGAAGTAATGCGTTGTACGGATTTCACATCTGGCAACTTGGAGCGTTGTATCCCGACCAACTCTGAGTCGGGCAGTCACACGCCACATTTCGTCAAGAGTGTGCCGATTTTGGCGGAGGAGCCCAAAGGACCAGTCGTAGGTGACTCTAGCGGCGGTGATTCGAAATGTGTCTACGGTACGGACTCGACATCTGCTCACTGTGACAACCTTCGCCTTGACATCATGACCTTCCCTGAGTTTGATGCCACAGACACGGCCAGCCTACTGCGGTCCTTAGTGTGGTTAGATGACGGGTTTGACCATACCCACGATGGTGATCTAGCTACACTTATGGCTATAATTGATATCATCGATATGCCTTTTGAATAATGCCTACTGTTGTATTGTACATAACAAATAAAGTATGCAACGTAACGTGGTTTCATTATGCCAGGGTTCATGTTATATGTAAACAAAAATAAGACAAAAATAAAACAAAACACGAAACCGTATGTGTGTGTCATCAGTAAAGCCTTTATTATTATTGTTATGCATAAGTGGCAAATGTTACAACCAAGCACCAATTATATTGACATGCCCAATAAGGCCAGAGTGGCGATACCATATGCAGCAGCAAATCCCATGAATATGTTCCTTGATGTATATGATGGGTCTGGTACTTGAAAGAACTCAACGAAGCCGTCCTGGAAAAGAATTGAGAAATAGACACCGAGTAAAACCAGAGCCTCATGGTGAGACATACATATACATATACAGCCCTGGGAGTAGTATTTCAGTCCAACTGACCCAGGATTTGTTTTCAAGCAGCCATGTAGTCTGCTGGGTGACCAGGTACGATGAGAGCTCATCTCCCACTAGCTCCACGCAGGTATCCCAACCCCTCTCCTTCCAGTACTGGCACACTATAGCACACAATGCTGTCAAGCTGGCTACACGGCCCCAGTTGGTGGTCCCATCTGAGAAGAGGCTGTTAGCTACCGCCCGTATGAACCCAACATCGATCCCGTCCAATGACAGCTTGTTGAGCATACCTAAAAAAAAAGATAGGCTCGGACAGATTATACAAACCTAATGTCCCAAGCGCTTTATTCGTAGATAGATACACACGATACCCACCTTTGAATGTGTAACCGTAGTTCTCCAATACCTTGTTCACAACTCTTGTCATAGTTGCCAGGGCTTTACATTCCCTATGTCTACTAGGTTCTAAGACTCCCGTGAACGTGCCTAGGAAACAGTTCATCAGTTGTCTGGTCTCATTGTATAGCGCATCTTGCTCACCTCGGGACCCCCGGGGAGTGCTGCAAATTACACCCTGACTTGTGTCCTGAGAATAGTGCTCTGTTTTCATTTTCTTAGTACACGCTAGCCTATTTCTCGTGTACACCTAACTAAGTCACAAATGAGCGGGATGTGTGTATTTACCCGTATACGCAGAGATGCTACAGCGATACTCACGCTAACACTCTTAATTTGAGATTGGTACATGAACAAATAAGAACGCTGTTACTATACGTGTCTGTAACCGCTAACTGCAACCCCCATTGACATACAGTACACTGAGACAGGATATGTATATCTGTATGTCACTGTTTATTTCAGATGGCTTTTTATTCATCTTACATGGCAGGTTACATAATACAATCATGGTTTACGTACAAACACCAATGTACTTTACACACATCGCTATAAGCCTTGGGTACATGACGTATCTCAGTCTAATGTAACAGTCTCATGTGCTCCACCAGCATCTGAAGTGACTTTTGCATGTCACTGCAATGGGGATTATGTCCGTGAGTGGGTAGGTGTACTCCCTGGATAGTCACGGCGCTGCACACTACACAGCGTTGTTGGCCACAGATCATGGTGTACCCATACGCGGAGTTGGTAAGACTCTCGGGGAACGCAATGAAGCCCTTTCTGTAGCGTTCTTTCCCCAGTATGACCTTCAGCTCATCTTCATGATTCTTGAACATATTAGCTATGTAGTCACAGCGTATGCCCAAATTGTACACGTGAAAGACATGTTCCCCGAGTAAGGTATCATTCGCCACAAAGTGACTGAGGAGCAGGTGGCAACTGGAGAATTCGTGAGTGTCTAACGTTCCTCTGATGTAGCGCATGTTGGCATTACCTCCCAGTATGCTGAAGTCTGGTGCGGGGTGCGCTATACTATCGGCTTCAACTTGGCCTTGGTGGAGAAGGTTCCTTTGGAACAAAGGTTTCTCTTTGATAGGCACATGCACTTTCAGATACATCAGGCGTACCACAAGACGGCTCGTCATGTCCTTACATGCTGCATATCTACCGTGTTCTTCACCGATTGGAGATGAGCACACGACGCAGTGTTTGGTTCCTGCGATTATAACGTAGCCAGTGTGTGAGTACAACAACACATGGGGAAATGCGAGAGTACCGTTTTGGAACCGTAGCTTCCCGTGTAAGGTAAACAGTTCATTGTCACAATCTTTGAATGTAGCTTTGATGTATCTACAAGCCCCTTTACCTTCCAGCACATGCCTGTGTAAACCAGGGTCTCCTCTTTTGTATCCTGAGAGTACGATGTTACAATCCTCCGTCCCCCGTTCGCTGGACAGGGCCCATGCCGGCAGCCCCCCAGCGTCCCACCGCTGACTCCACGCCCTTTGACAGACGGGTCAAATGCGAGAGCCTCGGCCGGCCGGCCGTGGCCAGGGCTGCGTAACGCGCCGGCGTGTACTCGGGTAACGCTCGGGTCAGTGTCAGAGGACCAACAACTCTTTTCATCTCATATTGAACGGTCCTGGAATTAGAAGCACATTCGCAGTATACTCTAGAGCTACCGATACCAGCGGTGAGGCGAAAACCACCACCGCCAAGGAGGTTTCGTGGCAGGCTGGGTTCGACGCCCATGGCCGCCTCGTGGTCTCTATGGAAGGTAAGACCGTGAGGTTTCTGAAGAGGCACCTATCTCGAGAGCGTTTGCGACTTGAGGGTAAGAGGCGCCAGGTGGACTTTCGTGCGGACGCGGGAGAACCTAGGCTGTGTCCGCTGGGGTCCATGAGCGGGGCCTGCTCCGTCATGAACTCGCTGTCAGAGAGCGAACTGGAAACCTTGGGTAACGTGACCGGATTCAACCTGTACTTTTGGCACCCCTTTAACAATACTGCTGTGTTCATGACGGGAGACGTGTTGGGTACCGACGGTGTCATCTCCGGTCATTATTCCGCATCCGTATTGGACAAGGATGACCCCGGATGGATGGAGCTACCTTTGGATCCAATGAGTAGGTGCGCAGCGCGACTTTACAGTTTCTCTGACTGTTCGGAGCGTCGTCCTAACGGAGCGCCCCGAATAGGGCTTTATCGTCCCGTGTACGCGACCCATTTCAAGTTCCCTTAGACAAAGCCTGTTGCGTATGATATGTGTGGTCTGGAGTATGTGATCCATTGACCGATTGCTTTTTTGTTTTGTTTTTTTTTGTTTCTTGTTCAGGGCATGGGATATCATATATGTTCAGTATCTGTCCCACCCCCAGTTGCCTTATTTAACGTTGTGTAATACAAGAACAATGTATGTGCTTAATCACCAATGAATAAAATAAATCTATCTAACGTATTACTACTAAGAGTGTACCGTGAATGAAACAGCTGTCTGTACCAAAAGCTAGCATCCAGCTCGTGTATAATACACAGGTTACAAACCCTAGATAGATAGTCCATCTATGTAACTCAGCGGCAGCAGCAGCAGCTTACGATGACTAAATGCACACGGCTGCTACCCGGATCGGTTGTTGCAACTGTCCAGCTGCCAGCCTCCTAGGTTGATCATTGCATGTATCCGACATTTGTTGGAGCCGAGGCATTGGTCTCCCTTGGTTTTTACGGGGGCCCTGCCTGTGCTTGTGTTGGTGAACATATCATAGCAATCAAGGACATTGTAGCATCTAGACCGGGGATTGTTTTGGATTTACACACAGAAACCAAAAACACATACTTGTGCCTCCTAATGCCACATAAACCTCGATATCGGGGCAACTAAACCATTGTTTGACACGGCAGAGGCTATCAAAGTCCACCCCGCCACCACTCTGACACTCACTGTTACCTTGTTCAGTGTGTTGTTATACATGACCTTTTGTACATCATACAGTTTGAATAAAGTGTTGTATACTCTACTCTTTGTGTCCTGGTGTTATACTTTGCACACACACACACAGAGTTACCCTTTGTCCCAGTTCGTGTACTTTATTTACAGTGAGTTACAGATATACATATTATATATATTCATAGCACGTAAGAGAGACACCTTGTTGCTCTGCACATTCCCCTAAACCGATCTTGCAATGGGAACAGGACATGGCCGATATCTTACGTAGAGACCTGTGTACATCCAGGTTAACAAAGGAACTGTTGCACACTAGACAAGGCTTTATTAAGAGGTCTCTAATGTCAAACATCTCCTGCTGTGTAAACCGGTAAGGCATCAGCTCTGCCATGAGTGAGAGCAGATCGGTCTCCAAGCTGAACATTTCTGTACACGTTTTAGTGCACACGTCCATCACGCCGAGCAGGCAGCACACAGCTATGACCTTCCACCTGCTGATGCGTAGCAAGTTTATATCCAGCGCAGACCTTGCTAGTAACCCGAGAGCTACCGCCTGGACATCTCTATTCAGAATGGCAGCGTATGCCTGTGCACGTGGGGTTTGCCTGCTCAGATGCGCCAGTATCAGGTACTTGCACAGCACACTGCTCATATTCTCCGCATTGGCGGGGAATAGAACGCCTTTCAGGCCGAGGATTATGTCTTTCTCAGCCTCTTGTATCCCTAGCACATCTGACGGGTTGAGCGCATCGACTCCGTAATCACCCGAGTCTATCACCAATGCCCTGTTGATCCATACGTTACGTTTATGCAAGTCCATTATATCCACCTGAGTGTGCACGGCATGCATCGTGACCGATAGGGACATGCACGCAGCTCGTATGTTATTCATGTTCTTCAATACATGACTCAAGCCGTCGCCGAGATTGACGCGGGTTAGAATATATCTGTCCATAATATCCACAGCCGGCATAAGGACGCAGTGGTGATTTGCGGTGCCGACCAACCGGGCCGGTATGGTCTTAACTAACCAGCTTACGGATGCCAGTCTCTGGTTATGGTAGTCTGCGGCAATGCTGCCGGTTAGGTTTAGATGATGATTTACCAGCGTATCATGTGTATGCATAGACAATTGGTAAGACAGGGTGTGTTTCAGTTGACCCATATCCATCTCTGGCATACCGAAGTCTAACCCGGGAAATATGAACACCGAAGAAGGATTGGGACGGTTACGCGATTCTCGCGCGTGCCCGAACAACGTCGTCCTCGTCGTCTTGATACCCTGTTGCTGTTGTCCGCAGAACCTCTTCGGATCTGTTACGGTCTCGTACAGTCCCTGTCGTTTACCGAGCGCTTGGTCAACGGGTTCCATTTCACCTAGTGACACTGTTTGTGTGCGGTTACACACTCATAACATACAACTGGCTTTATACACTCGGATCGTTACAACCCATGGTTATTAGCAAGTGCGGTTGGACAGGTACCTGGGTTATAAACGCACCGTACGCCAAACCTAAGTCCCCACCAGTACGCAATGTTGGCTAGAACTGTATAGTTTTTCCTGTGCTTAGCCGTGGTCGGATGACAGGTATGGTCAGTGCCTTTCAGACCGGTCGGAGGCTACAGCTGATAGCTCTCGGGTACGTTCTGAGGCTGGGTGAATCAGGACACTTGCACACGGTTGCTTAATAACAACTCTCTTCTCAGACCTAGTTAATCAGCAAGGCCTGCGTATTGGGTTGGAAACGCCAACGTTGTGTACAGTTGAAGGCGGATTGTGAATTACACGAATACACCATAGGTCAGTCGCACTATTGTACAATTACATATATACATAGGCACGTACGGCCAAGGTTATAACCCCAGGACAGCACTGGAAATGTGCAAAGATGAGACTCTGTGGCCCGGCCCTAACACCGAGGCTGTCATTAATTAACTAAGGCGAAACAACGCTGTGATTGTGAATGCGGTCAGACTTATATGTTTACCTACAATGCCTATGTTACAGCGTGTGATACGTGCCACAATGCACAAGAGACTGTATCCGGAGGACCTTATGTGGTGTCTGTGCTCATATATGGAGGATTGTGATACCTGGAAACTTATGTTAAAGGTGATATCGCAGGCCAATACGTACTTCAAGACAACCGATCTGGACGATGATCATTTTTGGGACCAACTAGGACCTCTTCTGCGTAACAAGAGATTGCTAGATGTGTCATTCCACATGAGAAGGTTCAGGTCTGGTCGGATGAGTCCGCTGTAGCGTCTCGTCGGACGTTTATTGTACTCTACGGCCACAGCAGGTTGGGTTATATAGTCACACATGCCATTGTATACGTATGAACTTTCTACGGTTGGCTGGTTGGAGGCCGCTTCTTTTTGAGGGTTGTATATAGCACACACATTAGCTGAGCATACCACTGAGGTCTCTGACTAGAGCAAAGGCTACAGGATGACTTGCTCGTGGTCAATCTGGGTCACAGCCTGTTTGGTCTGTACTGTGCAAAGTGTGTACGTGGACCGAGGGCCTCTACATAAGGCGCTCACGGGTTTAATGGACAGACGGCTCAACTGCGAGAGCCTCGGCCGGCTGGCCGTGACCAGGGCCGCGCAACGCACCGGCGTGTACGCGGGTAACGCTCAGGTCGCGTGTCAGAGGACCAGTGCGTTTTTCTACATAACGGTCCTAGGACCTGGTGTGGATTTATGGCTCCGCGTGTACACAGCCAAAGCTGGCGAGATTGATACTATACCCGGAAAAGGTCCCTGCCGAGAGGAGATGACAGTGCCTTACACATTTCATTAGTTACACGGTTTGCGTATGGTACCTGATCCGGTATTGAATTGAATGTGATTCATGTGTACACTTTTGATCAATTGACACCGAGAAATAAAGCTTTCCTTCTGCTCACTCATTGACCTGTGGTCTACTTCTTTTTCTGAAACGTTATGCATACATAGTATATCGAGAATAGGCGATCGTAATAGACAGGAGTAGTTACAGCCACCCCTGCTGCTGGGATAGTGAACTGACACGGAGTTGGCTTTTGTGGTACTTTTATTTGCACATATATATATATGTAGTTCACATTACTTCTCACATTTACCCGGTGCTCCTACGTTATCCTAGGGGTTTACGTGTCATTGTAACAGTAGTGTCTTCATGAGAGAGAGGAAGAGAGATAAATAAAGAGAGAGAAAAGAGAGACCTGACTATTCTGGGTCTAATGACAAGTACAGCTTACACCTTATGAAGCGCAACAAGTCACCTTAAAGCTTTTGCTGGACTCATTTATTTAGTTTCACACAACGCATGGGTACATTGTCACATACACCACCTTATGAAGGGCAACAAGTCACATTAAGGCTTTGCTCGACTAATTCATTTAGTTTCACACAACGCATGGGTACATTGTCACATACACAACTTTACATTAGTCGCTTTACGCACTCGTAGATCTGCATGGCTCTGGAATTATCATTTTATTGAGAAACAAGATGCTAAATCTCTCTTGGGCACAGCGTGATCGTTCTTGGCCACAACATATCAGGGACCAGGGCGCCGATTCTCCGATGATGGAAGCGACTGACAGTCGAAACGCTTGTAAGGCTTTATAATCATGATTTCATGATTTTTTCGGCCAGCAATGCGTTGGCACCCTTAAACCTTGCGATACGGTACATGTTCAGCCATGACAAAACGTCGGTGTGGGCATTTCTTTCGAATGTACAGGCCAACCCATCCATGATAGCTTCAACCAAGGCAACGTCCTCCATCTGCCCCCCGCCATAGTGCTCAGGGTGATGAGGGTTTTTTCTCGTAATGGTGCTTGAATCCGAAGTCTGCCATATGTTTCAAGACCGCGGAGGGTTCGTACAGCTCTTGGGGTGGGTTAGAACCGTTGACTTTGATCCTGTCCTGGTTTTTTTCATCCATGTGAACAGCGATTATACCAGAGTACGCGGCTGCCTCCATGGGACTAGTCTTACTGGAGTCGTGACACGTAATGCCTCTCACGTAGTACCGGTCAGCCAGCAGATCCAGAGAATCTTCGCTGTCGCAAGTCGATTGTTGGAGAGCCCTGGCGACAACCGCGCCGATCATGGTCACAAACATGTTGTGTGACAGGAATGCCTTATGGTGCTCTCTCACCGGAAGACACTCCACCAGGGCTTTTTCGCAGTCGTCGTTCCAGGCGTTAGCCTGCGCGGCAGAGCACAGTACATGAACCAGTTTCAAGGTAGCATACTTGGTATCGGGCAACTTAATTGCACCTTTCTTCGTATCTGCCAAAATATTGTACATGGCCTTGGTCATCGCCCCTGGCTTGTAGATGTATTTGTTGCGCTCCGGGATCAACGGGGCTGTGCCGATAGCCTTAGCGGGGGCTCTGGTTTTGGAACGAGGTGGTTTGGCGGAGGGAGCATCGTGTAGAGCTGCCGTCGGGTTCGCCGGTACGTCCGCGTCATAGGCAGGGGCTCTGGTTTTGGAACGAGGCGGTTTGGCGGAGGCCATGTCGTTTAGTCGGGTGGATTCGTTGCGATGGATTGTACGGAACACTGTGTTACCCAAAAGGGGCAAGCGACGTTAATAGCTAGAGATGAGCGGGACCTGAGCTAGGCTAGCATCCCCGGCGCTGTGTTTCTGGCCGCGTTGTTCACATTTGTCACGGCCTCTCGGTCTCTCACGTCTTGGATTCTAGACACGGTGCAGTTGACCACGTGGAAAGTATGGTACGCGCTTCTGTAGCCAACTCTAGCCGCCCTCACACACTGGTACGTTCCCGTGTGGTCGCACGTTCTGTCATAGATCATTAGGCCGGTGGTACTAGATACGTTGTATACATTCGAGTTGGGCCCTGTCAAGTGTACAGCGGAGTATGTTGCAATGAAGTCCAAGCCAACGTTATACAGCCCACGCTTCGCTCCCTTTGTTACCTTGTACCAGGTAGTAGACAGAACGTGTTCCGGGGTTTCATCGGGACACGCCAGTATCATAGGCTCACGCGTAGCAGTGACTGGCTCGATAGTCGCAATAGCCTTCCCGGTTGCCACAGAAAGCTCAGGCGATTCAGTACCGTTGACGGTCACCTCCGCAGACGCCGTAGTAACGTCGTCGGGATCGGCACTCCCGAGCGGGGCTGCTGCGCTGCAAAGTTTACCCGGCTCACAGTGAGCTCCAGAAGCAGGGGATGGAACCGGTTTCTCTGCAGCTAGGAAGGTTACGGCTAGTGTAACAAGCACATAACCGAAAGGTGTTGTTAGAAAGGCCATGGTTGTACCCGTTGAAATCCAGTACCACTGAGGCTTATGCACCTAAATGCCTTTCTTTTTATCTTAGCGTGAACGGTATTCCTCACAGCTCGTCCAACGGCAGCGTCGGGTATCCCGTTCTACTGTTGTTAGTAAGGGGAATGTAAGATCCGCTGTTCACAGCAGAGTGTCTACGGTCCTTATCCTCGGCAGCAAGAGTGTGTGTGCGCGTGTGTGTGTACATCACAGGTCACCCAACAGCAGCGTTTACGCTTGGGTAACATGTTCAACCGTTGTCAGTAAGAGGCATGTAAGATCCACTATTCACAGCACAGTGTCTTTGGGCATAGTCCTCACGTGCACATCTTCATTCTTCACACTAGCCTTCAGTCTAATGAACAAAATGATCAATAAAGGGCACGTGAGAATGGAGAGCGCGACCGAGGCAGCAGCCATAACCCGGGTGCGGCTTATCCAGTGCTCACACTCAAGACATATTTTATTATCCTGCACATTAGCTAACCTATCCCCACGCACTTTGTCAATGTATTTCCTGGCGGTGCTACTCATGGAGATCATGTCATGTAACAAGGCTTGACCTTCTTGTAGCAGTGCTGAGGACAGGGCCGTTCCCTCCTCAACTTTAGCGAGAGACGTGTGTATATCAACATCGGCTAGCGAGTACACCTTAGACAGTATCCTCGGGCTATGTGTCACCTGAACCGGACTCGAATCAATCCCGTTCGCATCACCAACACCGTACGCCTGTCGCATCGCATACGTCTCGGATTGAGAGTGGTAACATATAGGACCGAAACACGGGTCGCCGCATACCACGGGGCACTCAAAGCTTATCTCGCCGTTTGCATTCACCTCACAAGCCGACACCGTATCCTTGTCACGTACCAAGGGGTCGCAGAGCCCTCTCGAATCACACAGGGGCGTTCTGTAGTTCGCCTGTGTATCGTTCACCATGGGCCTGACTAGCCAACAGGTTCGATTGCCCTTCGAAGAGTCTATGAATGGCATGTACCAGTGAGAAAGCAAGATCGCTTCTGATGGGATCTGAAGCTCGATAGCCAATTGAGCGAAGCCGCTACCTCTTCTTGGAGCGGTTTAGATCTGGTGGAATGTAGGAAGCTTAGCTTGACGACGACCACACCGCCCCAACCCTGGCCAAGTACTGTGGTCAGGGTGTTCTGCGCTGCCAGTGGTATATATACATTCTTCACCCGGCCCTCCTCACCTAAGTCTCTCACGGGTATGGGCAGATATTGCTCACCGTCAAGGCCCGCCGGACGGTTTTCTAACCAGACGCTGAATTCCACAAGCACGACATCGCATCGCATCACATCTAGAGGCTTAGCGGGAGCGTCTCCCTTGGGGCCACGCGGCGAGGCGAGGACGTCCGCGGTGACTAAACAGAAGCGCTCGGTTTTGGGCGACACCGAGTCATATAGAACCCGACCCTGGTATCTGCTCGACGTATCCGGGTCGCTGCGTGTGACTTGTAACGTCCAGTCGTTATTACTACCGCGAAGCCCTCTGGATTGGCACCCAAAATAGTGGTCAATCGCTTCAGCGTATCAAGCGACACGTTAGACTCTATCACATACGAGGGCCCCGCCCGTACCCCGTATTGATCGGGATAGCCGCATACCGTATTGTGCCAAGTTGTCCCGGGTAGTATCACGCTCTGTCCTTCTGGACACCGGGAAGTGTGCAGCCAACACGTTTCTGTACCATGGTATTGTCTCACAAAATATCCACGGGGGCACACGGAGGCGCATCGTCATCCTCTGCTGGCCTTAAAAGGCATGGCGGGATGTCCTAGGGGACACCGGTGCAAGCATAGCCCCTGGCCTCTGTTTGTGCACCCGACCAGCGCGTACGGCGGGTCGTGTATTTCGGAGCAGTAGTCTACATTCGGAAGACATTCGGCTAGATTGCTCGTATCCCACAGATTCTCTAACTTCCTGCTACTCAGACATCCCAGGAACCCCACAGCCGTTAGCAGATATGCAACGGAAACCAGCATTTCCGTCACAGACCGACGCCACGCCGGCGTCTCAGTCATTAACACAACAAAGTAAGACGGCCGGTCCAAGCGTTGGCCGAGTCGGGCGCGGGGGTAACTGACGCACGTGGAACCCGCGGCGCGGAAAATCTTGCTGAGTCTCTTCGACGGCACAGGCAGCATTTGCAAACCCTTCGTGGAAGCCGGTTGGACCGTGCGAAGGTTAGACATGGACGGTCGCCACGGCGCCGACATCGTCGTAGACATACAAAATTGGGACCCGGTCACCGAGTGGTCAGGACCCGCGCCCGATGTCATATTCGCGGGACCGCCTTGCGAAAACTACAGCACGGCCAGGACTTACGCAAAGACACCACGAAACCTGAAGCTCACAGACTCTCTGGTGAAAAAGACAATAGACATCATAGAGCACTTCCATCAACCCTGCCATGCAATACTTTGCTTTTCACTCGAGCTCCATTCGGGACGTCGTTGCGTATATCGCGCGGGGGTTGAAAACATTCCCCGGGTTTCAACGTGCATTGAAAGCGGCTTCCTAGCGAGGTTACATCGGGCAGTATGGGGTTAGAGGAAAGGCCCACGGAAAGAGACAGTGCGCTATCGAATCCCGGATCTTCTAGGTCTTGAGCGTTGAAAATGTCCACGTACTGGAACCCCGAGTCCCCCTTGTAGCAGTTAGGCAACCATACGCACTTCCTACACGAATACGGAGCCTTGTCTATAGACGAGCGCCTGTTCGTCGTGCAGTCACCGCTGACCCTTAGACGCCGAGAACCTGACGGACCGTCTCCCTTTCTCATCACGTTTGCCAGCTCATATGCCCATAAGGTTCCTTTCCTGACGGAGCCACAACCAGCGGTCTTTGTACCGCCTTCCACGCCACCCCCCGGATTCTTCTGTTTAACAGAATCAGTGAGTATAAAAGGAGTCGAAACGCTCCTGTCGACCGAGCCTTTCCGCCGCCGGTACGCACAAGAACAAGACTCCCAGGGACATGTAGTGTCCCTACACACGTGGCATATCAACAATTCCGTAGTGTGTTTAAAGTTGAACTTGTGACACGGACAAGGCTTGGCTATCTCCTCTGTGATATCGGTTAAACGTAAACCCTCTGCACCGGGTACGTATATCATGTATATCATGATAGCATTCATCAAGCGCGTAAATGCTAACAGCTGGCGCAACCACATACCCAAGCATGTGGAGAGTATGATCACAGACCCCATCATGGTCGAGGTGGTGGAATTGGGCATTAAGTTCATGGCAGACAAGATCCCCAACGCGTTCGCCGTTGCAGAGCTATTGTATTGTCCGATAGACAAGGTGTGGACCATGTACTCATCTGACAATGTAGTTCATACCGCCATAAGGAAGAGGCCTATCAGTGTGGTAGAGGAGCAGATGCGAATGGATTGGGAGGCCTTGATGCAACTCGTGTGCACGTATGCTCGAATTGCGTACGGTGGCGATGAAGACAGAGTGGTCTCACTGAGGAAAGAGATGTTGCGATATCAGACTCAGGACGACGTAACCAAAGCCCAGAAGACCTGGCACGCTCTGGTTAAACACGCTACCAAGGATAAGGAAATGGTACAGCTGTCTGCCAACGCTAAGGTGCTTTTTCTAAAACTCCGCACGTATCACAATAAACTAAAAAAAGATGCAACGAAGGCGGGAGAAGCGGCGGAGCGTCACAGCCCACAGAGTACAACGGCGTCCTCACCTGTAAACCGAGGCCGAACCTGTACAAGAAAACACACGCCACCAAAGGTGTCGGTAAATACACTGAGAGGAAACACGGTCAAATGAAATTGGTGAAACTAGATCGATCGCGTAAGCCTTCGGCGTCTAAGTCGTCATCTACCTGCGAGAGCAAGTCTCACATACGCCTGCCACGCAGACGACAGGACGCAGAGCGTCATTGGATAAGTGAAGCTGAGGAAGTGAATAGTGAGGAAGAAGAGTCTCTTCAGGAAGACGACGATGAGGAGGAGGAACTGTTTTACGGCGAGAATCTCCAGGCTACCATGAGCTCGTCATCACCACCACCACCACCACCACGTCAGAGCCCTAGCACATCACCTGCTAAACCCAAGACTGTGCAAGCCCCGAGGCCTACCTCTCAACAAGAGGATAACTCTAATAATCATGAGCTAAGTGGACAGTGTGTCCGACACAAGGAGACCCTGAAACAACCCGCTGATACCGACACAGACTCCTCATCTAATGAGTCTATTTTGGAAGTGGACTTTCAAGCTACAAACAGCACACCAGCGAGAGTTTTCCGTGATTCTGAAAATGGTTCTGATAGCGAATACGTTGTTACTATGTGAGCATTGTTAGCCAAGCGTAGATCATGTCTTACAAAATAGTGATGGAACGTAAGCCACGTGTACCCGGGCCCCAAAGTGTATGCATGATAAAGTATTTAGAAGTACTGGCCAACAGCGTGTGTGTGTCACAGTTAGAAGAGGCATGCTCCTCACGCGCACTGTCACCCAGGTATTCGAATCCTAGTTGTAAGGCACGGGAGTCCAAGCCTGCTAACGTGAATACTCTGGATAGGTATTTCGTAAAGCAATAGTAGTGATCGTGATGTTATGTTATGTTCACGGTGTGTAACTGTAATAAAACTGTATATTTAATAAAAACACAATAAGGGTAAAGATGTCTTGAATTCCATCCCACGCTTGGTCCCCTGAGGAGGGACGGATAGAGATAGAGATAGAGAGAGACCATAAACCATTTCGGAGATCAGCCGCTTGAGCGTTACGCATACTGTATCGCTGAGACTCCGGCAATCCCGATTTCCAAATTGCGAAAGGACACGCCAAAGCTCTCTTGTCCCATACAAGCACTGGACAACACTGTTGACACTACAGTGTGTACCGTAATTGCTCAAGCCACGCATTGTAGAATGGTTATAGCGCTGTGGGCGAATGTCAAATGTGTGCGTACGTTTTTGTACAGAGGAGGCAGGTGAACCCGGACTGTATTTAATAGTCTGTCACACTGAACGTTGCCACGTCCCGGAAAAGGTGGCAGAGGGACTTCACGGTACCGTTCCTGTGCACAATAACCATAAGAATGGTCATCTTGTAAAACTCGAACGTGAAATCGCACACAGGTCCATCCTTCTTAAGCTTTTTGAACATTATGACAGGGGCCCAAGAACAGCCCGACTCTCCGTCGTACGCGAAGTGCACATTGTCCTCGACGAGCGAACTGTGCCTCTGGTCCAATAAAAAACGGTCCAGTTCATCCACTCGCGAGATCCCGTTGAGCGCTGAGGTGTTGATGACTACCTTGACGAGCGGTCGTGTGCAATCCAGTGCCGTTACCTGGAGCCTGGAAGATCCGAATACCCTGACTTTCATTCTCGCGACTAGATTCTTAGCCAGTGCGTGCAGTGTCGTTTCATCGAGACCTCGCGAAGGGTGTCTACATGTGAAAGGACTAGGATTTCCGTACACAAGCATTTTCGCGCTGCATCTATTAGATACGTCCTCCTCCTCCTCACCTTTAGATGTCAGCCAGTTAGGTATGTCAGAGGAATACTCCTTGAACGTGACAACGGTATTGCGTAATGTCATCAGGCTCAACGTCTTCCTTTCCACGGTGTGGTCCGACACCCCTTGCAACCACTTTATCGATTCCGTTAGCACGTGCAACGCCCTTCAGCAGGCGTGTAGGTGGCATCAGTTCCGCCGTCGCCCCGGTTGGCACAGTTCAGCGTTTCCAAGCGGTTCTTCCGATTTCGGTGCAACAGGGGCCGCCCGGTCGCTCTGGTGGATCCGTGGGCATCGTTGGGTCGAACTGACAGTAGCTCGTCCCGGTCAGGTGTCTGTGGTAGGGACAAGGCTCGATTTACGATCTGCCCCCTCCCGCATACCCTGCTCGAGGTACCTTGACCCGGATCATCTAACCCGTGATCTATCCTAGAGCGCCTTACCTCCACGGGGTCCTCGGCGTCGCACACTTTGCGTTTCTCTTGCGTCTTATTATACTGTCTGTTGTACAATGACGCGAGCTGCTTTACTTTCGTCTGGTACCACTGATAAGGCTGAATAACCCCAGGAGCCAGTCTCAGAAGATCTAGCCCATAGTACGGTTTTAGTTCGGATGTGATCACCGCGGACCCGTTAGTCGACAGTCCGTGTGGTACACAGTCTTCCGCGACTATGATATCGATATCTTATACTCCCCTACCTGCATGGACTCTTAGCCTTGGGTACCCGCGCAGCGCTGATGTCCATTTCCAACCTCTTGTATCGTTCGAGTTGCAACAGTTTGGAAGGGGACCACCTCTCTTGAGGGAACAGCGTAACGCATAGCTGACCCATAGAGACAAACTGTCTATCGTGTATGACTTGACCCATGACATTGAGCTTGGTCTCTATCTCCTGAGCGGTTGGTCTTTTGTCTTTGTACGTGGCGTAAAGCGTATAAGCGTTGATCTTCGCCATGTACCCAAGCTCGAAGGTCGTCACGTCGGTGGGAGCGTAGACCCTGACCAACCTGGATAGGTTTTCTGCGTACGTCTTTTTACAATATCCCGAATGAGTCTGTCTGTCCTTGTATTCCACCAAAGGCGACCCTTTATACAACTCCCACATCACACAGTACCAGCTGAATATATCGCTCAAACCCCCAATTGATAACGGGGGATCTCGCACCAATAAACTCCGAACGTACGTAGGATGTTCGGGTGTGCCATCGAGACCCCTATCATGATCTCCTCCACTTGAGAAGCGATGTGCGCATACCGATTAAAGTCGTCCGCTATGAAAGGAACGCTCCAGTCCACCATTTCTGGAAACAGGGTGGTTTTCGCCACAAGGTCGGCGTTTATCGGAACAGCCACCCAAAGCCTCCGCGACCCATTACCTTGTCAGGCGTAGTTATCAGGGTTTCCAAATCCAAGTGGCAGGCGGTGCGATCCGGTATAACGTCAGAGTACATTGTAAGGGCTGGTACTGGCGTTGAAAAGTATCTATTATCATGGTGTCCGTTTTGGGTTTGACCGTTTTGTACTCCGTGGGTAAGAACCCATCTAACACAGGCACACACTGCTGAGGTTTCGCAGCGCCTCCACAGTCAAACGAATAACCCTCCGCAAACGCGGGGAACAGATGACTCTGTAAAGTCTTTTGTATTTCCTCCACATGACCGATACTAGTTTTCGCGCCGGTCTTACTCCATTCGAGCACCCGGAACAGTACAGTCGCGCTATAGCTCCGATCCAGTTGATGTCTTCTCACGTATACCAACAGACGATCTTTGTTTTTCACATTAGGTACATCGTCATCGATGCTCATTACTCCGACACCTCTGAGATCCTGGGTTTGCAGACATCTTTGTACCACACTCGCGGTGTCTTTCCCGAACATGGAGGAGTGATAGGAAAGCCTGAGCCACTGGAGCACACCTTGTACATCCTCGTAACGCAAAGTCTTAACGTGATAGAGATTGTACTGCTCTATGAGTTTGAGCAACCGAGAGCACTACTCTCGGGGCTCCTGACCTGTGCCATTGCGACCGATCCTCCCGACTCAATCCTCTCGCATCGCACCGTTCCCGTGCAGTAGTTAAATAGGAGATGAACGGTTCCGTCCGTAGAGAGATAGTGTTCTCTGAACACGCGTCCGTGTGTCTCTTTGAGTGTCTGATAGTTACAGGAGCACCGGCTACAGGCTTACTGCGTGACACCGCCTTCAAAGAGGGATGTACCCTACAGCTCACATTGCAGCTGTTAAGGGATTTATGGCAGAGGGCTGACACGATGTACATACCAAGAGCAGATCTAGACTCTCTCCACCAAATGGAGTGCAAGAGCACTGTGGGTACTGAGGTTCATATACCTGAACACATATCCATGGAGACACGCAAACTGTCAAGGTACTACATATATCTATTATTTCGTTACTGCGAAGATGACTCACAAGATCATTGACTATTGCTTTGCGAACGATGAGCGATCCGAGAGATGTCTTAAGGCTTTGCGAGTAACGGCGCCTTACTTATATGAAGATCTGAATAGGAACGGCCCGCGGGGTCCGTTTGGTGAGTATATATGTACACGCACGTGGCAAGCCCATGTCTGACAGGAACGTTCATATAGTTCTAACCCTGAAATATTGTTGCTTCAGTCAGGAAGGGATCTTCGCTGCGCACCTCGGTGTTAGCACAAGCAGCTGCGCTTACGTGAGGGGGGGCTTCGATTCCTTCCAGTATAGAACGCAAGACTGTGGTCCTGACAGAATGGGAACCTCGTACTTGAGAGTCCTCGTTACGCGCTCCACTCAGGCCTGCTGTGAGAGGCACATACACCGCGCCTTGCGCCTTGCGCACTTTCCGAGCTCTCTCGCGTACTCGAACAAACCCCTCGTACGCCCTTGAGACCGTGTCTGTGAACAGTGTCGTGTACGAACGGTACGCGGTCTTGCCGGTGTACAGAGCCGCGGTCGTCACCCCTCCCTTGCCCGTGCTGTTTATCATGTTCAAGAGCCCGGCCAACACTTCGATCAGGGGCGTGTGTGCCCCGTACTCGAATAGCTGCCACGCAAACTCCTCGGTATCTACTTGAGTCGCGGATCTGTATCCGTTGCCGTGCACGTAAGCCGTACAGAAGCCAAAGTGCTTGGCGTACCACTCAGGCTCCGTTTGAGACAGCATAATGTTGATATTCTCTATGAATAGGCTGAACCCCGCGGCCAGTTTCTCACCGACCCTCATCTCGAATAGTTTCTGTAACACTCCGACCGGAGTAACGGACTGACCCGGTTTGAACATTCTATCCTCCGGTAGGCAGACCGCGAGGTAATGTCTCCCCACCCAGTCTACGTGAGGGTGTGACATGTCATTACTATCGAGCGTTCCGCGAGTCGAGCCCGTGGGCTCAGTGAGCTTTACATCGCGACTCTCCGTTAGCTTGATCCGGAGAGTCCGCACGCGGTCTCGAGAGCCCGTCGCGTGTCCTCCAACTCATTTCTACACAGTCCCAGTTCATACAGCGTTTCTTTGCTCGTCGCTCAGGTCTCCCCGTACAGCAGCGGTCGACGCGTTCTTGGTCTCGTTTGACGCGGATACATTTTCCCTTCCTGGCGAGGAGGCGTATTCGTTGCGTTCTCCGAGTGTCATACACGCCGAACACAACAGCGTTCCGTGGCAAAGAGCTTCCCTCCTCTGGCTACGCTCTTCATCTAGCGACCTCTTCAGTTCCAGCACTTCACGCTTTAAATTAGATATTGTCTTTACATGGGCCGCGTCACATGAGTCTTCCACGGGTCTCTTTCTACACAGAGAGGAACGTGTGTTGATAGGCATGATTCGGTTTACCTGTATGTTACGGCAAGGATACACACTACGCAGGCGGTGTTTTTTTTTTGTTTCTTTATTTCATAGTTAGGTTCATAAACATCATACATTCAGTCTATGGATAAGCACACACCTCACCCATTCAGATCCGTCTTACTGTGGACGAGGATCACTGTGTGCTAACCTTCCAACCCTAAACTGGGATAGTTTCAGCTTGTCTAACTTTAAAGCCTTTAAATTGAACTAAAGTAACGTACTTTAGATCATTACACCTCCCCACCAAATCGTCTTCAGTGAATCCCTTACTAGGAGCTTGACAGTAACCGCAATGCTACCTGTAAAGGAACAGCTCTTAACGTCGCAGGATATTTTTCACCAGAGTTATAGTGAGTGGCTGGCGAGGGCCCCAAAAACTCTGACGGAATACGACCCGTGGCTAGAGACCGCTCCGAACTACGATCCCTGCAGGAGACCGGGCGCCGCACCCTATCTGCCCCATTGGATCGTCGATGACATATTCCGTCTAGCGTTCGATGAGTGGGTAGCGGACCGTGGGTTATCACCGCTAGAAATATTTGAGGAGCACGGTGGTCTCGACTCTCCAGGACCTACCGGTCCACCTGTAGTATTGTGTGATCTGTATCATTGAGCATTGTACACCTGAGGGTTGATGTATGTCAGACGCCTGTCTTATCAATGAATCAAAATAAAAAAGAGAAGGGTCGCGGAGATCCTACTGCCGCTACGAGGGTCGCGGAGACCCGAGGTCGATCTCTTAACCGTCTCTCGCCGCCGCTACGAGGGTCGCAGAGACCCGAGGTCGATCTCCTAACCGTCTCTCGCCGCCGCTACGAGGGTCGCGGAGACCCGAGGTCGATCTCATCTCCCAACTCTCTGCGCCGCCGCTACGAGGGTCGCATAGACCCGCCGCCGATGTCCTCGTTCTCTCTCTCGCCGCCGCTACTGCTACGAGGGTCGCGGAGACCCCGGGCCAATCTCGTCGCTCTCTCTCTGCGCCGCCACTACGAGGGTCGCGGAGACCCGAGGTCGATCTCATCTCCCAAGGCCGATCTCGTCGCTCTCTCTCTCTCTCTCTCTCTCTCTCCCTCGCTCTCTCCCTCGCTCTCTCTGTCCGCCGCCGCCGCTACTGCTACGAGGGTCGCAGAGACCCGTCCGGCTCGCCG
>JAGRRF010012888.1:3141777-3151834 GCA_019097615.1 Morone chrysops
AATGTCATCGTGGTGGAGCTGACAGTTCCTTGGGAAGAGGGGATGGGTACCACCTTTGAGAGAAAGAAGGAGAAAAACACTGACCTGGCAGCTTCATGTTACCAAGCAGGGTGGAAGGCAACCGTTTTCCCAGTAGAGATCGGGTGCCAAGGCTTCGCTGGAACCTCCATCCAGCAGTTCATGGCGTCCCTCGGAATCACTGGAACCAAGCTGAGGAAAGCAACCAAGGACTTGGCGGAGGAGGCAGAGCATGGCAGCTTTTGGCTCTGGCTCCGCAGGAAAGACAGAGCATGGGGGAAGCAAGGAGCTTAGGACTCCTAAGATGGCTCGGTGTGCGGTCAGGCCTACACTTGACTCAGGGAAATGGACGCCCCTGCTATGCATAGTCCCTTGGGTTTCATTCCACATCCGCAAGCACAATAACACAAGGACAGAGTGTGGGAAAGGATCCATAAGCCAGCTGCAGGGAGTGGCAGGGAGACGTCCCTGTCACTGCCCCATCACCCTGAGATGTTCCGGGATTAAAGGGGCAAAACATCGGTGAGGGGTGACTCCCGACTGACAACCCTGCAGCAGGTCCACTGGCACCGCCGGAGGTGCAGCAGGCAGCAATGCCCTGCAGGTACACTTACCATTGCTCACATCTATAAATTACTAAATAAATTGATACATATACTGCTGTCTTCTATACCGCAGCAGGTGAAGCTGCACCGTGCATGAAAGCTTCAATAAACAGCTGTGTCCCAGCTGATGTTAAACCAATGATTGCATCATAAATGAATGATTCAATGTCAAAAAGCTGGCTGTCAAAAAGCATGTCAAAAAGCTCAATATAGCAGATATACCGATCAGTTGGCCTGAATCCAGTCTTAGAGAATAATACGTTGTTACTAGGGATGTCACGATCCAATCTCAAACAGTTACTTTTTAACTTTTAAATGCCAAACTGACACTACTTAGTTTGTTAATTTTCATTACTTTGCACAAAGCACCACCTCTAAGATTAGGACTGTGACAGATCTTTGTTGTTCCTGAGTGGTGTCATACATTTGTATCTTTAAAAAAAAGACAACACATAATACATAAGACCGTTTGACAGAGGTGTCAGTCATCAGATTACGTACCAAAGTGTAAAGCGCCAGGCAACAACGGCACTCTTTTAATTTTGCTGTGTTTATTTTCCATTTTCTGTCCACATTTTTTGGAATCCACACACGTACCTCAAATCATGACAGGCAGGAAAAATTTTTTACAACGATGGTGGCACTGCATATGAACACAGCAGAGGATGAGGGCCTGTTGCTGCCGGAAATTGAACCAGACAGTTACAGTGACCCTGATTAACAAATTCCATCAAAGAAAGGTTATTACCCTGTAATTCAGTAATGCAGTCACTTAAACTGCTTTTAAACTGAATTGTTTGTGTCATGGTTCAGTCTTTTATAGTTTGTCTAATTTTGAAGTTGCGTGTTTTCTGTTTTATTTTGTACTCTCCTCTCCCTCCCGCTTCAGATCCTTTCACTTCCTGCTCTGTGTTTCCTGTCTGTTGTAATTGTTTGCCCCACCCACACTTGTGTAGTATGGGCTAGTCTCTGTTTTCTTTCTTCCTTGCCTACCTTTAGACTTGCCTTTTTGCCTTTGCCTCTTGGATTTGGTTGCCTGTGTTTTTGGATTTCACGTGTATGTCAACCTTGCTCAGTACACAAATCGTTTTCTTTATCTGGTCTTAACAGTTTGTTTAACCTGGTAAACCACAATTTTATTTTATTTTTTTACGTGTGTAATATTTGTTCTTGTTCCGCAGTGATGACGAGTCACCAGCATCTGCCCCACACCCTCAGCCACAACCAGGACCGTCAACAGCTATCCCTACTTCGCAGCAACAGTGAGGCTCCTCAGTTCGTCCAGTCTCGATGACACTTTGAAGCCATCTTGCGCTCACTGGATGAGCGACCCAAAAGATGAGGAAAGCGAGTGCAACAGGAACACTGCAGATTAAATTTTCAATCTTTAAAATCAGGCATATGAGATAGTGACTTCCTGCCAAGCATATTTCCAATGGTATTAAAATATTGCCATGGATGAAAGGATGGTTGCATTCAAAGCCTGCATCAGTATGAACCAGTCCATGAACAAGTACAAACTGTTTGTGCTTGCTAACAGAAAACTTTCAGGGAGCAGAAAATGATAATGATACAGGTCAAGCTCTGCATTGCATTAACAAAAAAAAAAAGTTCCTTAATGTTTTTTTCTACTTTACTAAATAACAAGGTACGTCAGAAACAAGTGCTGTGTTTTGTTTACTTGCAGAGTTAGTGGCTTGGCACTAATGCTTCTTGTTGCTCCTATAAAATCAAGAGAGAGAGAGAGAGAGAGAGAGAGAGAGAGAGAGACAGAGAGAGAGAAAGAGAAAGAGAAAGAGAGAGAGAGAGAACAAAAGGCAACCAAGGGCAAGATGTATAAACCATGCGTACACACAAAGTGTCCTCACGCCACATTTCATGCAAGTATCCAAATGTATAAAAATCCGCAAGTAGTGAAACTGTCTTAAAATCGTGAAATCTTAGGGAAAATACAAATACATGATCTTTAAAAAAACATTATTATACTGTTTTATTGAGGGATAAGAATAATCTACACCTTCAGTTGTGAGTGACCAATTAACTTTGGTGCTGATGGAAGATGTAGCTGTTGCGTAACTTAGATGAAAATAAGTATTTCGAGACCATTTGAAATCAGAGCACTTTTTATTGATCTTCTCCAAGGTCCAAAGCTTAGAATTAACGGCATTCACTGCCTCCTTTTCCTTCTGCCATTCACCTTACTTCATTTTATCGTTCATACCACAGTTTAGGGATCCAAATCTAAGTCGAAAATCCACATTTTCTTTTGTCACTTTGATCCACCATTACCTCCAGTTCATATTATGTTAAATTGTGCTTCTTCATTTGCTTCTTAGATGTTCCTGTCATTTCTCCTCAAAACTTATCTAAATGCTGATCCTTTATATGAGGCAATTGGGGTAGTGTTTCTACACCTAAATATACAGAGTTTTATACCCCTGGCCCCTGGTGTTTTCTTAAACTGGTCACTGCGCATCATCCCAGTTACCACATGTCATCAGAGGGTCTCAGTTTTAGGTAATAAGAAATTACCTCTGAGAGGTCACAGGAAGTAGCACATCAAAATAAAAGTGCACTTCAATCACACAAAAAACTAATTCCTATTTAAAGGTCCCAGAGATCCCAACATGACTTAGCTCAAGAGAGATCAACTTGACAGTTTAAATGGACAATTAAATGCCACCTTGACTTTCCCCAGATTCAAGTGCTGAGAATGGGATTGGGCAGAGGTGAAGAGGAAGGAGGTGAGGGTAGGGAGGATGCAGAGAGATTAGTTGTGTAACAGAAAGCTTTGGTCATAAAGCTGCCAGAGCTCAGCAGATTCTCCTCCCTGTGCTGATTGAGACCTTGGAGGGAAGTGAACTAGCTTTCCACAACTCCTCAACACCTCCTGCAGGAAGACAGTGCGTCCTCACTTTGAGGCCATGCTGATTTACATTCTGCTGTACTCCATCTCTCTGCTCACTGCTGTTCTTAACCTGCTGGTCATCATCTCGATCTCCCACTTCAAGTAGATAATCATTCATTTATGAAATTGACAGATAGTGATAAAGAATTGGCTGAATGTGAGGAACAGAGTAGTTTTTCCAAGTTATGTTATTGTATTGTATTTAAGTGTCTGTTTTTATCTGAATAATGATTGGTACCATAAATAATGATGAATATATTGCTTTCTCCCCAGGCAGCTCCACACCTCCACCAACCTCATCCTCCTCTCTCTGGCTGTTTCAGATTTCTTCGTGGGCCTTGTAATGTGCTTTCAAATTATTCATTTAGATGGCTGCTGGTTCTTTGGTGACCTCATGTGTGCTCTGGATCAGTATCTAGCATACGTTATTACCTCTGCCTCAATAGGAACCATGGAGCTTATATCTATTGACCGCTATGTGGCTATTTGTCATCCTCTGCATTACTCCACTGAAATCACAGAAAAAAAGAGTTCAAGTCTGTGTTTGTCTGTGTTGGATGTGTTCTGTAATCTTTCAAAGTCTGATTCTTAAGGATGTGCTGGAACAACCAGGCAGGTATAACTCCTGTGTTGGAGAGTGTATCATTGTTGTTAACTACATAGCTGGGCTTATAGATCTTATTTTTTCCTTCATCGTTCCCATTACTATCATTGTAGTTCTGTATATGAGAATTTTTGTAGTAGCTGTGTCTCAGGCTCGTGCCATGCGGTTGCATATTGCAGCTGTCACACTCCAGAAATCAGTGAAAGTAACTGCTAAAAAATCTGAAATGAAAGCAGCCAGGACTCTTGGCGTTGTTGTACTTGTGTTTATAATATGTCTCTGCCCTTATTATTGTGTTGCTCTTACAGGCCAAGATAACTTTCTCAATGCATCATCTGCATTTTGTGTAATATGTTTATTCTATTTTAACTCCTGTCTAAACCCTTTGATTTATGTCCTTTTTTATCCCTGGTTTAGAAAATCCATTAAGCTCATTGTTACATTGAATATACTGCAGCCTGACTCTTGTGAAGCCAACATGTGAAGAGACTCTGTATGGTGCCTGCAATTAGACCTTCAGCATGAATAGAAAAATTGTTTCCTCAAACTGTGAAGGTGTTCATACCCACATTTAGCTATCATTTTAAGTTCGGCTAGCTTCTCTGTCTGTCATCTCTTCAGGGGATAGGGCAATGTTCAGGTCCACACAGAAGTGGACAACTCAAGTAAAGTAGAAACATTAAACTTGCTTTGTCCACAGTTGTTACAGCCACAGCATGCTTGTTACTCTAATAAAGATTATAGCTGTATGTAGTCTAAGTGTTTATTTTAGTTCTCTAAATCTGAGAGGACACAAGGAAGGATTGATACTAACTAATGTCTATGTTTGATGATGTCAACTGAACTTTATTGTTGCTGCTCAGACAGAATATTTAGTTATATTTAATACATAAAACATTCTATTCCTGTTAGACATTTTTCTTGCACATGTCTGTATCTAATGTAAAAAACTGCATCAAAAGTACTTTGCCACATGCAATAAAATGAGTAAAAGTGGGGAATCCAGCTAGAGGAACTATAGTGTGAACAGAAAGAGAAAACAGAGGCCCCACCAGAGTTGAAGTTAACCTAAAAGAGAACTAAATTCTCTTTCAAATAAACTGACAATGTGCACACAAAAATAATTGATACCCTTTGCTGTTGGTCCACTTATTGGACCAGTTTAAGAGGACTCGGTTTGGTTAATTTGAAAAGGATTATTGTGCTGTGTTCTGCATGCCTGCCATGAATTGCATGCACCTTGCAGGAGCACACACAGGCGCAGCAAAAACTACCACACATGTAAATGCTTTTTAAAGCAATATTCTCTTTAAAAATTATATAATTTTATTTGTCAAGTACATCAGTGAAGGCATCATGTACACTCATTTTCAGAGTCACGAAAACCACATATTCCATCTGGATATTCATAATTGTGCCTTATTCCTAATCTAGCATAGAAGTAAGATCAAGACTCAATATCCAAACAGTAGGTGTACTAGAAGGCCAAGGCAATGGTAGCACGACTGCAGTCTCCATGCTGCTGAAAGAAGCTATTCAGCTCAAACAGGCTGCTTTGGTGGACAAAGCATACCGAACCTTACAACCGCCACCGAAACAAAGGACAACTTTGATGATAGAGATGGCCACAAAAAAAAATATATCCTCACTACCAGAGAGCCATATTGTGACAGTGCACTTCTACCAGCAGAATTGTAATGGGCGTGTAATGGGCGTGTAATGGGCGTGAGGTTGGACCCAAGAACAGACACAGACCAGCGTTGGAACAGTTCAACAGTTTTATTGACCAAACAGGGTCGTAAAATCCACAGCAGGTACACAGGAATAGCCCACAACCTGAGCCAGCCAAAACAGTCCGACTTTCTGGCAGAAATCTCCAGGGAGGGAATCCAAGCAAACTAGAGACAGACAAGGGGCGAGCAGGCAAAAGGGTCAGGGACAGAAGGCTGTTCAGGTTACCTGGGCAGGGACGACGAGGAAGGGTCAGGGACAAGCAGGGTCGAAACCAAGGAAGCAATCCGGAAAATAACACGAGAGAGCTTTGCATGCTGCTAAAGACAATCTGGCAGAGACTGAGTGGAAAGAGTGGGTTTAAATCAGGTGAGGGAACACAGGTGAAGGTGGTTGCACTGATGAGGTGGAAGTGGCAGGCAGGTGATCAGGAAAAGTACTGGCAGAGCTGGCAGTAGGATGGAAAGCCAGGAGTGGATCATGACAAGAATACTGTAACCCCATTATTCAATTAGCCAATTATAGCTACTAATTTTATGAAAACACAGAAACAAAAAAACATTTCTAAGTGATATACAATTATCTTTCTTTAAAGTGCACGAGCAATAAAAAAGTGCAACAATAACAAAAAACAATTTTCATGTTTGTAGTTTTACTTTTACAATTACATGACATTTTTTTCAAAAAAGCATGCATTTATCTCAAAGGTCACTGACCCTCACCCACAGGTGGAACAGTGTTAAGTTCTGTCTCGAAGAGATACTTGTGGCCTCTCCTGCTGGTGTGCAATGAATTGAATCTCAATGTCAATGTTTGTGCATCCAATCTACATGAGCTGGAACAGAGTTTCATCTGTCAGCCTGTCTCTCTCTTTTGACTTGATGTGCTTCATTGTTGAGAAGCCGCTCTAACAGATGTAAGCGCTCCCAAGCATGCTGGCCATTGAAAGTGAAAAATCTCTAAGGAGTGGAAAGCAGGACTCGGCAGTAGTCTCCAAAATGAACTTCCCTCCGCTTTGCTTGAAAGAATGGGTCTGACTGTAGTTCGCACAGTTTGAGCTGCAACTCTGGAGGTTGCTCACTGACAGCAGCAGAGAGGGGGCAGTGAATGACAGTGAATGTTGCTGCGTAGTGTAGACATCTTGAAAGCGGTCTTTGAATTGGTGCTGCAGTTATTCTATGTCAGCTCTGTACTATTGGACGGTCGGATGAAAAGCCTTTTGAACGTTTGAACAGAGCTAGTTTAAACTGAAATGCTTTCATGTGTACAAAGAGATCCGTCACAGTTTGACCTCTTCCTTGCAACTTTAAATTCAGGTATTAAGATGTGAGGTAATATCTGCAAGGAAGGCCATGTCTCAGAGAAAATCTGTATCTCTGAGTGTACTGCAGTAAGCACTTGAGGGGGTGACTGATAAGAATCACAGTTCACAGTCATAGGGGCAGATCAAAGGACCATTTGTGTTGAAGACCTTAAACCTTTCACGTGTGATTTACAGCAGTACTGTTAATAGGATGCCAGATGTGTTTTTGTTTGGATGTAATGAAAGGTATATAAGGGAGAGCATTCTGGAAGTCTAGAGAGAACATCTGTGATTTGGTCTTCTCTCCATGCTGCGTGAGTAAAGGAATTTGATTCATCAGACTGGGTTCTTAATTCTTCCGAGAACTAGCAACTCAATAATGTCGGCAGGGAAAGTTCCGCTCCGACAAACGGAGGACAGGATCCCGCCTGATGTCAGACTCAGGTGTTTGACAATGACCGCTGCATCCATTGGAAAAGGGAGTACAGTGTGTTTTGAATCAATTCAAGAGAGAAAAAGCCTAGGCATTTTTCCTTTGTGGTTGTGACTGTTTTGTTTCCGAGCTTGTTGGCTGAAGGTTCTGGCTACTGTTCTACTTTTGAAGACTACAGGAACCCCAAGCTGCCCTGCATTCAGAGAGCGCAGTGTTCTAGTGGGTACTATGAGCTCTTTAAGATATGAAGCGGACTGACCATGAAGAGCATTGTATGTGAAGAGGAGGATTTTAAATTCTATTCTAAATTTTACAGGGAGCCAATGCAGAGAAGCTAATACAGCAGAAATATGATCTCTTTTCCTAGTTCCTGTCAGTACTTGTGCTCCTGCATTCTGAATTAATCTGAGCGTCTTACTGGATTTATTGGGGCAGCCTGATAACAAGAAATTGCAGTAATCCAGCCTAGAAGTAACAAATGCATGGACTAGTTTTTCTGCGTCTGATCTTTGCAGTGTTATGTAAATGAAAAAGGCAGTACTAGAGGTCTGCTTTATGTAGGAGTTAAAGGACATATTCTGATCAAAGCTAACTCCAAGATTCCTGACAGTGGTGCTGGAGGCCAAGTTAATACCATCTAGAGTAACTATATCTGTAGACAGTGAGTTTCTGAATTTGATTCAGTTAAGACCATAACCTTATTAGGAAACTGTTTTCTGAGGTAATACATCAAGTGAGACGTCGAGTCATTTCTCCATAAGAGTGTATTGTATTTATGCATGGTGTTTTTATTTATAGACAATAGAGCTCCCCGTGCAGGTCTTAACATAGAATGCAGGTTTAAGACACTTCTGAAAAAGAATAACGAATACCTTAAACAATGGACCCTGAGCTTCTTCTCAACCCTTCACACAGCGATCTGTTTGAAGAAAATGTGCAAATTCCCAAATTCTCAGAGTCCTCTCAATTGCCTTTAAAGCCTCCTCATTAGCTACCTTGGTTGTGCTCAGCAGTCCATGTTATCTGGCGCTCCCAGCTTTCATCTCCTGACAACTCCAACATCGTTGGGCCTCTGTCCCCCAGCAGGTCCAGGGGAAGATCTTCGAGATAGGGATATTGCCCCCTTTAAGGTCCCTCTCTCCCACACATTCAAGGTCTAGGCACTTAAAGCCAGGCAAAGCCACCACAACTGAAATTCACCCCGCCAACAATGCAAAACCTTTCCAACTATTAACAGACCAAAGGGGGTAGCAATGGCCACCCCTGGAACCTGATTGGACACCCTGGGTGCCACCCCAGTTGATTGACAGGTCACTGCAAGTCGAAAACAGCGAGATTTTTAAACGCAAACAGAGAAGACAGAACAAACAGATAACAATGAAGAGGAAGGGACATATTTCCAACTTTTTTGCTAAAAAAAAAAAAATCAGGCACAGACAGACCCCAGCCCAGATATCAGCAGCCCGGGAAGCTCCCAACATGAAACTAGCCAGGCAAGTCATTTATTAATTCTCATACCAATGGCGTCTTTATTTGATCCTTGAGCTGAGTCTTGTGTCTAGTGTCCGTAATGTGCAGCCTTCTCTTTATTTTGCCAAGACACCGACTTTTCCCACGGGTGATTTTAATTTCCTAATGAATGACAGTGCGCCGGTTTAATTGCTGCGCCAGAAACTGAAAGTGAAACTTAGTTCCATTTCCTCCAGCCACTCTCCGTTCATAATAAAGCTCTTTTTCCTGAGTTGAACTCAACGGTCAAGAAGGCATGTCAAGTACCAAGTTGAATTATGCCAGTGTTGGCACCAGGTTAGCTCAGTTGGTAGAGCTGGCGACCCATGTATGGACCTGCTACAGTGGTACGGGTTCGAATGCGACCTGCAGTACCCCAGGATTTTCCTTTATTAGGTCTAGTATATGGCCCCCCTCATAAAGCCTTGACAACCCCCTGGCCACCCCTTGTATAAAAGTCTAGTTCTGCAACTGCTACACCAAAATGTTTGCACCTCACTTCAGGCCTCCTCACACACTGCTTCAGAACTCTGCGCACAGGCTATTCATCCTCATACATTAAAGAAGTCCTAGAATCCAGGTTCCTTTTGGCTTTTGATTTTAAACCCATCATGTTGTCGTCGTCATTGTCATCTTCATGTTCATTATCATCATCACCATCAGTCACTACCATCACTGTAGTTGTTGCTACTGTTGTTGCTGTGCACCTTTGTCTCTACCCTTCTCTCTCTCTCTCTCTCTCACCCCAACTGGTCGAGGCAGACGGCCACCCACCTAGAGCCAGGGTCTGTCCGAAGTTTCTGCACCTTAAAAGGAAGTTTTTCCTTTGCCGCCGTCACCAAGTGCTTGCTCATGGTGGTAATGTTGGATCTCTGTAAATTATTTTATAAGGAGTTCGGTCTAGACCTGCTCTATTTTGAAAAGTGTCCTGAGATAACTTCTGTTA
>JAGRRF010012888.1:3244555-3255440 GCA_019097615.1 Morone chrysops
GAAAAGTAGATCTGTGTATCATCGGCATAACAGTGGTATGACATGTCATGGAAGCGGCTGAAGAAATGACCCAGAGGAAGCATGTACAGGGAGAACAGAACTGGACAAAGAACCGACCCCTGAGGGATACCACATAACAGGGGAGCAGAGGAGGACACATGATTATTCAATTCAATCCAATTCATAACAGAAGTTATCTCAGGACACTTTTCAAATAGAGCAACAACTACATTAACAGTAATGATCGATGACGATCATGAAAAAGACGATGACGATGACAGTAGCAACGATGGTGGACAGCGAGCAGCAATAAT
Source organism: Morone chrysops (assembly GCA_019097615.1). Taxonomy (NCBI): domain Eukaryota; kingdom Metazoa; phylum Chordata; class Actinopteri; family Moronidae; genus Morone; species Morone chrysops. The sequence goes on from JAGRRF010012888.1 coordinate 3,244,870, forward strand.
AATACTTAATATTAACTAATAATAATAACAATAATATCAGTGATACTAGCAATGGTAGTCAAGCAGGACCATGGCAGGAGGCTCCACCAGGATCCATCAGAACCTGCAAGATGATAAAGCACAAGAAATGCGGGGAAGAAGTGAAGTTATACATGAATAATGTGGGACATGAATGAGTGCAGAAAGAGAGAGAGAGGAAGAGAGGAGCTCAGTGCACCATGGGACATCCCCCGATAGTCTAGGCCTATAGCAGCATAACTAAGGGATGGTTCAATGGCCAATGAAAAAAGACAGGAATTTTTCACAGTCAGCAGGAGAGGAGGCATGGATAGCAGGAGGAGATGTCAGATCAGAAAAGTAGGCAACTCGCGCATCTTTATTAGTCTGGTTCAAATTAAACAGTACTACTCATGTAGAGGCGGGGGACTTGAAGTTTGTAGTTTTCCCAATTTTGCTTGGCATTCCTATATTCCCTTCTTTGTTGTCTAATGTTGTTGATCCAAGGAGTTTTATTAATAACTGCGACAGCCCTGGATGTATATGGAGCAGACTAATCAAGGCCGGATGTACACAAATTATTAAACCAGCTAACTTGATCATTGATATTGAAAAAGTGAGGAGGAAAATTAGCCAGACCAGAAAAATGGCTACAAAATGTGGCTGCTGACTGATTATTAAAGATGCGAGAGTGGATTATACGTTTCTGCTATGGTGAAGCAGTTATAAAATGTGTATCAAAAGTAATACATTTGTGGTCAGAGACAAAATCATGCATAATCAGGGAACTGAGAGACAGATCCAGAGTAATAATTAAGTCGAGGGTGTGCCCATGGTTATGTGTAGGGCCTGAGACGTGTTGCGCAAGGTTAAAAGATTTACAAATGTTTAAGAAGTCAGTGGCAAATGGATTTGAAGTTTTATCAATGTGAATGTTAAAGTCACCAGCTATAATGGCCTTGTCAAATTTGTACAAGAGTACGAGAGAGGACAGTAGCTCAGAGAATTCAGTGAGGAAACCACTGCTGGAGTTGGAATTGGTGGGACAGTAAATTAATATAAAGCAGATGGGGTCTTCACGCACAATTTTAAAAGTTAAGATTTCAAAACTGTTAAAAGGCTGAGTGGAATACAAGTAAAACGTTTTTTAAAGACAGCTGCAATACCCCCACCCCGGCCTATTAGTCTTTGTGAATTTAAAAATGTGTAGCTGGGTGGGCAGAGCTCCACTAGTCAGTTCAATGTTGGTGGATAAGATGTGTGACCCCTCCTGTGAAGGATGGAGGCCGTCCGGCTTAAAAAATTAAGGCCAAAATAAAAAGGCAGCAAAATTGTCAACAAATGGAATATCTCTATTCAGACAATCACCCTTGAGCCAGATGTGGAGTTGGCGTAGGCGACTAAATCTCACGTCACCAAAACGTGGTGAGGGGAGCGGACCGGAAATAATTACCTGCTTCCCGGTGTCCAGCAGACTGTCCACAAGATGGATGAACTTGCCTTTGAGAATCTCCGACTGCTGGTATTTGGTGTCATTTGTGCCAGCTTGGACAACGACTGCGGTGGCGGAGTTATGGTTGTTAATCAGCTGTAGAGTGCTGGGTGTAATGTCCTTAACGTGGGCACCAGGATAGCAGAAAGTCCAGCCACCAGATATTGCCATCAAGGTGCCAACAACAAGCACTGATGGAGGACGCTGAGCCTTGGCATGGAGGTCTGACCACCTGGAGGACTGGACCCAAGAGACAGCGGGTGATGCGCGGGCCAGGTTGCACATAGAAGACAGTTTCCCATTTGCAGCGGCAGCAGGGGCCCAAGGGCAGTGGACAAGAGGAGTTGAGGTCCACCGGATGAGTGGCAGATGGATGAGCCAAGCCAGTGGGATTTGGTCGGTCCTGGCAAACAGGAGAAGGTAGGCAATCCGGACTAGTACCAATCCAGCCCTGGGAGGCGGGGAGTCCCTCAGCGGTGTTGGTGGCAGAGCGTGGCAGGGCCATGGCTGGATCTGTGGCGGTTGGGGAGCAATCAGCCACCACATCCGGAGTGGGGGCTGGCACGAAGATTAGCACTCACTCAGCCGTAGTTCATCCCCATTTTCCAAAGTTTGGAATTTGTTGGACAGCAAGATGAGGAAAGGTCTCTGTTTTCCCCCAGAAGTAGCTGAAGTTCATCTATTTTGTTGCACAGTGAACGCACGTTGGAGAGGAATATTCCAGGTACAGGTGTGCGATGTCTGCCTTGGCGGAGAGGCACAAATGCACCGGTACGCTTTCCTCTCCTGCTGTGTTTTACTGCATGAGCAAAGGTGAGTGCACCTTTGACTACAATGTCCAATAATTCCACGGAAGAAAAAAGAAAAGTGGGAAAGAGAACAGCTGGAGTTGTCCCCCATGCTGTTCTCTAGTGAAAGAGCTCCAAGTATCACAGCCGAAAACTGAATTTACAAAATGTTGTATATTATGATATTATAAATCATCAAATCACATTTCAACCAAACACAGCAACTTATACTGAAATAATGCATAGTAAGTAAAACTTTTCTTGAAGCCCCTTTATTTTGCATTCATAAGCAGTATACAAACAGATAATAAATGATTTATAACACACTATAATGTCATTATACAAGTAGTACACATCATCTGAAAGCTCGGAACCTTAGGATTAACTTTAGTTCATCGCTGTCAAGTTTTTCTAGTCATAAATCTATACTACACATTGGGTTTTGTTTAGACCTCTATTTGAATACCACATTAAAACAGTAAGACCATGAGGAATGTCCATGAAAAATTTATGTTCCAGGGTTTTTTTTTTTTTCTTAACACAAACATGTGGACATTTGGACATTTGGAGATTAATTTAACAATTTAATTTTTTGGCCATTGGATGACAAGCACTTTCTGTTCTTGAAGTTGCTCAGGGCTCCAGACTAACTTTTTGCATTGGTTGCACAGGTGCGCCTAACTTTTTTTTTTAGGTGCACCAGAACAAAATTTGGGTGCACCCAAATTTTTCATTGCATCGCCTTTAACGCCATATGGTCACCTTTTCATCGCTCTTCATAACTCTCATATAATGTTAATGATTTTTAAACAATTATATATAAAAAGAAAATAGCCAGGGAAATTGTTTCAGCAATTTTTAAACACACACAACTTAGCATGGTGAACAGGACCACAGCCAATCAGAGGCAAAGACCTGCCCAAGCTCTGTCTTTTATTGGTTTAGAACACGATATGATCCTACCATGAGTGTGTGAGTTCGGTCACAGGAGAACACAAAGAGATGATGCGCTTGCAAAATGAATGTATGTTTTGACCCGTGCAGCGTCAGGTGCACCAGTGCGACCTAGAAAAATTATTAGTCGCACTCTTGTGCATGTGCGACCAAAAAATAAAAAATAATGATCAGATCAGATAGACAAAGTTGTGCTGAAAAAAAAGATACCAAGCATGGGTATGGCAAAAAAATTTGTATGTGGTATGTAAGGGCAAAATCAAAATTATTCAAAAATGGCCAAAATGGGCTCAGACCCCAATGCACATGTCGTGTTATTTTGTTTGAGTCAGAAATTTAACTTGATAAAAGTTGATTAAAATTAGAGTGTTTTAATTGGCTTAATCTAAAGTAAAAACTATGCTTGGATGTAATTGTTAATATTAAGTTTTTCATTTTTTCAGTGTGCTGTTGGTGCATCTTACTGGAATTTGGAGTTCATGTGTGTTTGCCTTTAAGGGAGCTTGTGTAAGATGTTGATGTAACTCTCTAAAGCAGTACGTATTTTTTGGTGCTGAGTTTGTGACACACCTAGACTTTGCATGTGTCAGAGTTCTTCCCTGGAGGTAAAATTCATAACAGACCTGTCAAACTCTTCCTTGCCCAGTTGCATTCCAGACCAGATCTCCTGTTTCAAACTGAACTTTTGAGCTTTAGGATATTTTTCTTTTGTCTTTGGCTTTTTTTCTTTTACAGACCACATGTCTATGCAGTAGAGCGTTCACACGGAATGTTTATTTGAAAACTAAATATAGATATAACACAGACTTTCTATTCAGAACCAAAGAAATGCTGACTAATCCGACCCTGAACCCAAACTGTATCTAACAATTACTAATTAATATGTTGGCAGATTTTTTAAATGATGGCCATGTCAATACTATTATCTATGTTGTATTATATGTTATAAGATTTGTATTAAATATAAGCCCCTTTTGAGCTGTGTGTCTTCTAAATAAATTGCAAAAAATAATAAATAAATAATAGATTTTAACACAGGCCAAATAAGTCAGCTCATAAAGTAGCTGTTTCCTTCAAAATGTGCAGTATTTTATAATGACAGTAATCAGGCATTGATAAGTTTGACACCCAGACTTGTCAAGCTGTTATCACATTATGCATCAGTAGCTGTCAGTTAATTACAGTGTGTTTGGAAACAGGAATTTTGGGAAGACAAAAGGTCAAAAGAATATGTGAGAATGTCTGTTGGAGAGTAAACAAGGCGGAGACAAAGAAAGTGCTGGGTCCTCCACTCAGAGAGGCAAATCAGTGCTAAAGCATCCAGTGATACAGACACAGAGCTGCTTGGCGTCCCTGGTGTCCTACAATTCGTCCAGAGGGTAAGAAAACCTGCAAACATTTTTTAATTATTCTGAAAATAAAATGTTGCAGTTCTTTTTTGGTTAGAAATATTCTTACTTCACTAGGAAAATAAACATGCATGAATATGTTTGCTGCATTATTATTAGTATTCCTGCAGAAGAAATTATCTTTGCATCTATGATCTTTTGCAGATGACATTTCGATCATCAAAGACATAGCTGTTAAATAAATTCCCCACTAGTGCTGACAGTGTACAGGAGCTGATTTCTTCATTTGAGACATATGGTCTAAAATGAGTGAGGTGTAGGCAAGTGTGGGGAACATCAGCACATTTAATCTGCTCCCACCTAACATTAATAATTAATGTAGAAGGAAAGGCTCATTAAAGGTCCATGTCTGCTGAACGTTGTTTTATACAAAATGGACAGCTCGCTGTTTATTTCTTTAAACAGAAACTATATATTTAGGTGCTGCTGTGGCTCCATAGGGATGTTAATGTCAGTTGGTTTGTCTCTTAGCCCAGGGCTCAGCAACCTTTACTATCAAAACAAGTGTCTTATCCCCTGGGGTAATAAAGTATTCATATAGACTAAAATATTTTATCTTTGTTAGCATTACAATAGCTAATTAAATAGAGTTAAGGCTGGCACATTGAAAATTAAGCAGTTAAATTTTGAAATGCAGACGCAAGATTTTCTTAAAGGTTTAATAAAAAGAGTACGACCTCTCATCAGACCCCAGGGACGAAAAGATGATGACATACACTGAAAAAAGAAAATAGTTGAACCAACTTAATTGAATTGTTTCAATTGATGACACCTAAATGAATTAAGTTCTTTAAAATTAAGTTAATAAGTTAGATTAACACAATTGATTTAAATCACATGAACTTAATAATTCAATTGTTCTCAAATCAACATTTTACATTAATCCAACTTAATATTAAGGAAACTTAACTTAAAGTTTTCAGTTTTTCTAACTCAAAAATTTGCATAACCCAAAATTAAAATATTGCTCTTTTCTAACCTAATACTATGGTTTAGTGTAAATTACTTTTTGTAGTAACATTAAAATGAAATTTTTGTTTATTTAATATAACTAAAATTACAATTTTAAGTTGGGTGAAAATATAAAAAAACTCAAAATCTGATGTGTTTTTTTGATACTTTATTGTATAAATGTAATGACCAACACATTACACATTTGTCTTTTGAATCACATATGCACAAGTAACTGTTAGTAGGACCACAAAGTTATTTTGTCAGAAAAGTGCAAAATAGTGCAACAAAGTATTAACACAAGTATGCAGAACAATCTCAACACATACAGTGCTATCCCTAAATGCTAAGTGCGAAGCGTATACAGAAACTTTAACCAGCTATAGCCAATGAATATTATGCATTGAACAGTGTAGCTGACCAATGGCGATGAAAAAATATGAATACTTATTTTAGAATTTTAAATCATACTGTTAGACACTGTCATAACAGTAACAAATGGAAGGAAATATGTCTGAGAAAAAAATAAATAAAAGTAAATGACAATGACAATGAAGTGCACACAGAGTACCAGGACCACAAAGTGTTTAATAGACTACCAAGGGCACAACTATCTGGGAGGAGCAGCTATTAATTTGTAGCTGAGTAGGGGTGCTTAAGAGTGGGTCCGCAGGTTCGGCTGGTGGGCAAGGTAAGGGTTAGGGTGGGGGCCTGGAGGTCACTGCTTGGTGTAGCAGCGAAGGCTGGGGCCCTGGAAGTCCTGCAAAACTATTAATACTGTACAATAAAAGTTGTTGTTACAGCTCAAGTTTAAAAAGGCCTGTAAACAATTACCTCCATTTCACATTTACTGTAACAGTTGAAATTATGTTAATATCTTTTTCACTTCAACACACCATCCAAGTTACATACAGCCACATTTCAGCCTGGTCTGTAGCACTCTATTCTAGTCTAAGAGTGCAACTTAGCTTTGGTAGTCCAAATGAGTTGTGTCCTGGCCTGAAGTAACCACCGCCAGTCATGAAAAAAAAAAAAATAAGAAAACTAGGAATTAATTAATATTAAAGAAAAGGACATTTTCATTCCAGTGTTAAGTTTGATTTGTGTATGAGTATGAGTAGCACGCGTCAATTTACACAGAGCACCTCAAGCGGGCGGAAGCCAGGCACAGAAAAATCTAAGAGAACTGTGGATTTTCAAAATAAAATACCCTGGGCAAACTGCGGGTCGTAAAAACAGACAAATGCAAAATAATTAACTAATTAACTACATAGCATATTTACACATGTAGAAGCATGTTTAGAAGAACATACATACACACACACATACATACAGAACATACAACAGACACAAACTAACACAGGTGCTTATTAACACATTGGCACAACAACACTTGGGAAACTCTTCACACAGCAAACATTTATCACCACTGCCTCGATAACATCTAGCGTAAATAGGAAGGCAGCCCTGCCACCAAGGCACCGCACACCATCTACTTCCTCTCCCACAGCCGATCCGTGCGTGTACGAGCACTGTCTGCACCCTCTCTCCTCTCCCTCTTAACGTCAACTACATTGAAAACAACGCAAGTGGAAGCAAATTCACGCTTCCCGGAAGCACCACAGTTTAAGCATAATTAACATTACCTCCCACATCACCCATGGCTGTGACCGCATGAGCTGTGCGCGCCGTCAGGCACGTGAACCAACACTCGAATATAAATGCGCGCGCCCGAAGTAGTCTGAAGAGAACCACGACCCAGCTTGTTGCGATAATGGGCTAAGGCTAATGAATAACTCACACTAAGCCAACACCAACACACTGCATGAATACACAACTGTAAGCTCACGTTACGATATTAAACCAAGAGAGTCCCACTGCAAATTACTATCAGGTGAAGCTCTATGCAGCAGAGTGGGAGAATTGCTAGCCCCACTAGCTGTCCTGGATGCTAGCGGGTGTTAGCGGCGGATTCTATCTGACTCTACTTTTAACAAATTTAACAACACAGTTGGACAATTTAACATTTTAAATTATTCGATTTACCTCTGACTTACCTTCAAAAACGATGGAGACAGTGGTAATTCAGTATCTATCTTCTTCCCAAGTTGTCGGAGCCGAGAAATTGGCGACTCAAGTGCAGGTAGAAAGTTCTGGAGAAGGCGGAGATGTCATGACGACCAAATGAGAATAGCAGGTTACATGTGTGCTGAGGGAACAACATGTAATTCCAAGTTGATATACTCCACAAATGTAGATTGCCTCCACTAAAGCAGAAATCTGAATGAAACTAATTCAGAACTTTACGCTACTTCAACTACTGCTGAAATACACTTTTTAGAGTTTAGATTTGTTTTTAGTTTTGCTCTTTTTCCTACTTTGCCCTTGCTGTCTCAAGGCCACTCACAGCAGGGGCCAAAGTAGAGGGGTGGCATTGGGTGGCTGCTGCCCCCGAAAGAATACCTGTCCACCTCAATTTGGTGTCAAATGCTGTCAAAGTGAACATATTAATTTTCAAATGTTAAAAAATAAATTATAAATAAATAAAATGTATTTAATAGGTACATTTTATTTACAAGTTCAGGCTTAAGTTCAATGAAAAAAGGCATACATTTGGTTTGGATAAAAAACAGGGTATTCATTTCTAATGCCACCTTTAGATATTTCTATTCAACAATTTACAAATTTAATTTTTTTTAAATATCTTCATTTGGTTGTTTTACCAAGCAAATATTGATATATCTGATTGTTAAATTAACAAATGTTTCTGCCACCAAATGAATATTTCTCTAGAACTGCCCCTGACTCCCAGAAACTCATTTTCTGATTGGAAAAACTGTAAATTATACCTACTCCACCTGCATTTCAGGTCCCTGTCAACCAACTGCCAGCATGTTCTGCTTCGTACTACTCCTGGCTGCACTTATCCTGCCAACAGGTAAGAAGGCTTCACAACTCAAACACAGTCATACTTACTCGTATGTTGAACTTACTCCCACTGCATACAACCAGTATAGGCTCCAGGAAGTTATTGTGTCCTTACGATATAAAATAGTATGGCGCATAAAATGTAAAATTCTGATTGGTTCTTTTTTGTACAGATTGAACAAACACACTATCATGTGTTGTAAGCAGATTTTGTTACCAAAATTGAATGTTGGAGCCAGGCTAACTGTTTCCCCCTGTTTCCAGTCTTTATGCTAAGCTAAGCTAACCAGCTGCTGACTCCAGCTACATATTTAGACATATCGAGTGTTATCAATCCTCTCTCCTAATTTTCAGCATGAAATACATGTGTGTGATCTAGGTGTCACTCTTTGTTTATTGGTGTAAGAACACATATTTTGTGCACAAAGCATGTGTCTCCATATCTTTAGGTACTGATGCAACAAACCAGACATTTACCAGTTCTGGGGAGATGAACATCACCTCGTGCCCAATCACCTATTATGGCCAGAAATATGACAAAGTTTATGTGAGTAATATAAACTCTAATTTTTAAGATATATGCTGGTCTTTGCACCTACTGACTGATGTTCTCAAGTTTAAACCAGTTAAGTGAACAAAATTCTCTGACACACTAGCTAATTTTTGTCTCCATGCATCCAATGTAAAGCTAGTTAAAGGGCCTTTGATGTTTAGATGCGTGCGGTACTGCTGCAAGCCATAAACTCTGTATTTGGTCTTTTCAATTGCATAAATAACACAATTCAGTACTTTTGCACTGACTTGAACATGGTGCTAGTTTAGTCTTGCCAATGAGTCATGAGTCACAAAATGTGACCAATATGTATCTCTTTCAGTAAGTGTCAGACGTTGTGATGGCTAGATGACATGCATTATGACCACCAGGGTGCCCAGGAGGTCATAATGTTATGGCTGATTGATGTATATTGTATACACCATGATGGATGCCTATAGAAAACGGTGTAAAGCAAGAATTTCATGTTGTACGTGTGTTGCACGTAGTTGTTGGATGGCAAGAAGCCAGACTGTTCTCCTTTAGAACGACTCATGACCAAATTTGGATTTTCTCCTCTATGAAAAATGTATCACCTGTAAGGTTGATATGGCTCCAGCTCTCACATGGTACATGCAGAGACAAAGAAAAAATGAGAGAAAAACAATGTTTTAAAATAATTATTGAAATTAACATACAATGACATCATTAAAGGTCCAGTGTGTAACATTTAGGAGGATCTATTGTCAGAAATGGGATACGATATTCATAGGTATGTTTTCATTAGTGTATAATCACCTGAGAATAAAATTTCTTTTGTGTCGTTACCTTAGAATGAGATGTTTTTATCTATAGAGGGAACGGGTCCTCTTCTCGGAAATCTTCTAGATTAAACTATTCTTCTTACAATGATTTACTGGTTTTATCTCTGTGATTTTTGAACAGGTGGCCTTCAATGCTAACATATTTGCATTGTGCTTCAATGGCTTATACAAGCCTGGGGTCAAAAATGACTGCATTTTGATGTCTGGGGGGACAGCTGACAGAGGTGACCTGGCAGTTCTGACAAAAAAAATACCCACTGGCTCCGGGATTCATAAGCTTCTGCCAGACATTAAGAATGCTGGGAAATGTGTGAACATAATGCCTTTAAAAGACAGTCAACAATCTCAAGTGAGTGTTTTTCAATTTCATTTCTGTGGATTGTTTTTTGTCAGTTGTTTTTATTGTTTTTTTTTTAATGAAATAATACATAATACATAATAAGAAGGGATATTTTAAATCATAGCCTGTTCTAAAAGCTTAATAGTCTCCCTGTCCTCTCCATTTCCTGTTGTCAGATTGAACAAGTTGAACTTGGGAACTTTGGGACACAAGCAATTCTGGCGATCAAGACATATTCTGGGTACACCAATGTTGATGTTGTAAGTAATATTTAGAGAAATATGGATGGTCTGTTACATTTATTTTGAGAGTGTGATGTGAGTTGGTGGATAGTGAGGCAAATCAAGAGCTACGTC
>JAGRRF010012888.1:3273051-3283378 GCA_019097615.1 Morone chrysops
TCATCTGCATTTGTCTCTTCCAGAGCTCCTTCCAGACCCGGCTTGACACCTGGGGGGGGGAAATGTGGCCAAATGGCACTTGAATCGTTGCCATGCCGGGTACACACCTTCAAAGGTCGCTTCAGCACCCTCTAGAGGACATGGCCGGTGGAGTCCTGCCTCCTGTGGTGTTTGTCAACCTAAGCACATGACCAAGCAGCTAGGCCACAACAAGGCACGGCTGGCAACCACTGATTACCACCTCAAGCTGCCTCCCGTTGGCCCTCGTCAGGCCAGGACAAAAGGAGCCACCCCGACCGAGGAAAGGGAGTCTGTGTTTGCCTCTTCAGCTAACCACTGCCTTACTCTCTGCACCCAGACGGTCCGTAAAACCAGCACGAGGAGGACTGGAGCCAATCGACCTGCCCAGCTGCACTGGAACCCGAGGTCTCCTGCTCCCTCCCTGAACCACTTCACCGGTGAGCCCCTCTATTACCCCTCACCTACCCAGCTGATTTCCCCAAGACCTGACTCAACCCGACACATCAGCCACGCCACGAGGGGCCTACACCGCTGCACTCACTGTTTTGCTGCACCGAGGAAAAATAAAGCACCCACCTTAGTGGGTTTTCACTGAACTCTGGTTTTGGTCCATTCTTGTCCTGCCACAATACCTATGAATATTATATTCCATTTCTGACATAGATTCTCCTGAATGGACCTCACACTAGACCTTTAAATGTTAAATGGTATTTTTTATGAACATTTTTATCATACATGTGAAGTTGAAGGGCAAAGTGAAGCAGAACTCTATATACTGTACGTGTTGGTGTTTTTTGATTTTGGTATGTGTGTGTGCCTCTGTCCTAGACACACAAACTGTGCGGCTTGAACTCTGGAAAGAAAAGCCTGATGTCCAGACTCACATCAGACTGAATTTTGTGCATCGAGTGAGATGAAAATCCAGTGAGAATGTGCCATTAGAAAACAATAAATGAACAGCCAGCTGAAATGCATCATTCGTTGTCCACAGCTTTTTATCTGCATGTTACTGTAAAGTTTTTCAGAATATAGTTTTATAATAGTCTTTATTATTATGTTTTTCAGGAATGCATTCCAGGACATGATGCGTATAAAAAAGCTATGATTTAAGGTTAGGACTCTTTTTGAATTGAGACAGCACCTTTCTGTTAAGTTATATTTACAGTATTAGTGTGGATGCTGTAGTGGACTCAAATGTACATAACAACCAGCCGATCAGTGTTTTTCAGATTGGGAAATACACATTCATTGTACATAACCTCAGAGGGTGTTGTGGCCATAAGCAGCTCCAAAAGACACTTAACACAAACACACACATACATACACAAACAACAATTTAATGTGTCTCTGGGAACTGAACAGGTCTCAGTGTGTTGCTCATTATCAGCTCCTGTTGGATGTCTACCTTTCTGGCAAAGAAGGTTTTCACACCTGCCTTCATTAGCTTCAAATGATGACATCACTGCAATCAAAGGTGTGAAAAACATCATCTCCAACATAATGCAGCGTCAAAACATGATGCAATCATTGCCTAGGAAACAAATGATTCATCAACATAAACAGACACTTTTGTTTAGATGAGATCATGACCCTTAAACCTTTGTGATGCAACTTCATGAGTGTCAAAACACATGATGCAATCATTGCTTCAAGGGGCAATTCATCCAAATCAACTTTCTGAATGTCATTCAGCTTTTCATGAGAGGGAGAGAGAATTCTGTCTTAGGCACACTATGTAGCCCTCCACTAGTGGGAGGATCCAATACGAAGCAAGCAGTAGTAGTAGTTAAAGGGAATAATAATCATTACACTGAAATATGTATTATTTGTCATTAAAATAATGGTTGTGGTAATGTATTAGAGACCCCCACAGATGTATGATTTTGCCTTAATGGGAACTCAGACCCCTCCTTATGGCAGCTCAGCTCCCACTGCCTCCCATGTAACTTGAACCCTACATACAGTACAGGAACAGTTTCCAGTATGCAGTCAGTCTAAGACCACCACACAAAAGAGTGGATGGCTCACTCCAGGGGCCAGATGTATAAAGGATGTGTATACACAAAAATCAGGCATACAAACAGTTTTTAAGAGATAACTGTAGGTTATATGATGAGGTGGACAAAAGAGGTTTGTCCCTTCTGGGCTACTTTAGAAACATGGTGGTTCAACATGGCAGACTCCATGGAAGCCAGTTTGTAGTTTCTGTCTTTGAGCATACACACAGTTTTAGTTGTGACTTTATTCAGAGTTTTATGCAACTGGCCCCTGGTTGGGAGTGAGGTGCTGCCCCATGTGAAGGAGTCAAGTATCATGGGGTCTTGTTCATAAGTCAGGGTAAGATAGAGCGCCTCATTGTCAGTAATCCTCACATTGTACCAGACTGCTGTGGTGAAGAAGAAGCTGAGCCATAAGGCAAAGCCCTTGATTTAATATTCGATCTACAGTACGTTCCAACATCCATTTTTTGTCCCGAGGTTTGGAAAGTGACTGTCACAGTGAGCAAATAAATAATAATAAAGATAATAAGATTTATGCAACGAAACCACTAAGAAGCAATTTACAGAAATTGGTGACATTTATCAGAGTTGATGGTTTAAAACATATACAACAACTGAGATGTCTTTGAAATATTTGTTTGCCTATGGTGGTTTTCTTCTCTAGTCTATGGCATTATCCACCTGAACCAAGCAGGACTGACAATGTATTCCACCTAAATAAGCACTTTGTATGCCTACTATCCACCTACTTGGGAATCCACCACTTTATGTAGTGTTTCAAAATGTTTTGTCTCCGAACAGAATCCTGGTAGATTGTGCACAGTCACCACAATGTAATTATGAGAACAATTTAGTTGTATATAAATGTAACTTCTAGGAAACAGGGTTGCTATAAATGAACCTTTCCACCTCAGCCAAGTGTAAACACTTGATTTTTCCACTCAGGTTTTTTATATGTGCAAGCTGAAAATGTGCATTAAAAACTGGTGGATGAGAACATACCTGGTGAGGTAGTTTAGCAAGATAGATTAGCTCTGAGTCTGTCAGGCAGAGAAATGTGACATCCTGGATGATCGATCCCAGGGGTCTCTCTGGATCAGCTGTGGCCTGATGATGAAAAGAAAAGAAAAGGAAGGGGAAACAGAAAAGCACCATTTGTGGCCTTAAACACACTTTTGCCCTTGGAATGCTGCAGCCAGCCACAGGTGCAATTCCCAAAGTCAGGCCTCAGATTATCCAGTTACCCAGCCTGACAGCTACATCCTCCCCCAGGCTAATCATGTCTCAGTACTCAACCATTTCCTTGGGAGTTGATGGAGACCAAACAAAGCTAAAGGACAGTGAATACAGGATTACCCTCTGTTATATTTAACAGAGGGTCACCTATTATATGTGCACAAGACAGCTAAATAAATAAATTTCTGCCCTCACATGGCCAAAAAACTGATAAATATTGGAGGATTTTAGGAATTAACTGTTGAATATTATTGAAATATTCGGACAGGAAGACATGACACAAAGGTGGTTTCGGATGCAAAGAGAGTGCATGTGCAATACGGAACAAACTATAACGTAAAGACTGACAGAGCAGGGACAACACCCATGGAAACCGTAAGAAAACATGAGCTGCAGTGTGGAGGAGGCAAAGGGAGGAGATAAAAGCTAAAAGGGCTGTGTGACCAAGGGTTCTGTCCAGAAAGCTACCAGAGCTCAGCAGCTTTCCTGGTCTGACGATGGAGAACACGGAAAGAGCTGAACTCTGCTTTCCACAGCTGAACACCTCCTGCAAGACCCCCACACATCCTCACACTGAAGCCATGCTGATTTATGTTTTGCTTTCCTCTATTTCTCTGATCACTGTGGCTCTTAACCTGCTGGTCATCATCTCCATCTCCCACTTCAGGCAGATACAATAATGTTATAATTTGTATTATAACTTGACCTATAAAGACACATTGTTTTAATGTGGTACATACAAGTTATCACTTAGACATTAAAGCTATGTTGTGGTTGCATGACAGTGATTAACACAATGCATTTGTTTTCCGTTCCATTTCTCTCTTGCATTTCGACACAATGCTGCTGTTTAAAGAAAGTAATGAAATATCTTGTTATGGCTATATGATTACAACATGCATAGTGATGATATTCTCCATCTTCAGGCAGCTCCACACCCCCACCAACCTCCTCCTCCTCTCTCTGGCTGCCTCAGACCTCCTTGTGGGCCTCCTGCTGATGCCGGTTGAAATCATCTACATAGAGGCCTGCTGGTACCTTGGTGACATTCTGTGCACACTGTATTATGTTGTAGACTACATCATTACCTCTGCCTCGGTAGCGAACATGGTACTCATATCAATTGACCGCTACATAGCTATTTGTGACCCTCTGCATTACCCCACCAAAGTCACTAAGAGAAGAGCACAAATGTGTGTTTGTTTGTGTTGGGTTTTCTCTGTTTTCTTTAGGATTGTCCTTTTACATGATCACCTGGAACAGCCAGGCAGGTCTAACTCCTGTCTCGGAGAGTGTGTGGTTGTGATCAATTACGTTGCAGGAGTTATTGACCTTGTTTTCACCTTAATCCTACCCATTGCTGTGATCATACTTCTGTATATGAGAGTATTTGTGGTGGCTCTGTCTCAGGCTCGTGTGTTGCGGTCTCACGTTGCAGCTGCACAACGTTCAGGGACAGTAACTGTGAGGAAAGTAGAGATGAAAGCAGCCAGGACTCTGGGTATTGTTATAGTTGTGTTTTTGTTCTGTTTCTGCCCATACTACTACCCTGCTCTGGCAGGTGAAGACACGTCAATTGATGCTTCGTCTGCGGCCTTTGAGATCTGGCTGGCGCATTTTAACTCCTGTTTGAACCCTGTAATTTATGCCTTCTTCTATCCCTGGTTCAGAAAATCTGTTAGACTCATCATGACACTAAAGATACTGAAGCCTGGCTCCCGTGATGCTAAAATACTGTAGAGACACGTAGAGGTGTTTGACGTCTGTCTTTAAATTTAGATGTTCTTTATGAAATGTAATAGTACATCCAGGATCAAGTGAAAACTTGTTCTTTAACTGTATATCAAACCCTTGATCAATTTTGAACTGTACTAAACATTCTGCTCAATATTCATCATGGACATACAGATATACATACTGACATATATGTAAGTTTGTATGTCAGTATTTATTTTATTAGTTACCAAAAAACAAGTATACTGCTGATCAAACAAAAATGATCTCAATGAAATGTTTTTTTTCGTTTTAGTACAACGACATCCAACACTTAAAACATCATGGCAGTAGTGAAAGTAATAATTAAAATATTAACAATACTGAAAGGACCAAAATAAATGAATAAATAAATAAATGTACATAGCAAAAAATCTTGATGTAGGTTACAGCGTACATTACCAACAACACATTTTTTCATTCATTTTTCATTATCTTATTCTCCCACTGCCTCCTCCATATCTCCACCCCTTAACAGTTCCAGAAATATCTTCCAAATGTTGTAAAATTCAGAAGCCCTCTTTCTAACAATATAGGTCAGTTTCTCAAGAGCCAAACTCAATGTTAAGTTATTCAACCAGTGGTTAAAAGACGGGAGATGTATGTCCGCATTGTCCAATTAAATTGTATCATTCTCAATCGAGTGTTGATGGTTTGAGTGTGTGTTTTTAAACAACCTTTACTCCATTCAATAAGTGAAATATCTTCTTGTAAGTCACGTATCCACTCCTGTCTTTTAGTATCAGAATTTTCTTTATGGTTTTCAACCAACATGTTATATAACCGGGAGACCAGTTTTTTACCAAAACCGTTTTTTGTATCATGTGTTTCTAAGATGGAGAATGGGGGTTGCTACACTGAATTGTTTAGTGTGCCAGAATAAATCTTCTAAGTTGTAAATACTTAAAGAAGTGTTTCTGCGGTATATCAAACTTTGCTTTTAACTCATTGAATGACATTAGAGTATAATCCTCATACACATCCTGTATTATTATTACTACAAGCATAGTATTTCTTAACCTGGCTACATACTGCATGGCTGATGAGTTGATGGCTGGCAGGTGTGAGCAGTCAGATAGGTGAGCAGGTAATCAGGTCCTCAGGCAACCAGGGAGAGTTGGAGTAGTCCCACACCCACAACACAAAACACAGAGAGACAGAAAGGAACACCAGGGAGGGGAAAACACTAGAAACACTAGGAACTACTAGAGTGTGGTACTGACCATAACAGAAGCAGAATTACAGCCGCTTTTAGCCACTAAAGTGCAGAACTCAATGGCATAATCTGCATCTGCCTTGCCATAACAACATCAGACTCTCAGTTCTTTCTCCATACAAAGTTTGGTACACAGAAAATCCAATAGATCAGGCAAACACTGGCAGGCAGAAATCCAGGATGAGTTTAATGTGCTTTACTGAGACATGGCTACACCAGGCTATAACTAGTTCAAACTGTTTGGACCGACAGGGATTGCACTGAGATCGGTATGCGGAAACGCAGGGGGCTTGCTGTTCTAGTTCATAACAGATGGTGTACCCCTGGTCACATTACAGTATTACAGTAATGTATATTTTATACGGACATTGAACTGCTTGCTGTGGGACTCCGGCCATATTATTTTCCCCAGGAAATCTCACGTGCTATTGTGGTGGTTGTTTACACTCCTCCCTCTGCTAACCAGACATTAGTGTGTAACATAATTTACAGCACCATAGCTCGACTGGATCCGAGTGCCCTCATAGTAATCTCGGGTGACTTCAACCACCTCATCATGGCAACAACACTACCCAACTTCACCCAGTATGTGAGATGTCATACTAGAAAGGCAAAGACACAGGACTTGCTGTATGCAAAGGTTAAGAACACATACAGCTCTTTTCTTCAGCAGGTTTAGGGAAGCGTACACTAACAGACTCAATAAACTGATCTGCAAGACCAGTGACATTGTAGGGGTGGAGCTAGACTCTTTGACACCCCTCAAGACTCATTCCACCAAGATGCACCACAGAGCCTCACAAGAAAGTTATTTCTGCCTGTGGCCATCAAACTCTACAACTCCTCTTTTAGGAGTGAGACACTTGAAATGTTCTCTGGTTAATGTGCAATAATCTGATTAGGGTGCAAAAATCTGATTAAGGTGCAATACTCTGGTCAAGTGCAATACACTGGCTTGATCCATCCTTCTATGTAATCATTTATAACTTCTGTAATACTACAATCTTAAAAAACTCACTACTATTATTTATTCCATTTCTGTCGGTCACATACTGTGGCATCAATTTACTTTTGTCTATGTTGTCCTTTATTGGCTATATTGTATTATACATGACATACTTAGGCTCTTATTATATTTCTATTTTTTAGTTTTAGTTTTTAGTTTATATATATATATATATACCAATATAAATATTTCTATTGTGTTAGATATTGTAATGTAATTAGTATTTGGCCGTTATTTAATCTCTTCTTAACCTTAATATCTTAATAACCTTCTCACCTAGATTCCTCACAGCAATAATGCCATTCTGCCTCTCTTCTGCATTATACCACTGATCACCTGATTTCTAAAAATGTGTTAAATTTACACCTGCACCCAGTCTTGGGAGAGAAGCCTGTACATTCATATGTGTTATTCCAAATTAGATTATAAATAAAATATATATTTGAAAACCAGGATTCAGCAATAGGAGGTGAGAATATTTTCATTTCATATTTTTCCTTATAGGTTAGTTTTTAAATTCAGTGGCCCAAAGTTATGAACAATGTTTCCGCTTTCATAAAATCACAAAAGCTCTGTTCTTCAGCTTAAAGGGGACCTATAGGCTCATTCCTAGCTTAATATTTATATTATGGAACTCCACTGGAGTAGCTCTGCATAATTTGAAATATCCTTTTGTATCATATAATGGCCCTTTAGTTGCAATGTTACATTTTACTTTTGAGTTTGCTAGGTTTATCATGCTGTGACATAGTATTTCTTTTTATATATTTGATCTATTTCAGAAATATTGCACAGCACAGTGTAAATTGAAATTGACCCTAATGTCATTTACTTTTTGGAAATGTTTATTTATTATATTTTATTAATGAAAGGAAACTGTTTAAGTTGTATGTTGTATAAATGTTCTATAAATAAAGATAATGCCATGTAAATGTCTGGTTTGTGGTTAATTAGTGCAAAGATTTTTCAAAATACCAAATTAACTAATTTTAATTAAACCCAGGAACCCTTTTAGATAATGGGTGAATCAGTATGGATCAGTCTCAGTCATGACTGAAATCTGAATCTGATGTGTAGTCAACATTAAACATAACAAGCACTGTCAATTTAGTTTGGTTGGCATCAATGTACATTCAACATGTCTGCCTGACAGTTTACTGTTGATTCAAGGGCTGCACAATACACTATTATCAAAATCATAATAAAGCCAAGGGCAATATTCAAATCACAGAAGCTGAATTATTATTATTTTTTCTTTATTATAGTCCAGATGTTCTCCAGATGTAAGAACAGATGTTGTTTAGTACAGATCCCTACAAATGTCATCATCATGATTACATTTTTTCAAGTGTGAAAAATCACACTTTCACACTTTGTGAATCATGTACCAATTGTAATATCTGAAAGCAAAAACCCCACATATAATGGGTTTCTTAACATACTGTGCAGTCCAAGTCTATTCAATTATAATTTACAATTTGGAAACAGGATGTTGGTATCACAGGAGTCAGGCTGCAGTATCTGAAATGTAACAATGAGTTTCATAGATCTCCTGAACCAGGGGTAGAAAAAAGCATAGATTACTGGATTAACACAAGAGTTACAATAAAGTAGCCAGACGGAAAATACTGAAAATACAGCAGTGGTTGAAATGTCCAGGCCCATGATTGATGGGATATAGTAAGGACAGAAACATATTAGAAACACAACCACGACAACACCAAGAGTTTTGGCTGCTTTTCTCTCAGACTTCTTAGCGGTTACATTGACTGAACCCTTGAGTGTAACAGTTGCAATATGAGACCTCATGACTCGAGCCTGAGACACAGCCACCACAAAAACTCTCATATACAGAACTATGATTGCAGCAATGGGGCCAACAAAGGTAAATAGGATATCAACAACACCTGTTACATAGTCAATTTCACCTACACACTCTCCATGGCAGGAATTAAATCTATTTGGATATTTCAGGAATCTGTATAGCATCATACCATCATACAACACAGAACAGGCCCAACACAGACAAATACTGATTTTAACTCTTTTCTGAGTGACTTTGGTTGGGTAACACAAAGGATCACAAATGGCCACATATCGGTCAACTGATATGAGCACCATGTTTCCTACTGAGGCAGATGTAATGATAAAAGAGGCATAGTAATATATTATACATATTAAGCTCCCCAAAAGCCAGCAGCCGCCTAACAGTAGGATTTTAACAGGCATCAGCAGGAGGCCAACGAGGAAATCAGAGACAGCCAGTGAGAGGATGAGGAAGTTGGTGGGGGTGTGGAGCTGCCTGCAGAAAGAGAATATCATCACTAAATATATTATTATATGTAGCAATTAGGGAAGTCATAAAAATGTTTTATCTGTAATAGACTAGTCAAATAAACAAATTATGTCCACATAATACAGTATAGCACATTTTTAAATAGCTCGGACATGAATCAAAAATCCTGGAGAGGACAAAGGATGCAGTACAAGTATCAGTTTTGTACTGTAGTAAAGGGGAAATTTTTGAGTATGCAGTCAGCTTGGATTCCAACATTCATATCATCAATACATTCATCGATGGCTGCAAAGTCATTGTTAGTTGTAGTAGCAAGAGTAATACTGTGCAAGTAAAAATACATGTAAACTGATAAAAACTCAAAGTGGAACATTTTCATGCCTTAACAATACATATACATCCATATACAATACCATATTGTCCCAAATTCCTGTAAAATTAAGAGCTTGATAGTATTTTAGGTTAGGCTTGTAAATGTATATTTATGCCTGAAGTGGGAGATAGAGATGATGACCAGCAGGTTCAGAGCCACAGTTAGCAAAGAGATGCAAGACAGCAGAATGTAAAGGAATATGCTTTCATCATGATGCTGCACTGGCTTCCTGCAGGAGGTGTTGAGTAGTTCTGGAAAGCAGAGTTCAGCTTCTTCCAGGGTCTCCATAATCAGAGAGAGACAAGGAGACGAGACGCTGCTGAGCTCTGGCAGCTTTCTGACTATAGTTCTGCATCATAAAGCTCATCTTGCTCCTCCCCCTACCGTAACCAAAAAAAAAAAAAAA
>JAGRRF010012888.1:3375658-3388315 GCA_019097615.1 Morone chrysops
TAATGTTATGCTTCACACAGACACCGTCTTTGCATGCAACTAACTCCCTTTTAATGGCACCGTTAATCTAAGATCACACACACACATATTCGGCCTAAACCTCAGCACACACGAGGAGAGGGAACTCAAACTCTCCCGCTCCTCCATACTCTTTGTCTCTCACCAACACGTGTTCCATACCCTGAAACATCTGGTCAGAGGACAAAGGACACGCACCTTTTCTGGCGCGCAACCCCCCATGTGCGCACACACACAGAGACACACCTTCTTCCTCTTTTTAAGTTTGATTGCACATTGTGTATTTTCCTTTGTGTTTATTACCTCATTAATAAATGTTTGTGTTTATAAATGCTGGCCTGCAAGAGTGGGTGATACCAACCTCTTCTATGCAGAACTCCAAAGCCTTCCACTGTAACTATTGATAATGATTTTGGTAGTAGTTATTAATTTAATCATTAATCCAATTTCTGAATTAATAGTTTGAGACTGATCAATCTATCGACATTTGGCACTCCGTTATTGACATGAATCACCGGCTCTTTGACAATATGTCAAAGAAATGCTTTAGAATGGTTAATAACAACTACTTCATGCAGAGTCTGGCTTAATGGGTCCCTCTGAGCTTTAAGGCCCCTGGTCCTGTAGGCCCGTTTGGTAATCAACCCATGGTTCCAACCCTTCACAGCAATGAGTCAACCTATCCTCCTGCTCATGTGTCCCTCATTACTGTTAAGACAATGTTCTGCATCATCATGCCCTGGGGAGTGACCTCTGTCTGTAATGTAAAAGCACAGGTGTTAAAAATAACATAAACGCTAACTACACTCAAGTCAAGTGTAAGTTTTGCCCTTATTCTGAAAATGCTGTTTACATGGCAGTTGAAAATTAATATTCCACTAATACCCCCGTTTACATGCAGCTGTGCATACCATGATCAGCCAAACTGTTAATGACGTAATTTATGTCCTACAGAGGAATTTCCCTCTCTCCTTATCCTTCTCTTTCTCTCCTTTTGAAACTGTCATGTTGCTCCCGTGGTAAAACTGAAACAGTTGGAGCAGCTTCAGCTACTTTGCCTCTTTGCAAAAAGAAGTGCAAAAGACAAAAAGAGGATTTCTAAAAAGTAGCTCCTGGGCCTAGTCTCTCTCTCTATCTTGCTTTCATCTCTGGTGCTTGGTTTCGTTGTGTCTCGACATTTACCTTTCACTATACATCACACTCATGCATACACACACTTTCATTACCTATGCTACTGACAAACATACCTCATCTTATCCTTAGTTCCTTTTGATTGCGTTTATGTTGAGATGTTAAAAATAAATTACTTAATACTTAACTAATTTGCCGTACATCTGCATCTCCTTGTTTTTGTCACGGCTCCAGAGCTGGATTGTGACAAAATTAGGGGCTCACCGTCTGTTCGATGGTCCGTTTAGCACTAAAGGGTAGGTCGTTTTGCTGTGGTTTAATTGTTAGATTGTTGTTGGTTCCGCCGTACATTTTTTCTGTCACACTGCTGACTTGCAGATTCCCCTGTGATTTTGCACATTTCTTCACTTGTTTAAATTCTCTTTTTATATTTGTATATATTGGCTCTTTTTATCTTCTTATTTTATCTCTTATTTTTCTATATTTTCTAAATTTACCAAGGCAAATTCCTTGTATGTGAAAACCTACTTGGCAATAAACCTGATTCTGATTCCTTTTCATTCGTTCAACCACTTTCTTCAAAAGGTCAGCATTGCGTTATTTGGCCAACAATCTGTTGATATTCGAATCTTTTAAACCTGGAAAATTAGTGTGCATATAAACATTGTCACTGTGGCAGTATATGTGGCTGTTTCAGTGCTGTTGCACAGCATGAACCTTGAACTGAAGCTGCCACATGAAATTTAGCCATAACACATTTTTATTATTCACACCTGTGCTTTTCCTTGTCTTAACGTCTTCTGTGAAAAATATCTATATGTATCCATGTTATTTAGGAGATCTTAGGGGGATGTGCAATGTATGGGATCATTTCTGAGCAGTTTAGGTTTCTTAGTTTGGATAAGATTTATGATTTTTAAAATGTTGAGTGACATTTGATCACTGACCTATATTAATTTCTTAATTGTGGTTACCTGTAGTATATTAAGCTATAGACTATGCAAGAAAGACTTTGTAGTTTCTTTAAGAGCAAAGACTAGCTACTGAGGAAACACAGCTTTAATACAAGAACCAGGGGGACATCTGCTGGCCAACCCTTGGTACTGAAGTTGTTTTGAATGATTCAGGGCCAAATGTCATGAATTATAGAAGCATAATACAAGTGGAAGTCACCACTGGTGGATTCTTGCAAATGCCGTTAGGAGCACTCGGAGGAGCCCGAGGGACCAGATTTTTTTTCACAGATTATCTGTCTCATATCATCCTGTCAGTATATAGTGAAAGTTTCAGAAAACCATTTTTAACTTACCTACTGCTTTAAATACAATGTGTGTGTGATGAAACATGAATGAACTGTAATAGAAAATTTGAGGAAATGTAAACAGAGATTACGTTTTTTTTTTTCTGTCATGGTTAGGTAACCTAAGGCTCTCGAAGAGATCTGGGTTATCCTGTTGTTTTGATTAGAACAAGGGTCTCAATCTTCCACCTCGTCAAATAATTATTCTTATTTAATGATATTTTCTTGGGGTTTGAAGTGTTTTCTCCTTTCGTCTGAATAACTCAATGGCAACATTTGCATATTGTTTTTTGTGAATCTATCAATAATTCCATTGCCAGAGACGACGTTTTTCTTTTCGATAAATCAAAGTAGCTGGAGGGTTCAACTTCAGTGCTGGCTGCATGCATGGTCATGTTAGCTGCGACTGCTGCAGGAGGCTTAATTGTATTTGACCAGATGTCACCTCTGGTTAGATGTGTTGCCCTAGCCAGCTTTGCACTTTGAGTAAAACCTCGTTCACATAGGCTGCTTGTCTCCATCTCCGTCTCAGTTGGTACCCTTAAACGAGCGAGACTCAACATCAGGTTAAGCCAATCAGAGTCAAGGTGGGGCGGTTCATGACCATAACATTCTGGGAGAAAAAATGGCAAACAGGACACTGCTGCCCATTGAGGCTAATGAATTACATGGTATCAGATTGTACTCACAATACACAAATCTGCATTTCAGGCAGTGTCTAAAATAATTTCAATAACAGTATTAGAACAACTCTACTTATAATGGGAGGATGGTAGGAAGTAGGATGTGGTGTCTTGTCATTTGGATGCATTTATTTATACCAAATTGATTTCTCTTTTAATCTTAGTGAGATTATTAGGAAAGTGATTTATTGGGGAGAATGCCATTGAATGGATTAACTATGCACATCTACATCCCTACTTGCCAGAAAAACATACATTTTGTTCTAGCTCAGACACTGGATGTACAGTGAATGCAGTTAAGTTTGCCCAGATAATTTAGGTCCCCACACAGTTTTTGTTTGTAGTACAACTCTTCATCCAGAGGAGGGCAGCATGGCTCTGTGGCTGTGCTGTAAACAGAACAGCCCATGTGGAGAACTGCACATTCTGTTTGTTTTGAATCAGAAAGAGAGCCAGGAAGTGTCAAGTACCAATAACTGACACTGAGACTCCTCCAGTCTTGTGGATTTTATTTCAATTTATAATCCAGACAGAAAAGGGTGCTCAGTTGGAAAAAATGTAAAAAATAAAAAATAAAAATCTGATTTGTTGAGTCACTATTTATATTTTTCACCAAGTAAAAAGCATCTGACGTGTCAAAATATCCCGATAACTCTCAATTGCATATGTCAAAAACGTACCAATGTGAAATGATAGAAGTGAAACATTGTCACAACAAATGTTATTCAAAAATCTGAAACTTTTATTTCCTGTTTGCTTGTTGGCAGACATGTTTTTCAAAGTTTGTCTCTGGGCCTCTTAAAAAAGTAGAAAAGGAGTTTCTCTTCAGTTTGGCATACATCGCACCCAACAACTAGTTTATTAGTTGTGCACAAATGTAAATTTCACTGCAGTAAGAACAGTGTTGTAGTTCATAGTGTGAAGATTTTATTTGTTGTTTGGTGGGCCACTTAACAGAAGAGCAGAACTAAGGATTGGCACATCGATTATAGTTCTGTAAACCAGTAATACGCATGAAGAATTATGTCCTGATTTTTTCAAATGAAGCTTGGTAGGGCATTTCCTCTCTGACAAAGAGTTAAAGATAACCACCCGACTGTGCTTGTTTATTTGTGTTTGGTGAGCCATGTGCTGCCCCTTGTAACTGCAGTGGTAGGGAGTCAAACCTACGGGCAGGATGTTACCATGGTAAAAGCAACCAAGGGTGGTGACGATCAAATTAGATTTAAATTTTTGAGAGGTTGCTCAAATTGGAAATTTGTGTTTCAACCTGTGACTATATAAATACAAACCTTTGACTAATTGCATGTACTTGTTTTTAAATCATTTCAATTCTTTCTTTTCCAGTTTTTATAGGACAGATCTTGAGCTAAAAATGTAGTGTGTGAAACATTCTAACGATACTAATGAAACAATTCATGAAACATTCTTCCTTTAAATCTTTAACAATTTTAGCTGAAATATCTTCGTGACAACAATTGAGTGAACCCCCATTTAATTTGGCACAGACATTAATGTTCCCTCAGGATAATTGTAGTAGCTGCAACTAATGATTATTTTCATTATCAGTTCATCAGTTTATCATTTTCTTGATCAATCGATTAATTGTTTGGTCCAGAAAATGTCAGTAATGGTGAGAAATGTTAACCCCTTTTTTCAAAAGTCTTAGAGGACATTCTCAAATGTCTTGTTTTGTCCATAATCCAAATATATTCAGTTTACTGTCCTAGAGGACGAAAAGAAACCAGAAAATATGTAAAATAAATACTCAAAACTATTTATCAATGTTCATACTACTTGGTGATTAATTAACTAATTGACAACTAATCGATTAATCGACTGATTGTTGCAGCTCTAAATAGTAGTTGATCGCGTGTGTGCATTTGTGTGTGTTGTAGGTGCGAGGGCCCATGTGGACATCCAAACTTCCTGGACAACTGCTGTCACACCAGGTCTGCCCAGAACCAGACGAAACGACATGAAGATGGCGTATTCACTTTTTGGTATTTGTGGAAATCTCCAAACCAGGACACGTGGGGACAAAGACAAGTGTAACAATGTCTAATGTTGATGAAGCAAATCTTTCTGAGCCTGGGGGTTACAACCTACATGTGGGTTACAACCTACAGTAGATTTAAAATGTCATTCAAAAACACTGCATTAGATCGATCCAAAGTTGAGCATAAAGGTTTGTATTGTCAGAAAAGGAACAAATTTGTAAGAGGAAGCAGTCTACACAAGCATCAGCAGTTTCTATAAACTGTTGTGTCTGCAGCCGGCTGGAGTTTGGGTGTTGATTGATTCATGTTAAATCCACACAATCTCTGTCTGTCATTGTCACAAGTTGGCGTGTTTTAGCATCAACCTGAAGCAACAATGAGAGTAATGTCAAGCATTACATTAATTATCTGTGTATTGATGCCTATCAAATATGATATAACTAGTACATGCATTGGCAGGTCTGTTATAACAGAAGTTTATATTATGTGTTGGCCCTTTCTAGAATACACTAATTGCTTCAAGCATCTGAAAGAAAATACCTACAAAACAAACAAAGTGTGTGCAGTAGATGTGTTTTGACAAGATTTAGATCAAGGAACTTGGTGGATGAGTGGTATAAAATTTAACATTTTCAAAATAGAAGGGTAGTTTAGCACTTGTCATTTTTTTTACCCACACATTTTTTTTACACAATGATGTTAACTTTGTATTTGTATAATTTACAGACAACTGAGTATGCCATGTGTTACTTTACTTTGTTGATCAGTGGTTTGTGTAAGAAATATGTGTTTTAAAAGAAATGATAAAAAGTTATTAAACTTATCTGCAATCAGAAAATTAAATAGTAAATTTAATCTTCCTGAAAATAAAATATATTAATCTATTTCAGCAATGTTCTTCAAAAGTTGTAATGTAAATTGAGGACATAAGACGTATGAACAGTATCTGTTGATTGTTGTCACTTCCCTAGATTTACAGAGAAATTGGCAACCACATCATCTTTCTGCTGTGCTGTAGCCGTGCTGTAGAGCTGACTCTCTATGAAATAGTTACTTTATGAGCAATGGAGGAGATCTATGTCAATGTTGTACATGAGAAACCCGTCAACCTAAGATCTTTAGCAAATCAGACAGGTAAGACCACTCAGTCAGACTGAGAGGTCTTACCACAGATACATGCACAGATACATATTATCATCTGTCATTATTAATATTGTACACTTGACTGTATTCACTGGTCTTTCAGGTCCCACAAACTCAGAGAGGAGATTTCATGGATCTGTTGTTCTCTGTTTGGGGCTGTTCACTGTTCTCCTGCTGGTTGGACTCATCGCCCTCAGTGTCCTCTGTGAGTTTGGTTTTCATAAGTTAATGTCAGTTTAAATTGTGGTTTTTAGGAACATTGTTCTGCTCTAAAGATACGGGTGTCCTGGCTTTTCTGTGATGTATTTTTTCTTGACTTTTGTCAATATTTTCCTTTACTCATTGTCTTTAAAGCACTTGATCAGTTTTGAAAAGCACTACAGAATAAATTCAATCACTGACATCATGAAGTATTTGGAACAAACATGAATTTGGTAAAATGGTAAAAAGTCATAGTCATACAGCTAGAGCAGCAATCTGTGGGGGATAAAAAGAGGTGTGGTGCTAATTTGATATGCGTTATCGGAGTTGTCCGACACTGTGGCAGAGTGTCTTCACGTGAGTGTCAAAGAGGTGTTGCATGATTAACAAGTCAAAAGAGCTTTATTTACACTAACACACATTTTATACAAAGATCCAAAATAGTGATCTCGCTGTCAAAGCAGAGGGATATGGCGCCACCTTGTGGAATGTTTACAATGAATGCAGATCAGGCATTAAAATCTAGTCCACACATGTCAAATTAAATTATAATCAATATTTCAAAATAATTCAAACTCAAATATCTCACCAATATAATATATATGTTGGTGGGATGTCTAAGTTTGAATGATTCTGATCCAGATCTTACCCTGTCATTCCTCCCATTGATTATTTTCTCAGATAAAAGGGGGATAGCTAGCTTCCTAAAAATAAATAAATATAAAAATGAGCTAGTCTTTTGAACGGCTCTTTAATAGGAACGGTTCCTCATGATCCAGCTCCCTTCAAAGAGCCATAAATCCCATCTCTAATAGGAAGAGGTGCAGCTGTACAGGAGATTTAAAAATTCCTGTGGCTTCATTTTGTGATGTTTCTGTTGGTGACATGACAGCCCTTTTGTTAAGGGTGGTCGATTTACACACTGGTGCAAAGGCTCCCAAAAATTTATGGAATATGAAAAATTGCAGTTACGTACATATTCAATTCAAAGATGTAGCTGCTCTGGGTCGCACCATAGAGTCTGAGTAGTCATAAAGCTTTAAAATTGGCACCAGCTGACCTAATCACAATTGCTGACATACCTCAGGCCTAAGGAGCTGACAAAGGTCTGAGACCTCAGAAACGTTTGCACATTTATGTTTTAATTTTTGTTTTTGGTGAAAATATTCTGTTTAATGTTCTATACTGTAGAGATGCTGTGTTTAAACTGGGATGGATGTTGTAAGAGTCTTGCTGGGTGTCTTTAGGAAGGATTGCATCTGTAGGACTCCCCACATGTGTACATTTAGATGCCATTTAAGCATTCTGTGAGCGGTGTGATTGTGACATGTGGGTTGTCACACCCTAAATTTTAAACTGACCTCTCCAGGGCAGGGACTTACTTGTAGTACACGAGGGACCTCAAAGTGTAAGCTGGGATGCCGCTTTGTGCACATCCTCAGATTTGATGCCGAAATCCCATCTTTCTTTGACCTCCTGGACCTGGAGGGACATGCATGAAGGAGACACATGTCACACTGATCTTGTCCATTGATATTCTAGTCATACCAGAGTTTGACTTCAGCCTTTGAGTTGAGATATTTAACAGATTGTATAAGCAAAAAAAAATAGGTATACATGTCTCAGTGGTCTGTAAACATGTACCTAAAAACATATATGCATTTATTTCAGACCATGACTCATCTGCAGAACTCTCCACCCTCAATGACAAGCTGTCCTCTGTGTCTGAAGAGAGAGACCTGCTGAATTCCAGCCTCACTGAAATGACTAAAGAGGTGGACAGGCTTCAGAGATTGTCCAAACAGAGTGAGTGTTTGCCTGTTTGGGTTCTGCACAGCTGTCGAGTATAGAAAAGCATGATTCAGAGAATATGATTATGACACTTATATTGGTAACACTTTACTTGAAGGTATCGTCATACTAATGACATGATACTGTCATAACTGTGACATTACACACGTAACGTCATAAACATTATGTCAATGTCATAAAGGTTTATGACTGCTGTCATTACGTGTCATTCGGTTTTTGTAATGACAAGTTGACATTGTTTGGGTTGTCTTGATTATGACAACTTGACATGAATCAAAGTGACAGTACCAGAAAATGTCTTTGTCATGACAACTTGACATTAACAAAATATGCATTATTTTGTTGTTTATGGCAAGGTGACATAATGATTATTATAATTAGATGTGCAAGGTTTCAGACCAATTCTAGCACTTGGTCATAGATGTTTGACAGGATACGGACAGGATACCCAAAACTGATTGTCATGACACCATTATGACAGTGTAATGAAGATATTCTTTGATCTCAAGTGGTAGCATTTTGATTTGTCATTAACATATTATGAAGTATAAACTGTCTGTCATGACACCATTATGACATACATCGGAGAAACTGATGTAGAGCTCGGCAATGGAAGCCGTCCTTGTAATCGTGTTGCGGTCAACCCCCAAGTGCTCAAACGATTTTTTCATGGATCCAGTCTTTTTGAACCTACTTTAGTGCCTCCTTGTATCACCAGATGACACCATCAACGGTAGTCACTTTGAAGAGAAGATGACAAAAGTTGAATTAGTTTTTATTGATTTCCTTAAGGGAGAAGTTTGGTGTCATTTGACCTAAAATCCCATTGTTCAAGTTCCTCACGTGCTGTCCAGCAGCACATATCCCTATTTTTTTGTTCCACACTTCCTTCAGTAGTGACAACAATGATACAATTTGGCAAAACATTGACCAAGTACACAAAATGGCAGCTACAACAATATATGGGGGCCCATATGTTCCCTTTAGCTGATGTTTCTGGTACTTAGTCAATGTTTTGCCAAATTGTATTATTGTTGTCACAACTGAAAGACTGTGATGCGTTGAACAAAGAGGGATAATGATGAAAATGGCTGAAACTCTCCTTTACAGTAACATCACACTGTGTTATGAAATTTGGCCATTTTGCTACTCTGCTGCAGTTTAACAGGTAATATTATTATAATATTATTAAATATTATATAAATATTAGCACTTCCTGAGGTGAAAAAACACTTCATTGTTTGTTATAGACTGAATATGTGATATAGCAGCTAAGCGAATCTGTAGGGACAATGTTGATTAACAATCAGGTCAGGTTTCAGTAATAATTATGTTACCCCCATGGATTCTTTGAGTGGAAAATGGATGGAATTCCTCTTCAAGAGCAAAACCTGTTGAGCCAATAGCTCTACTTACTCCTTGAGCGACAGTGGGGCTCTAAGGTTTTCACTGGCTTCTTGGTCTTCTTATTCTTCTTCTTCTTCCTTTTCTTCTTGTCCTCCTCTTCCTCTGACTTCTTAACCTCTTCTTCCTCTGAGGAGAATGGCCCATCGGAGGATGAGGATGAAGATGGTTCAGGGGAGGTAGATCAGGTCAAGATAATTTCTTGCTTTGCCCCCTTGCGAAAATGACCTGTGAAAATGAACATGTCGAGACACTACAGCGTAAACAAAGTAAACAAGTAAATAACATACTATATATATATTCTTATATGCTATGGTCTCTGAAGTGGGGGCAGGGGGTTAATGGAATTGTACCTGGCTTCTCGCCAAATCTACTGAGTAGAAAATCTTTGTCCTTTTTGAGTTCGAAGTTGGCCTGTTCCAGGGGCTTCATCTGCTCCTCCAGGTGTTGTATTTGTATCTTAGCCAATTTGTTCTCCTCTTTTAATTTTGCAATAAATGATGCTGCCATTGGTGACCCTGCATAATTTGAGAGAAAATAAATGTTAAAGTAAACAGAAAACGTTTATGAAGAAGAAACTATGAAGAGCCAAGATTTGTGCTTCAACCACCAAATTAATTATATTTGTAATAGCCAACAGAGGGAAAGATCATGCACTTACCATAGAACTTCAGTCTTGTTTCCCTTCAGGTTGTGGCTCAGAACGTGGACGTTTAGGGAGCAACAAACGATCCATTTTGCTGTATTTTACTCTGCTAAATTTCCAAACTCGCTATCAAAAACAAGCTGCCGTGCGTTAAGGTCAAAGGTTCACCGGGCGCTGCGCCCATTGGCCAAAGCAGATCACCTGTTTGCGCCTCATCATTTTTTAAGACTAAAATATATTTTTTTAATTATTATTTTAATTCACATTTTTAAACAACATGAAAAAGACTATTCAAACATGACATTAAAATATAAACATAAAAAATCACAGACATTTCTTGGGGGTGCAGGGCAGGTGCTGTGGCTATTATAGGGGGAGCTACAGCACCACCTAGCGGCCTAAGACCATGGAAAAATCAATGTATCTAACTAAAATGTAAATCCATTACAAGACGTTGCCTATTGTTATCCATGGCATTGAAGAAACTGGGACATCATGTTTAAATACATGTCATGCCATCTATAGGGGAGAGGCCTTAATAAAATATCTAATATTTTAATTTTTTTAATCTGGTTTACTATATAGAACGGACAAAAGTGTATGTGCTGCCCAGATGATTCCACTTTTAATACACAAGGCTTCAATATTATTATATAACTATTTATTTATTTAATTACTTATTCTGTTTTTAAACTCGCCAGTCGTAGAGGAACACAGGTTAGGTTTTGACGATCTTTCTTTGGTCCCGCCCCCCATACACCTCTCTTCTTGCCCGAGTTTCCATCTAGATCTGCATTAAAAAGGGGGAAAAACACAACCACTCTATGTTAAAACCAAATCTAACGGTTTAAACCAAGCCATTTACATCTCACAATCTACTAATTAAATCTGTAATAGGCCATAAAATGGAACAAGTTTGCAGCCTAGCTAACTGCAACGACTTTAACCTGTTCTCCTTACCTAGCTAATGTTAGCAACAAAGTTTCTACCAAATACTGAGCAAGGAAGACAGTTGCTAAAGATATACATGTATTTACACAGAAAATAAATTATAACATGCTTCGTTTGAATTACCCCTTCTTTCGACGTTTCCCTCCTCTTGTCTCCTCTTCAACAAGTGTC
Source organism: Morone chrysops (assembly GCA_019097615.1). NCBI lineage: Eukaryota > Metazoa > Chordata > Actinopteri > Moronidae > Morone > Morone chrysops. The sequence goes on from JAGRRF010012888.1 coordinate 3,387,119, forward strand.
CTCCAGCTCTTGTCTCGCGGTATAGCCTAGTAGTGCCTATTACCGTAATGCAGGTAATAGGCCAAGGCGTGCAGTGCATATTTGCAGCCGGCAGGCATTGTTTATTTACAACATTAAAACATACTATGCATCCAAATACTAAGAGCAAAATAGGAAATCATTCAAATGATGTATGGCTTGTTATCGTGCCTCTTTTTAATATTTCTTCAACAATTGTCGGCGTCGGCCTTCATTTTGGCCGATTCGACATGTAGAATCGGCCAGTGGCCGTCGGCCTCAATGAGCAATCTGATTGGTGGAGTGCTCGCCCTTGACTAGCGAATCAGTGAGTGCACAAGAAAACCGGAAGTGACGATGGTAAACAACGCCAGATGTTGTTATTATTAGCCATCGTATTTTCCGTTCAGCGAGTAATGACAATAACGATCCTTCTTGACTACTATCAACACTCTCTGATGAAAACAATGACTGACGACAGCGTGCTCTGTGTTTACTAGGTCTAGTGATCAGTCATTTCCGGTTTTAATTTATTTTTGGGCGACAGCACAGATTAGCGCCGCCTGCTGTTATGGGGACGTATTACATCTCGCGCATGCGCAGAACGTACACTCCAGTCAGCGTCGGTTTGGTGTGTTCGGAGGCATTTTTTTGACCGACTTGAGGAGACAGGAGCCGACTGATCAGTCCGACTGCTTTTCTGCCGACGGTCGGCCGTCGGGTTGGTGTGCAGAGGCCTAAACACAACAAACAATAGGGCATACAAGAAAACACAGGACATTAATCTGTTACAGTAAATAACCAACATAAAGAAGATGTATCTGTTTGTTAAAAGTATCAAAACATTGGAATGATAGCTGTCAGTGCTGCTCAAGGTCCAGTGGATATCATTGACAGTAGGGATGTCCGATATTGGCTTTTCTGCTGATATCCGATATTCCGATATTGTCCAACTCTCAATTTTCGATACCGATATCACCCGATACCGATATATGCAGGCTTTTTACACCAAAACTGTTAGGTAACAACATAACATATCTCCTATTGTGGAATTATACCTAATTTTATTGTGATGCCCCACTGGATGCATACATAAATGCAACATGGCTTTCCAATGTAAACAAAACAAAAACAAAAATGTTGTGGCAATTTCTCTGCTGCTGGTGAAGAATAAAATAGAGAACTTCTGCCGGCCGACAA
>JAGRRF010012888.1:3388612-3399309 GCA_019097615.1 Morone chrysops
GTCTGTGCAAAATAAGACAACAACTTCAACTTTCATTGCATTAATACTGACAAGAGGGCTAACGCTAATCGCTAGCTACATGCTAATTGCTAGCTAAGCGCTAATCACTAGCTAAGTGCTAGCTTTGGTTGATGTGTTTAAGTGTGTGTGTGTGTGTGTGTTGTTGTTGTTGTTGTGAATATCGGCCGATAATATCGGAGGGCCGATATTGGACAGTGGACAGAGCTTCTGGGTCTGTCAAGTGAAGCCAATATGTAAGTGTCTTGCATTCTATGTAATGGCCAGCAGGGGGCAGCTCCATGGGCTGCAAAAAAAAAGGCTGATCCCTAGTTTCAGTCTTCTTCCATACAGCATGATGTTCATTTAGTAAATGATGTTCCCATTTAGAGTAAAATAGACGATAAATCACGGTATGCAAACCACTATATAACTGTGCTTTAATTGGAATAAACAAGGTGCAAGTTGTCTGAACTAGCAACTGCAACACATGGCATTATTACAGGTTAACAGCCTAGTATTATAAACAGATGACAGAAATAATATTTGTTTTGAAATGATCAAACACAGTGAATTACCTTATTCTACCCTAAAACCAGGTCCCCAATCAGAGCTGAAGTTTGGTGGTTATCCTTATAGGCTACAGGTCTTTGTGTTGCCATAAAAATAACATTCACAAGATTTCTCAACAAAAACTCAACAAATATTATTTTTAAAATAATTTTCTATTTTCATTCTAATGGGATAACTGAAGCAGAGAATACACATAATAAACAAAGAAATGCACTAACAACCAAGGTGGTGATACTTTTGTATACGAACAGATACTGTCTGTATCCAGAAGATTACAGACTGAATCTTAGACAGATTTTATTTTCATTTTGATATGATATTATATATGATATATGATATGACATGCAGATCTGGGTACGTTTCCATAAACTTGGATACCATTGGATTTTGTGGATACAGGTAATTATTGTCCGGTGTCGGCAATCAAAAGCAAACAAAGAATGAAAGAATCAGAGTATCTGATACAGACAAATGTATATGTGATTTTGCATTCTATAAACATTGATTTTCTTCATATTATATTTAATTGTCCTGATGTTAGGACATGTAAATTTGGTGTATTGACAACAGCATGAAAAATAATTTTCCCTTAGCAGAGAAAGAATGGTTTAGCCATCACAGTTTTTCTCTATAGTATGTTGGTATCATATGAGCCGGGCTTAAATGTCTGAAGTGTAAGAATGTGTTTAATAGATCTTCTGAACCAGGGGTAGAAAAAGGCATAGATTATAGGGTTTAGACAGGAGTTTGAATACAACAGCCAAAGCTGAGCCACTACAGATGTCGCCTCCATCACGTTGTTCTCAGCTGCGACAGTGAAACAGTAATATGGACATGAGCACAGAACAAACACAACTACAACAACACCTAGAGTCCTGGCTGCCTTCATCTCAGATTTCTTAGCAGTTACTGTCTTTGACCGCTGGAGTGTGACAGCTGCATTGTGGGAGCGCATGGCACGAGCCTGAGACACAGCCACCACAAATATTCTCAGATACAGAACTATAATGATAACAATGGGGCCAAAAAAGGTCACAGCAAAGTCAAAAGCTCCTTCAACATAATTCATTACAATTAGACACTCTCCATAACAGGATCTATACCTGTCTGGTTGTTTCAATAAATCCCTCAGTATCCAGGTGCTGTGAACAGCTGAAAATATCCAACACAGAGCAATGCAGAACTTAACTCTTTTCGGAGTGACTTTGGTGGAGTACAACATGGGGTCACAAATCGCCACATAGCGGTCGACTGATATGAGCACCATGTTTCCTACTGAAACACTGACAATAAGGAAACCTAAAAAGTAATTAACAGCGCATACAAAGTCACCCAGCATCCAGCAGCCTTGGAAGAGGAGGATTTCAATTGGCATCTGCAGGAAACCCACAAGGAAGTCTGCGACAGCCAGAGAAAGGATGAGGAGGTTGGTGGTGGTGTGGAGCTGCCTGAAATGGGAAAATATCAACAATTGAACACGTTGTCATATACAATAGATGTAAGAATCATTTTTGTAGTAGTTATAACACTAGTAGTATGAATTGGCCTGTAGCCATAAAGCTAACAGAACAACATTCTAGTAAAGGCACATGCAAAGAAACAGAATCTTTTTCTTTGTCAAAATCTGCTAATGTTTTCATCAGATACCTTAATGTGACATTCTGCCTAACTCAAAACTATGTTAAGTGTAACCAAAAAACCAAACAATTTATAGGCCAAGCTGAAAAGTTTATCTCTGCCTGAAGTGGGAGATGGAGATGATGACCAGCAGGTTGAGAACCACAGTGAGCAGAGAAATGCAGGACAGCAGACTGTAAATGAGCACATCTTCCAATTCAGGGCGTATTGTCTTCCTGCAGGAATTGTTGAGTTGTGGAAAGCACAGCTCAGCTTCTTCCAGGGCCTTCATTTTCAGACAGAGAGTAGAATTTGCTGAGCTCTGTTAGCTTTGTGATCAAAGTTATTGTCAATCAGTCCTCCCTTCCCCTCCCATATGCAAATTATATTCATTCAGAAGGCCAAATATTTCATACTCTGGCTCCATTACTCATGAATGTAGTTGTTTCTGTAAAATAGAAATCCTTAAAAAAGCAAGCAAGTAAAGAAACAAACAAACAAAGAAATTAACCACATGCTGCTTTGTGGGCCACAGTTATGTGTAGGGATGCCGTGAAGATCACAACAGTTAGCTCTCTCGGCAGAAAAAAAGGCAGGCATCTTACAGACATGTACTCGGCGTCTGGGGAACAGTGTCTGTCTATAATTGTCCCGTTGTTACACCAGTTGTCATGCACATAAATACAGAGCCCCCCTCCTCTGCAATATATTGTGATCTTGATAATATTTTAATTAATTGTTCAGCCCTTGAATCAACAGTGACATATTGGATGGACACCTACCAAACCAAACTGAAAGTGCTGGTTAATGTTGAATACTTTCTACTAAAATGTACATTAATTAACAAGAAACCAGACCTTTTCATGCCATTTTCTTTATTTATAGAACATTTGCACAAAATGAACTTTTGATTTTATTTAATTTATACATTTTATAACAATTCCAATTGGTGCGGGCGGTCAGGACCAATGAGAGTGGGGCTGGTGGCGTTTGTCAATTATAGATGGTGCAATTCTGGGCACATCACTATTTAAGAACAACTCTGCACAAAGGACATGGAGCTGTTAGCCATTAGCATGAGACCTTTCTACCTACCAAGGGAATTCTCGCATGCCATCGTGATGGCTGTGTATATTCCCCCATCTGCAAATGCTGACATGGCCTGTGACTGTTGTGTTTATTGTAAAACTAGGTCATGGCTGATGAGATGGTGATGTGAAGCTCTGGCTCTGGTGGTGAAAAAATAGTGGCTGGGATCTGGGTAGTGTGCCTGAGCAGCAGGAGCAGGCAGGCTGGCTGAAGTACAGGTCAGAGGACTGACGGATACAGGTTTTAGATACATGAAACGTGGGATGTATTCTCATTGAACCAGGAAGCTTGAGTTTGATAACTAAGGGGTAATTAATGATTTCAATTTGAAAGGGACCAATGTAGTCCAGTCCAGTGATGATTAATGATTTGTCAGTTGCAGTCTGCGGAGTGAAGCAGGGCAGAATGGGAATCTCTTCAGATCTTCTGACAGCGACGAAGGTAAGCCTGGACAGAAAAAACTGCAATCTTCTCCTCCTGAACAGAGAGCAGAGAGGGCATACCAGTGGCTGCGCTGATGAGAGTTGTGGGAATATTCCACCTAGGCAAGTTGTGTGCTCCAAGAAGATGGGTTGTGATGCAACGGAGGGCAGCTTCCAGGTCCTGATTAGCTCGTTTTGTTGTGCATTGGTCTGGAGATTTAAAAGATTTAAAGAGAAGAGACTCACCAAGGATTCTCAAACTTGAGAGATGAATTAAGGGCCATGGTCAGAATGTCCAAAGGGATCCAATGCAGGTGGAACACATGATGAACTAGGAGCTGAGTGGTACAGCAACCCGACTGTAGTCTCTGATGAAATGAATGAAATGATGCGGTAAAAGTTTACGAAACCAAGAAACCGTTGTAGTTCTTTCAGGTTAGTAGGTCTTGGCCACTCTGCTACTCTCTTGACCTTCTCATGATCTGTCCTCACCTACCCACTCTCAACAACGAAGCCCAGAAAACTCACTGAGCTGGTGTGGAACTCACACTTCTCCACCTTAATAAACAACTTGTTCTCCAGGAGTGGTTTGGTGGGTCACATAAACTAAAAGCCTTACATCAAGAGCATTAGCTGTCAGGAGGGAACCGAGTGGAATCACCTCAATGCCTGCCTGGAGAGCAAAATCCTGGTCCATAAACTTCTCATCTGCACCAGAATCCACAAAAGCTGTGAGAGACAAAGATTATCCCTGCACCTCTCACAGAACCAATTATCTAGTCTTATGGCTAGAAAAATTAATGGGTCTAGGTTACTGGTCTCATGTCTGCCAGCCAACTCATCTCTTACCTGATCACTGAGCCCTTTTATATAGGCACTCTGAAGTGCCTCATCATTCCACCCTGAAACTGCAGCCAGTCAATAGAAAACTCAGCTAAGCTGTGGGGCCTCGAGAGACTACTAGCGGGAAAAAAGGCGACTACCTTCCCTGAACAGGCTGATCAAAAACCTTCCTCATTTGTGCAATTAAATTGTCAAGTGATTAACTTACTGCAGGCTGATTATCACACACTAGTAGCCCATCTTAATGTATGCCCCCTAAGAAGACATAATATGAAGGTTATCATGGCACTGTCATTACGAAAAGCAGATGGCTGCTGCCGAAACACTAGTGAGCATTGGAGAAAGAAAGTGTTGCATTAACCTAGATCTCCAGAGTAGGGTAGATAGATGTCTAGGCTGGAGAATTGGTGGGGAAAAAACGTATCCTAAATTTCACTAGATGGCTGAGAGACTTGCTACCAAACAGACTGAAACAATGATCTAGCAGAGAGAGTGGATGAAGAAGGGTTGCTATACTGCAGGACTGATGAGTTGATGGCTGGCAGGTTTGAGCAGTCAGACAGGTGAGCTGGTAATCAGATCCTCAGTAGTCCCCCACACACAGATAGAGAGACATACAGGAACACCAGGGAGGGGAAAACTGTAGAAAAACTAGGAACTACTGGAATATGATACTGACCATAACAGTGGTCATTCACTCAGTCACAAGTAGGCTGCTGACATTTTCATGCACACACTTTCTTATTTCTATTTCTGTTTATGATTTTAATCATGCCTCCCTGTCCTCCATTATGCCCACATTCACTCAATATGTTACATGGTACACAAGAGACATTAAAATTCTAGACTTATTTTTTGCTAAAACCAAGGAGTCATATAGTTCATCTCCTTTCCCTCCCCTGGGAAGATCAGATGACAACCAGGTGCACCTCCTGCCACTAGCTCCTCTTCATGACTATAATAATCAACTGTCAAGGGGCTTCTACGATGGAAAAGCCATTGAATGTCAGTTAAGTTAAGTTAGTTAAGTTAAGGCTATGATCCACCAGGTCAGGCAACCAGAGGACAGTCCCTTACTGTGATTTATATGGAGGAACATGAGGAGAGAAGACCCGCCAGACATCTACAAATAGCAGGTTTTACTATTTGGCACCACTTGCAGTGCATGCTGTGCAACCTTTGCTGTCCAAAAGCATGTGGGGGACAACCAATCTGGAAATGAGGACATACCACAATCGGTTGAGCAGTCTGACAACAGCTCAGTCTGTGCAACATCTCATTGACAAAATGCGGGACCTTCTGGCTGCCGGTAGGTTTTAGATCCGGCAATTTGGTTGTGGAGCATCTCCCAACAGCTGCACGTTCTGCGAACATCGAGTTGTAGCTCACTGAAGACCACACTAACCCAGAGGAACTAGCTCTAGGTTTAAGGTGGCACTGTCCCACAGACATCCTGGGCTACCAGCACAAACCTCAAGAACAACACATCCCAACCATGAGAAACATATATAAAGTCCTAGTTAGCCAGTATGGGATTGCTAATTCCCTTCACAACTCAATCAAAGGTGATTGTGCAGAAGCTCTGGGGCAAGCAGAGAAATTAGGATGACCCAAACCTCCCAGTTGACCTTTTCCAATCTCAGCAGCCTCACCTTTCCTGCTTGATATATACCCATTGACCACCTTTGTCATGGCACAATCCTGGTGGCCCCGAAAGTCAACTGTCTATACCACGCTTTGAGTTCACTAATTATTACTATGTGGACCAACTTGACCACTGTCCTGATGTGGTTACAATCTGAATCAGTTCAAGGTTTTTGTAGGCACTTGGGTTACAGAAGAGCAGGAATTGTCTGATCCACGCCCCTGGAGGTATGTGGCGGGCATTTCTATATTCATAGTGACTTATTGGGAGATGTCTACTGTTCGGCCAGTTATTGTCTCCCTGCTCAGCTTTGCAATTTGCGGGTTGATCTGAGTGGCCACTCTATTCTTTTGGCCTTTGCATCTTTTTTGTGTGGCCCTTGAAACAATACATTTCCTTACTGTATCTTGAAACCAGTACCCCAATTGGAACCGAATTTTGGTGGTTTTACGGACAGATACTGTCTGTATCCAGAAGCTTACAATCTGGATCTGTGAGAGATTTATTTTCATTTTGATTTGATATAATGCAATCAAAAGCAAATAAAGAATGAAAGAATAAGGTTGTCTGATACAGACAAATGTATAGCGATTTTGTATTCTGTAAACATACATTGACCTGATATTAGGACATGTAAATGTGGTGTATTGACAACAGCATGACATTTTGTTATATTGGAATAGAATATCCAGGTACAACTCCCAACTGACAAAACCAGGACATTTCATTTGCTCAGGTGTTGTGAAATTGGAAGAATTCATCAGTTGGATTATCATTACATCACAGAATCAAATAAAGTTTTTTTGGTTATGGGAGGAAAGGGGTATGCGCAAGATAAGTCAGCTTTATGATGCAAAACTGCTTTCAGAAGCTGCAAGAGCTCAGCAGCCTCTTCAGTCTCCTCTTCTCTCTTTGATTATGGAGACCCTGGAAGGAGCTGAACTCTGCTTTCCACAACTACTCAACACCTCCTGCAGGAAGCCAGTGCAGCATCGTACTGATACCATATTCCTTTACATCTTGCTGTCCTGCATCTCTTTTCTCACTGTGGCTCTGAACCTGCTGGTCATCATCTCTATCTCCCACTTCAGGCAAAAAGACCCACTTATAGACATAACCTAAAATACTATCAAGCACTTCATTTTACTGAAATTTAAGACAATATGGGTATTGTTACATTAAGGCAAATGTTCCACTTTGAATTTAAAACAGTTTAAATGTATTTTGCATTCTCTTCTTTATTACAGACACATGTGCCTTAAAATATATAACTAATGTAAAAAGTACTTAAACTCTGTTGTCATCTCCATAATCTCTTTAAATTGTTACTATGTGCTATACTGTATTATGTGGACAAAATTAGTTAATTTGACTGTTCATAATGTTACAGATAAAATGTTTTTACAACTGAACTGTTTCATATAATAATATACTTAGTGATGATATTCTCTTTCTGCAGGCAGCTTCACACCCCCACCAACCTCCTCATCCTCTCGCTGGCCGTCTCTGATTTCCTCGTTGGCCTCCTGCTGATGCCTGTTAAAATCCTCCTTACAGGGGGCTGTTGGTTTTTGGGTAACTTGATATGTGGACTATTTTACTATGCCTCTTTTATCCTTACATCTGCCTCAGTAGGAAACATGGTGCTCATATCAGTTGACCGATATGTGGCCATTTGTGATCCTTTGTGTTACCCAACCAAAGTCACTCAGAAAAGAGTTAAAATCAGTATTTGTCTGTGTTGGGCGTGTTCTGTGTTCTACAATGGTGTGATACTGTTTGACTTCCTTAAACATCCAAATAAATTTTATTCCTGCTATGGAGAATGTGTAGTTGTAATTAACTTTATAACAGGAGCTGTTGATGTCCTGTTGACCTTTGTTGGCCCCATTGCTGCAATCATAGTTCTGTATATGAGAGTATTTGTGGTGGCTGTGTCTCAGGCTCGAGTCATGAGGTCTCATATTGCAGCTGTTACACTCAAGGGTTCAGTCAATGTAACCGCTAAGAAGTCTGAGAGAAAAGCAGCTAGAACTCTTGGTGTTGTTGTGGTTGTGTTTCTAATATGTTTCTGTCCTTACTTTGTCCCATCTCTTGTGGGCCAGGACATGTCAAGCACTGTGGTATTTTCAATATTTGGGGTCTGGCTACTTTATTGTAACTCAGTTTTTAATCCAATGGTCTATGCTTTTTTCTATCCCTGGTTCAGGAGATCTATGAAACTCATTGTTACATTTCAGATACTGCAGCCTGACTCCTGTGATGCCAACATCCTGTGCCCAGATTGTAAAATATGATAGAATCAACTTGGACTGATAATTTATAAGTTATGATAATTCTTTCACTGATGTTATGATTGCTATGTTTCACAAAGAGTGGGATGATAATTTTTACATCATAATTTTTATTTTCACTGAAAAATATTAAAATCCTCATGATGTGATATTTGTTGGCTTCGAAATAAACATGTTTTCTACAATCTGGAAGATTTGTATATGACCTTTATTAAAACACTTTCAGCTAAGTTAAAGGACCCATGTATTCTTTTTATATTTTCTTTGTAATTGACCTCAATTAATTCTTATTAAAATACATTCTTTATTTGTTTAAAAGGGAATTATTGCTTGATATTTTGTTAGTAGTTACATATACTGACTATAATTTGCATCAACAGCATAGAAATTAAGATAGAAAGCCATTGCTTTATGTTTAATTTCTATGTACTGTTATGCTTGTATTGCAGAAACCATATCAAACTCAAACTTTGAGTCTGTGTGTTATCATTGCTCCCCAGGGTGATATAGGAATACATCTCCTCTGCCTCCCCTGAATAATTCTTTCTATGGTCCTTCGAGCCAGATACTTAGTCCACCTTGGTGACCAATCAAAACGAGCAGAGGCAATGCACTGTGGTTGCAGACAGCACCACTCCAGATGTCAAATTCCATCCCATCTTCCTCTCAAGTGACACTACCACAATCCTTACTGACACCTGGTACCACCATAGCCACCCTCAAAAGGGGCCAGGGGGACAGCAAAATAGCTGATGAAGCCACACAGCTGGCTCATAGAGGGCTGGCCGAACCTCCCTCTGCTACAGTGCAGCTATCACCAAGGCAGCATAAAGATGATGCCATAAGTCATGGAGCATATGGAGGTGATAAGCATGATTGAGGTGGACAGACTCAGCAGTTATCTGGAGAATATTCAATGACTTTATCGTCATAGAAGTCCCCTGGCGGTCATGAAGAGGAGCTGGTGGGAGATGACCAGTCAGATAAGGACTCAATGGCTTCACACCATAGACAATAAAAACATATGCACACTGGATTCATACAGCATCTCCCCTTATATGTCAAGCTCCACTTGACTGTGCTGCCTAGTCCTTATGGAAACCACAGCCCATGGCTTTTACAACCTTTTAAAAGGTTTCGCTCAAGGGTTCACCGGGAATGGAACTGACTTGCAATGGGCATGTTTTGTTGAGCATCTGAAGGTTTAGGGGCAGGTTACAGACATATAGTCTTAACTCCTACAACTTGCATGATCTTATACAATGGTTGAAGTCTAAAGCTATAGCACAGCAGTTGTCTGCAATATGGATCACTGTGTAGCCAATATATAAACTGTTGATTGATAGAGAGATGACGAAGCTTAGCGTCTTGCTCATGCTTGTTTATTTCTGACACATTTACAAACAATTTCCAGTCACATTTTCAAGCTTTCTGATGTCAAATTCATACTAAAATATTTTACAAATTCAATTAAAACAAATGCTATAACTAAACTACAATAAATAATATAAAACAGAAGATAAAAGAAGTTTACATAAATTCAAAATGAAGGTACACATTACAAATAAACATAAACTTAAACACTTTAAATACTAATATGTATCACAATAATAAAACTTAAAAGACACAATTACTCTATTCACTCATATTTTAACACAAACAATCCTGCTAACAAGCATTTAGCACTAACGTAACATACACAGAGCCTTTCCCAACATCCCTGTATATCATACTCTCATACACACACTTCACAGCAGCGGTTAACAATATGGTGCAAGCACGCCACATTAACAAGTGACTTGGAAAGTTAAACTAACTTGAACATAAAATCTTTCTCATCACAGTTTACTCACTGTGGCTGACTAATACTCTGAACAACATTTAAAACATATTTTCTCTTGTAACAGTATGCTAATGTCAGTTAATGTACACTTTTGGTTCATAAAACAAAACTACAAAGCTTGACGGCGCTCGTCTGAACAATTAGCTACAAAACAGAAATAATTACACTTAACCCACATCTCAAATCATGTTAATAATAATAATAATAATAATAATAATAATAATAATAATAATAATAATAATAATACATTTTATTTATAAGCACTTTTCATAAGAGAATCTCAAAGTGCTACAGAAACCAAAACAAAATAATAAAAGAGACACTAAGGGCAATAACACATTAAAATCAGTAACAAATAAAAATACAAGTGATAA
>JAGRRF010012888.1:3410415-3422624 GCA_019097615.1 Morone chrysops
TTCACACAGGGCCATGATGGTTTGGATTTTTTTTCACCTTTAATAATAAACACCTTCATTTAAAAATTGCCTTTTGTGTTTACTTGTGTTGTCCTTGACTATTGTTTAAATTGGTTTGATGTTCCGAAACACTTAAGTGTCACAAACATGCAAAGGAACAGGAAATGAGGAAAATTGGTTTGAGTTCCGAAACACTTTAAGTGTGACAAACATGCAAAGGAACAGGAAATGAGGAAGGGGGCAAACACTTTTTCACACCACTGTAGATATTTTGTGTTCATCACACTAACTTCTCTTATTTGGGTCTTCTCCTTCAGAGCCTCGTCCTCCTGTAGGGGTGTTGGGTTGTGTTGCAGGACGGAAAGGCCCGGGAAAGCAGAGCTCTCTGGCTTTCTTACAGAACCAGGATCCCTGTGATTCCAGCGATGCTAGCAGAGGTGTGGTCAGGGGTGTTCTGCCGCTGGAGCTGAGAGGTATGGGGCTACACGATCTTGACAAAACATGAAACTATGTTACCTATGTCCTAATTTTTCTTGTACAGTCAAGTCAAGTCAGTTTTATTTACATAACAAATCACAAATTTGCCTCAAGGGTCTTTACTATCTGCAGGGCATATGACACATATAATCGTACCTTGGTGATTGTCTCTGTTCCTTAGAGTTGTTGTGTTTTGTCAGATTTGCAGAACGGTGAATCTGTTGGCAGCCTGATCCTGGGTCCCGATGGGGAGATCATACAACTGTCCCTGTTCGACAACAGCCAGGACCCATCTCAGGGTGGTGGTGACACACAGGAGCAAGGTGAGACTCAGTTTGTAACACATTCTTCAAATCAACATTAGAGCATGGTGAAGACTTGCAGTAGTTATCAGTAACTCCCTATTCGTTTCTCTTAGCTCTCCAGGTTATGTCTGCAGAAGGAGAGAAGTTACCCTGGGTTATTGTCCTGCAGCCTGAACATACACATACAGGTCTATATACTGTACTGTACGCGCGCACGCACACACACACACACACATTCTTAGGGTTATTTCTAAATGGTAAATGAACTGCACTTACATCGTGTCTGGCTAGTCTTCCAACAACTCAAAGCATTTTATGTTACATTCACTGATTGACAAGGACAAAACTATTCACAAATGTGAGTGGAGAGTGGTGTAACTGTATCTCAATCTGTGTGTGCGTAATCAGATTTGTTCATGTGTAAAATAACCTGTAAATATGTATTGAAATTTGTGAATGTGTACAGGAATCTGCAAATGTGTGTTGAGAATCTGTTTGTGCATAATCCAATTTGTGAAGGTGTGAAAAAGAGATTTCCAGCTCTTGGAGCAAATACTTAGATTTACAGTCATTACTATGTAAGTCTGCACTTACAGATGTGTACACATTGTCAGATCTATATAGACATTTACAGATTTGTCCACATATTTACAAATCTTAATACATTTGCAAACCTGATTACACACACACAGATTTTGAACACGCATTTGCAGATTCCTGTACAGCTCATCAGAAACGAACTAACCTATTCGCAAACACACACACACAAACAAACACGCTGATGGCACAGCATCGGGAGCAATTTGGGTTTAGTATCTTGCCCAAGGACACTTTGACATGCAGTGGATCGAACCGCCGACTTTCTGATCAGTGGACAACTTGCTCTACCTTCACAGTTGACATTGAAAATAATTATCAGATTTTTTTTTCTTGAGTTTCTTTATTTTTCATAAAGTCTCTCGTCTTTATGATTGAAATTATAAATCATTACAGGATTAGTGCACTATATGCAGCATTTCTGTATTTTGAGGTGTTGGGAGAGGGGTTGAAGGACACTATACTTATTTTCATGTAATTGTAAAGAACTCTCTTAAGATGTTCTCCTGTCTTATTAATATATAAATATTTAAAAGTTAGAACCACCCATGACAGTGTTTCTCTTTGCTTTAACCATTGCCTGTTCATTGTATATGTGTGCAGAAGAAGGGGTGGAGCTGAGCACAGACGTTCCTCTGGCCAACATCCAGCACCATCAGTCAATAGACAAGGTGAATTGATGTTTTTGACTGACCTTCTAACAGTCAGGCATGTGTTTGCCGAGCTTAGGGCAAAGACTGAATGAGGTGGCCAATTCCTATAGCTCCAACAAAAGTAAAGCATGTGTTCATTCAGTGCAGTTCTTCATGAACATAAATGTTTTTACTACCATCTACCATCTATTTTTATGATTCTGCTTATTGTATATTCCAAAGTATGGTGGCTTTTTCATAGCAGTAACAAAGCAAAAACAATACTAATTGCTAAAAACAATTTCAACAGAGGCCACCACAGTGCAATCCCAAAATGACTTTGAGCATATCTGAATGAAATGTATTGGTGTCCCAAATCCATAAAACAATTGCTGTAAAGATAATTATCACTGTCCTGTGAAAACTATGTGTGTATGCATTTTTTATACTAGCCTTAGTAGTATTGAGTGTTTGTTATGTCTGCTGTAATTGGATTGTATATTGATTTGTCACTATTTGTTGGATGTTTCAATTTTGTCTCCAACCAGCTCTTAGATCTTCACAGATGGACAGAGACTAATGCATGCTCACCCAGCAGCCACACAGACCCAGGTAAATCTCTGCTGCCTATTTTAGCATGATATAAATTTTAATGAATATGTTATAAAACTTTTTGTTTACTTTTCCAGTGGCTGTGACCAAGAAAAACACGAAAAGTGCAGAGGCAGTGGCGGAAACATGGAAGGCATCAAAAAAGAATCCTAAAAAGAGGGTGAGGATGCCTCCACTGAGGGAGCAGGTAGGAAAGGAGGACTCAAGAGGAGACTACACTGAGGAGGAGGAGGGGGAGGAGGAGGAGGAGGAGGAGGAAGAAGAGCGGGACAGTGAAGTACAGACTTACCATTCATCTGGATTGCATCAGCCAGGGTTGGTATAATTCACTTTTAGACTTGTAAATGTAGGAATCTGTCAGATTTCCCAGAAACTGAAGTTTTATTAGATATACATGAACCCTATTTGCCACTTTGTTTTGTCCAATCCAGCAGACAAACAGGAGGCTGGCATCAACCAACATTACACATTTCCCCTGTTTAACCCAGCTTTTATATCCTGATTGTGGACATGCCACATGTCTCTCTATGTGGATCAGTTTTCAGTTTAAATGATTGTCTTGCACCATATACTGACTGATGTTTGGTGTTAAAATGGAAATGTAAAACATTTGGAGTTGGTCTGTTTGTCCAGAGAGAAGCAGCAGTTCAAAGGTGAGGCATCATGCAGTGAGCAGAACATCAACCCAAATGAAGCAACCGCAGAGGATGCTGTGGACAAAAAGAGGAAGAATACTAAGAGGAAGGATGCTGAGGAAGCTGCAATAACCACAGGGTGAACTAGGAATACTCCTACCTTTATGAGATTAAAACATCACAGATTGTTTAACAAACCCATGTCCTCCATTTATTTAGGAAAAGGGACATGAAAACAGTGAGACCAGAATCAGATGACCAGAAGACATCGAGGACAAGGAAGGAAGGAAGATGGCGGAGACAAAAGACAGGAAGTGACGTTCAATCAATCAGGAGCAGGAAACAAGAGGAGAGGTCCAACAGGGAAGCTGCAGAGACTCAGGACCATTCTACTCTCCCTTCTGTAGGAACAGCTGTATCTGTTTAAAGGCAAGGCACAGAAAGTGATCCTATTCAGGTTTACAATTACTTGTCTGTCTTTCAGAAAAAGAAGAGGACAGCCAGGGAAGGAGATAGAGGAGACGTGACGATGAATAAGGAGAAAGAAGAGCGAGGAGAAGTGGAGAGACAAGAGTCTGCAGGGAGAAGAAGGAGGAGAAAAGGAAGGCTGAAACACAAAGAGTCATTTGTCGGTAAGACATTTAAAAAAAAAACAACACTTGGCAGATTTTTCAGGTGATCCTACAGCAATGAAATTGTCTTATGTCACCGAACCACTAAAGAACTTGAAAAGTCATTCAGACAACAAGGACAAGAAATAGGCTCCACAAGGATTTTGCCAGCATAGGACTTTTAAACATTTTTAAAACTTAATTCCAATAGTAGTCAATGGGATCTAATTCACACACTGTATCCAGCATGTATTAAAATGTTTTGCTAGAGTACAGATTGTTGTGTATAAGTCAGCTGTTCTGACTCCTCTGAAGCTCTAATTTAAATCTAAATAAGTGTTTTGGTGTAGAGACAAAGGGTAATGCATTTCATTCACAGTAAACCCTGACCCCTCACACACTCAAACACACCAGACAATACTGATGTACTGATTGACATACTTTATACTCGAGTAAATAGCTAGCTATGTTTACATGTGTGGCATGTGCTTTCTTTTGCAATCTTGTCTTTTTTTCTCATAGGAAACCATGAGAAAGAGGAGGTGGAGATTAATCAGGATATCGAGGAGGAGTCTCACCTCACCAGAAGGCCCTCTGCAACACAGAGACCTGATGACAAAACAAACCCAAATTCAGACGAAGGCGCAGACACAGACACAGATCATCTTTCCAGTGACGCTGACCGATACAGCAGCGTCCGATCAGTGAGCTCGCTCAGGTCCACTGCTGCTGCGTCCCAGCTCAATCACAGGAGCCTGAGGAGGTCAGCTGCCTCTTCCTGGGAGGGGGCGGTGCCAGCAAGCGCCATGGGACTCGCTTCATCACGTGGCCGCCTGTCGTCATGTTCAACTGTCATGGTAACGGAGGAACAGCTGATGCTGAACCCAGTAAAGCCAGAGGTTGGTAGGAAGTACACACACAGAATATACAGCAGTTTGTCATGTGTTTGATTTACATGTTTGCAGCCTACCTAATGTCTCACTGATAGTTTAACGAAAATGATCTAATTATATGATTATTGGTAATAAAAATATTATTACTCATATTTTGACTCTCTGAATGCGGCTATGTGTGTGTGTTTTAGTCCTCCAGGCCCAGGAAGAGTCAGGCGGAGGAGGAGGAGGAGGCTGCAGCTCTGCGTCTGGCTCAGCGAGCAGAGCGACGGAGGCAGGAGGTGGAGAGGAAGAGGAGGGAGCGTGAGGAAGAGGAGAGGAAGCGGGAAGAGAGGGAGCAGACAGAGGAGAGGATGAAGAGCGAGCTGGAGGAGGAGAGGAGGAAGAGAGCTGAGGAGCTCAGGTCCTACTTTGTTTTTACAACATTATACTGATGAAGTCCTTTAAAGGATAAGTTAATTATTTCATCAGTCCTTCTTAAAACATCAGCCAGGTGTCCGCCATGTTTCTACAGTAGGCCAGAACAGAGCGGTTTGTGCTTTATTTTCAGTGCTATGTTGCGCCAGATTCAGTAAAGTGTCAGTGAAGATGGCAGTACTTTTTGATCTCGGAGTCATAAATTCCTGCGCATTATTAGGAGTTATTCAAAGCTAGACAGTTAGCTAATAGTGTGAGGTCCTCCAATAAACACAAGATTTGTTGGATATTCACAGTTTTGTAAAACTGCAACAAAAGCACAATGAGGTACAATGCAAGTAAGAAACAGAAAATGTCACAGGGCAATCAGTGCTAATTATACAGCTACACTGGATATAAATGAATTCACTTATAAATCTACAAAAAATATAGCAATTACAATCTCCTTCTAGTATAAAAAGTTGTAAAACCAAATAGTCACAAAAATGTGTCCAGGGCGACAACATAAGATAAAATCACACTTTAACTCAGAGGGCAACTGCATTCAAAAAGAGGGCAGAACAACGGCAACTCCATTAATATTCATTGTCCATCTCCAGGCTGAAGAAGTGGGCAGAAGAGGAGGAGAGGAGGAAACGCGAGGAAGAGGAGCAGGCAGGAGCGAGAAGGGAAGAGGCACAAAGAGAAAGAGAAAGGAGGAGGCAGGAGGAGAGGAGGCGGCAGATGGAGCGACTCCAGAGGATGAGAGAGGAGGAGGAGCAGAGGAGGAAAGGTGAGGGTGAGAGGAGGAGAAAAAGAGGGAGGAGTAAAAAAGAAAGGGAATAGTAGTAGGTTTGTATCAAATCAGTGTGGATCTGTTGTAGTACAACCTCTCTCTTTATCTCCATCGTTGATGAAGATCAAAGTAGAGGTCTGCGTTGGGATTTGGGATCCCTACAGCACAAATCTCATGAGAGCAGGGCAGGAGCAGGCGGTCAAAAACAAAACTGCGGGTCCTGGGATTTGGCTTGCGCCCATCAGAAGGATAGAGACAGAGTCGACAAATTAAGTTGAAGAGAAGATTAAAGCGGGGGCTTACAAAACAGTAAAATAACATATTTTCATCTGCGGGACAGAAGGCGACACAACATCACTGTTGTGCAGGAGTGAATGGTTAGAAATCCACCAGGAGCGAAATGAAGGAAGCGGTCCAGAGCAGGGCTGTAGTTCAAAGTAGTTTCCAAACAGCAGCAACTTTGCTTCCTGGTGCATTTAAGTAAAGTCAAATCAGAAAAGTTAACAATTTTGACACATTTTGATGGTACAAACAACTGTTCACTAACATCAGTTACACAATCATAACTTAACAACTGTAACTGGGCACCGCAGATCGGTCGAGCTGGCGGTTCCATTGGCTGATGCAGTTAAAGTAATGGATATACTTGAATGGATTCTGACATCAGGCGCTAACATTAGCATGTCTGGCTAACTAGCTTATTGCCAACAATAGTTAGCTAATGTTTATTGGTACATGTTAATGCTTAGCCTTGGGAGTATGGTTGCCACCTTAAGCCCCATGCCCAGCAGTCTGGGTGTTCTTTTTACGGGTGGACTTGAGCTGGAGGTGTTCGCTGACATGTTTCTGTCACGTCTCGTGAAACTCTTTTGGTTTTATTATTTCTCATGTCTTTCCAGAGATGATAATATATACATTAAACGATAGAGTATTGATTCACTAAGGGCCACATTTTAATTGTCAAGGCGGGATGATCCCATCATATACACGTCGGAAGGCAATCCTACGGTGAAGTAATATTAACTAAATTACATACATACATACATTTGGTTCCCTCCAGCTGAACTAGACTTGGTGCGCCTGGAAGAGGAGAGGAGAAAGGAGGAGGAGAGCAAGAAGCTACAGGAGATGGATGAGAGTGAGAGGAGAGAGTACCTCTGTAGGAAGGAGCAGCAGGAGGAGGACAGGAGGAACAAAGAAGAGGAGCGTAAGAGGATAGAAGAGGAGGCCGCCTTGCGGGTCTCAGAGGAAACCAGGCTGCAGGCGGAGCTACTTGCCAGGTATTTAATGCCTCATTTTCACTGCATGGTACAGCTCAACATGACTCACTTTTGGTACCAGGTACTCTTCTTGGTTTCATTTTCCATTGGAGATAGTACTCCCTCAGAGTAGGCTGGTTTCTTCGCGACACAAACACAGGAACAATAAAGGATGTCCCGTGTCCTAGCGACAGTTCTTTCTGACCAATTAGTGGTCTGCAGTGTGCACCTTCTAGTGTTGGCTCAGCCCACTTGTAACCTTGACAGCTTGTACCACACGTACTATCTAGAACTCTTGCCAGTGGAAAGACAAAAAAAAGAACAGTTCCAAGTGAGTCAAGTCAATTTGAGTGATACCATGCAGTGGAAATGAGACGTGTGCCTTCTTAAACTGGTATAACCTTACGTTTCTGGAGGAGGGAAGGTGGTAGCTGCAACAAGTATAAATATTTGAGAAATAAAATGTCCATTATACAGCTCTGTCTCTCGTTCTGTTCTCCCTGCAGACAGATGGCGCTGTTGCAGCAACAGTTGGCTTTTAAAAGGGGTCTCGTGCTGGAGGCTGGAGGTCTGGAGAAAACCCAGGGTATCTCCAGACCGTGGATCTACTCTTATTTCACTTTGTTACAGCTGCTGGGTCTAACTCCAACTAAAGCTGAGACCTGAGCTTTAACTTTCATTTGAGATCATGAAGGATGGATGAGTGGCACGAGATTGCTGTATGCTGAAATGGTTCACTGGTTTTTGATCATTAAAAAAGTGGAAAACATTTGGTGAAATAAAATTGATCCAAAAAAAATTAATACTCAACTTTCAGCAGGCAAACATACATGACAAGCATACCAGTCATCAGTCAGGATGCATAAAATGATAAAAGATAAGAAGCATGGGATCAAACAGGATCAACCATTTGGGGCCATGTAACTACAACTATGTGTGCATCTTTTTGTCAAATACTTTTTATATCAATAATAATTTCAGTTTCAGTCATTTTATATAATTTCCCATTTGTTCCAATTCTATCAATATTAAAACTTAATTATATTTTAAAATCAAACCCTGTGTCAGTCTGTGTTTTCCAAGGGACTCAAAACCTTGCTACTATGTTAACAGCAGTAATATCAACATTGTCAAAGTCGCTCAAGCAGGACAAAATGTTCACTTGCTGCCTAATATATCTAACCCACTGACAGGAGCCATGATAACCAGATAATCTGTGTTATTCACTTCACCTGTCAGTGCTTATAATGTTATGACTGATCAATGCACCACAGAGGAAGAAATGAAGGAGGAGCTTACATATTCAGAATGTAAACATACAACAAACATACGTTTGGAGGCCTTTCTAGTCAAGTAACTATAATCCATGTGACCATAAACCTTATATAAAGTTTGCTGTTTCAAATGCATCCTCCATCCTGAGGAGTGTGTGTGTGTGTGTGTGTGTGTGTGTCTCAGAAAGATTACTTTATGAGATTTGTTTGTAGTGACCATGATGAAATATCAGTATCAAGTAACCAACCCACATTCAGACTAATTTGGATACGGTCATTTTTAATACCACTGGGCCACACACACAAGCCCAGAGGTGATGTAAGCTCACTGTAATGAGTGTCATTAGGTCCTCTATGACCTCCCCAGTGTGCCACCCCTACAGTGGTAAACAGGCCTCAGGGAACAGGGCTGGCTACAGCCAGGCCTCATACTGCTAATTACTGCAGGACCCGACAGCCTCATGGCCTGCTCCTTCACACTTATGCCTCACACCTCAGTAAAATGATCAAAAAGACTCAACTCATGTCATTTAATTATACATATGCGTAATGACCAGGACATAGCTGTTGTTTTTGAGAGATTACTTCTACTCTTTATTTTGTGTGATCTATCATTATTCTGTAAGAGTAATTAAACTAACCGCACCACAGTGGAGACCCAAACATGCAAGTGAGACAAAGTAAGACTTTATGGAAAAGTCCAGTCATACATCAGACTGGCACATAATGGCTACATAATGTATCCGTTTTTGTTTTAGAACAGATGTCAATGCATTTGATGTGTGTTTGGATTATAATTTTGATATAATTTTGACATGCAATGTAAATATATTACATATGCGTATACATATATACACAATATTTACTTTACTTTATTTTACTCTTTACTTTCACTCTTGGTGGATTACTAGTGCACCACAAAACAGAAACATAAAAAGTTTCAGTTCTGGACATGAAGAGAATGACAACAAGTGACATATTTTACAGTGATAAACTATCTAATGAAGCCAAATAGTGAACACAATAACTGCAGGTAGTTTGTGTCAATCAAGCTGTTTAGATGAATTTTGAGCAGATCATTTCCTGTGAATATTACGTCAGAGACGAGTTTTCCTGATGTTTTTAGGAACTTTTCACACAATCCTCTGTATTATGTATTTTTTAAATATTTAACAATCATACACACTTAATAGGCTTCTTATTTGATTTGTGAAGGCTCTGTGAATACAGCTTGTTCTCAGGTCTTCAAAGTTAGATACTGTGTATATTTCGTTTTTTTTCTTAGACACCTTTAAATCAAGAAGGCCTTGCCAATGTAATGACAGAGTGATCATCTTTCCAATAAACAAACTCTGCTCACCGTGGATGTTTGACCCGGAAACACTTCCCCGTGTCGCGTTGTGATGGCAAAACTGCACTACTGTTCGGGTTATAAAAACAATAAAATATGTTTCTGTTACTTGTTATATAATGGAGTGTCTATGTAATAGTCAAATAAATTCAAGAATAGCTAGCCAGCGATACGAATGTTGCGCTTATTAAACTTACGTTAATGTTAACGTTACATTAGAAGCTTCTCGTTAGCTATGTTAGCATTGAGCTAACTGGCTAAACTAACAAGCATAAGCGGTAAGTGACCATTTGTTTCTCTTTCATACCAATTTGGACGTTAACAGTCAGCACAGTCCGACCAGTAAAGACAGCGGACACACAGCTGGGCTAACGTTAGCTCAGAAACTGCGTCTGTGCCGCTGTTGGTACGTTAGCAGGAGCATGAACAGACCTGTTTGTTTCGGCTCTAAAGAGTCTGAAATGTGTCAGCTAACGTCCCTCAACTGGAGGACTTTAATTAAATGTGGTAAACTAGCTACATGTAGTCAGGGTCCGACATGTTCCTGTGCCACCAGTGTTGACTCATGCTTTGTCCTTATGTGTCCAGTTCCAGTGTGTCTCACGTTATGCTCCTTCATATTTACAGTACAACGTAATAAATGCTGAGAACCTTTTTACCTTTCACATATTATCTGTCTCATGTATTAGTGAACATAAAGTGAAAGTTCTAAAAGTTACCTACAGCTGCTCTAATGTTGTTTTAACCATCATTATGTTCTCATAATGTCCTTTTTCTGTCCTTGCCATTAGAGCTGCAACCATTTGTTGATTAGTTGTCAATAGTGACCAACTATTTTGATGATCAGTTAAGCATTTTGAGTCAAGAAGAAATGTCCAAATCCTCTGATTTCAGCTCCTCGAATGTGAATATTTACCGGTTTCTATAGTGCTCTATGACAGTACACAATGATTGAACTGTGATGTAATTGTGCAGGTGAAACTCTTTAGAACTTCTACAGCTGTTCTGGGGCCAGAGGTCTTTTCAAAATGGACGTCAGCATTGCCGTGTCGCTGATTCGAGGCCAGATGGGTGCCGTGGTGGAGCGAGCAGTGAACGTAGCGGTGGAGACGGTGCTGGCTGAGATGCTCAAAGTGGTTGGAGTCAAGTTCGAGGAGCTGAAGGCCCAGTTGGCGCTGATGAAGAGGGACGTCACGGCGTTGCAGAGGGAAAAGGCCCTGAAAGAGAAGGAGAACGACAACATCCGGGCCAAGCTGCGCTACACCGAGCTGAAGCTGAAGTACTACAGGCAGGGAGTGGAGGAGGAGCTGCAGCAGAGAGCCTCTGCCTCCGCTCTGGTCCGCATCCACCCGTCCACCTTCCAGCAAGCACAGAGAGGCGGTGCGGGTGTTTCCTCCACTGAGACCTCGCCATCGTGCTCAACTCAGACCCGGAGCTCTGAGGCACTGCTGGCGAGAAGCAAACAAGGTAAGGGCCACGAAAGATGGTCAGATGCTATAAACCACTCCCATTATCATAGTGTGTCAGCAGCAAAGGCGGGAAAACAAAGCACACCTCGTCCAAAACATGCAAACTTGTACACAAAGTTATAGTGGCTGACAGTAGACCATAGCAGATCAAAATGTTATTAAAAAATGGCAATGTTAGCAACTATTAAGCACAGAAATCGTCCATTCAAGTCACAACAATGTATGACTTTGCTGTGTGCTGTAGTCAATGAGTGAAAGGAAACGTGACTAAGAATATTAAAATAAATCCAGATAAATATAGGCATTTTAGCAGCTTTGAAGCAGAAATAATGAGGATAAACTGTAAATTGTGTTAGGCTAGCTGCTAAAATATAATAATACACTGATGTTTATGAACACTGCAACGTTCACAGGAAGAAACTCCCCTACTCTGCCTGTGATTGGGCCTCACCCTGACATTTCTTTCTAACCCTAACCATCCGACCACTCTTCATGCCTGAACCTAACCAACCACAGTAGTGGTCGAAGTGCACATTTCCAACACGTGCTTAAAATGAGCCTACTGTTGTATGTAAAGTAAGAGCCTATAGTTAGGTATGTTGAGATCAGTGTCATTACATTTTGTGCGCAGTCTCTTCTGTGACCCAACCAGCCCACAAACCATTCAAGTTCCCAACCAAGTTCAGCTTCCTCTTTACATTCATGATATACTTGCTCCAATAACTCCTTCCTGTGTTTGTACTCCCAGAATGCACCTCTCCACAGAGCATGAGCAGCCATGCAATCAGAGTGCGCTGTCACTCGGATGCAGGGGCCGCCGGCTCCGACCCGCCGGATTTGTTGCTGCCTATCTCAATCACTGTGAACACACCAACAGAATCTGTGGACAGCAGTACAGGTAC
>JAGRRF010012888.1:3424152-3440258 GCA_019097615.1 Morone chrysops
CCTCGATTGGCTCTGCCAGTTCTTGTGTGATTGGCCGTCCCCACTGTCACTCCATCTTGCTTGCACACAGGTCTGCTAGTTGCCCAGGTAATATCAGAGGTTTCATTTAGCCTACATTACGTTTGTCCATGTGCATATGTGCGTGTTTGTGTGTCCTCTAGCTCTGAAATCAAAATTTCGTCCTTGCATAACTGTATGAACAGAAAATAATCTGCTCAAAATTCATCCAAATCACTCGTTTCATACAAACTTATGCAGTTACTGAGCTCACTGTTTTGGTTCATTGTACAGTTTTAATGTGAAATATGTATAAAGTATATCAGTCAGTCGGTTTACTCAATGATTAAAGGGGAACCAGTGGACCAAGACAGCCACTGTAAACTCATACAAACGCATTCACATAAAAACATTCTGAATCTTAAAGAAACTCATTTTGCTATACACAGGAAACCTCAATTATTGAATTCTGTTTTTTATAGTTTAATGTTTATAAGTGTATGTACGTAGAAAGCTTCAAAATTAAATCCACTCTGTCTCTCCTGTACATCTTTACATAATTTAAAGTGAAACTGTTCTTCCATTTGATTGAATTCTGATTTTTAGTGTGCATGTGACCATATTTAAATATTGGACGGAATGGGTTTTTCAGTGTGTGTTTGATTCTAATTGTTACACTTTGTTGTGGAGTCGATATATGTACAAAGAAGCTCACCGCTTGTCCCTGATGAGGACACAAAGAAAGAACCCTGACTGGCAGAGTAGTTCACTGGAAACATGTAAAGCCATTTAACAAAAACAATTCTTTCGTCTGGTACTCTGGCCAGCTCACAGAATACACAGACTGATAATCTCATGTAATGTAATGAGAAGCCTGATGTCTTGTTCAGGTCTAATAAATGCAGCTGAAATACAGCACTGTGTTGAACTTTTATTTGAACAAAGGTTGACTCTTCCTTAAATAATATATATTGTATATGGAAATACGGTAAAAGCAGTTCAGATTATTAAAAGGATTATTGGTCACTGTAATCATCCTCCTAGCTGGACTCCTCGGGCTGTAATAGGACGAAGAGTGATGATGTCCGATAATACGGCAGACATTTGAAGCTTTGTTCAGAAACTGTTAATGATGGCTTTGTGCTGTCCTCGGAAGTTCAGGAAACAATTACTAACAAAGTATTTGTAGACTGCTGGAGCCTCATAATGGCTTCAGCAGTCTACAAATACTAAGGGCTGCACAATTAATCGCAATATTATCAAAATAGCAACATGACCCAGAGCAATATGCACATCACAGAAGCTGAAATGTTATGATAAAGGTGAAATGTGAGACAAACAGCATTATAATGAAGCACTGTGGTGCTGCAGAGAGGCCCTGGTCTACAAATCTTGCTCTACAGAAATAAGAAAACATGTTGGTTTGGTACAGACCCCAAATAATTTCACATCATCATGATTAAAATAGTTTTTTTTAGTGAAAATGAATTTGTGATGCAAAAATAATCATTCCTACCAATCACAATATCTGTAAAAATGATCGCAGTATGATGTTTGTACCGTATGGTGCAGCCCTATTTGGTTCAGAACAGCAGATTGTCTTCCGTGTTGCTTACATTTAAGTGGCACAACAGGGGAATTCCAGTGATCAGTAAGTCTGTCACCATACATATGGCATGCAAGTGTTATATATAGATACCCTTTAAAGGCCAAACCTGCTGATATTTTAGATTCCTGTGAAAAGACCAAAAAGTAATGTGCTAGTTGGTGCCTCAATGAATGGGTCATGAACAAGTACTTCCATTGTTTGAAAAGCCTGACAGTGTTGTTCTTAGCAGTAAAAAGCTGTACAGAAACTTGTTCGCATTATTGAGGAGCAGTTGAAAAGGGAAAGTTCTCTGTTGTTGCATCATCTAAAAGTCACCCGTGATCCATCCATTTTGAACACATCTTCAGAACTACAGTGTGAACATAGTCCAGGTGTGTTTCATCCATTGACTATCTTCTGAGAAATGGCTCCGGGCAGTGTGTAGAACAGCAGGGCGAGGAACAGCACCGTGATGAGCAGGACCAGGGCGATGATGATGTACTTCTTGTAGCTTCGCCACACCAAGTGGAAGAAACACTTGAAAGGGTTGACAAACCACGAGAAGGAGGTGTCTGGACGGCTGGGAGAGGGGGAGAAAAGAGAATATAGTGGATTTATTCTGTTATATTTAGCAGCATTGGTAATTTTCACATTATTATTACTAATCATTTTTATTTTGTTTTACAATTAGCTTAAAGGGAGGTATAATGTGAATTTCATTACACACTGCATTGTAAATGACAATAAAATAACAGTGAATCCTTGAATTAGGATTGTTGTTGATGGTCACTAAATAGTTCCTACGTGTCAACTAACTCATTAAACCTCAATGTCTTAATTTCCATATGTTAAATACACAGTGTGCAAAAAAGATAGTTTGTGGAAAACACCTCCAACAGAGCTGGACCCGCTATGTCCCCCCTGCTTCCTGCTTAAAGCTTTATGCTAAGCTAGGCTAAATAAGTCCAGGGTACTTCCCTTTATATTCAAAGTAATTGTTTGACATTTTGCTGAATGCGCTTATCTGCTGATGAGAAGATAGATTCATTCTTATGTCTGCACTGTAAATGTATGGCTACATAAGGTTACAACCAGCAGCGGACTTAGCTTAGCATAAAGACTGCAAACAGCCAGCATGGCTTTGTCCATAGGGAAGGAAAAAATTAATAAAAATACCAAAAACTGAGTACAGGGAGAGCCACTCCCTTAAAGTCACTGTATCTGGCCAAGAAATAGTCTGACGCTTTTCAAAAGCATGCTTTTATGCTTTTTTTGTTCGCATTAAACAAATGAGACATACAGAGTTAATTAGTGAGGATGTAACATTCCCTTAACATACAGAGGTGATATTGCTCTTCTCATCTAACTGCTAAAAATACAAAGAAACAATTTACCAAATGTATCACAGTTTAGATACCCAAAGTCAAAGTGGCATCACAAACACTACAAAATCCACTCTGGTCTTGCTGTCTCAAGGCCAAGCGACTGAAAAGAAACACTGCAGCGTGCGCTACTTCCTGCCCCCAGTACACTAGTGCCGACTAGCTGATCTACAGCAGGTATTTACTTCAGGAATCGAACACCATGAGGTTCACACCATGGATGGAACGCTCGCCCTCACAGAGAGAATACCGCCACTCTTACTTTGGTTTCGGCAGTGGCTCTGGCTCCTTGCGGGCTCGGCCTACAGGATTTTTCTCTGCCTCCTCAGCTGTCACAAGATGGAACTCTGCCTCCACTTTCCCCTGATGGATTGAGAACCCACCACACACACACACACACACACACATACACACGCACACACACACACACCTGTCAGTCCAAGTCTCAATGAGTGCTTGTCAGTCTGTAGGGCTCGGCCCACGAACGTACCGTCAGCTCTCCAGACTTGCTGAAGGGCCACCAGCCCCTCGATCTCTTCTGCTGGAAAATAGAGATTCTCTCCGTCCCGTCCGTCAACATGTCCGCCTTACATGACTTTGCCGTCTTTGCCCCTCGAGGGAAACCATGGAGATCTAACTCCACTGTGCCTACACACACACACACACACAAACTTTATCAGTCAAATATACAAACAACCACAATACATATGGAGAAGCAGTCGCGGGCACACAGATACACACCCAGGAAGTCATCAGAGGAGAGCGTCTCAAAGTCCCAGACCTGCAGGCTGAGGATGGCGGGAAGCTTCTGCTCCGTTTTATCCAGACAGAAAATACTCTCCCTCTTCCTCACCACTATGACCTGTGTGACAGAGAGAGAGGGAAGGACGGCTGCGTTGGCAATTGTTTCCTACATTAGCTCAACAGCTGGATTCAAGATCACCCTGCTTGTGTCTGTCTGTCAGTGTGTCAGTACTTTCTCAGCAGGCAGGTAACTGAAGGGGAACACAAAGCGCCAGTTGAAGTTTCCTTCTCCAGTCAGAGAGTTGTAGTGGACGTCTGTCTCCTGTCGGTCGTCCTCTAAACCTTTCAGCCAGCTACAGAGAAAGACGGACAGTAGCAGCGTTTACATAGAAATGTCTCTAGAAAAACAGCCTGGATATTGAAGGGAGGAAAAAGAAGGTGTATATATATAGTTTTCTGTTTGGAAACGGCAAACTAAAGTAAATCCCGAGTCTTGGGTTGACAAACAGAGGTCATAGTCACCCCTTGATGTAGATATCACTGGACTGTTGACCCGTCAGGAAGTTGCTGTCCTCCAGAATCACATCTTCTGTGTTCCAGATGATGATACGCAGCTCGTACCTGAACACACACGTTGGGGTTGTTAGTTGCCCTTTTTCAAAAACAAATATTGGTCTATGAAGACTTTAAAAAAACATTATGTAACTTTTCTACCTTAAAATAGCAGCTCAACTATCATTTTGATGCTACACTGAGTTGTAACAGGGTGAATGGTGCCTCAGTAATTCCCCCCGTACGCCTGTTCTTGCACTGTGTAACGTTTGGCTCCGGGTCATAACAAGTGTGTAATGCTTTACGGCAGTAGTCACATGCCACCAACTATGTCACTGAATGGTTTTCTCATTCAGTGATTCTGGGGAAGTGTTGGTGTTTACACTGGTAGCACAGGAGCTTTGGATCGCCGGGAGGAGGAGGTTGTCAGATCTCGGACGGGGGAATGGCGGGGTTTGGTGGTGTTGGCAAAGTTTGATCAATAGTAATGTTATCACAACAAACACACAGTTGTCCATATTTACCACAGTGCTATTGCAGCTGGGGGGGGTGCCAAATCCCAACAAACCCCAAATCTTACATAATGCTGCTTTAAAGATTGGCCAGCAGGTTCTGCCTTCAGATGCTGAAAGAGACAGCTCTCACCCTTTCGGTTTTCGAGGTGAAATATCCACTGAAGGTCCCGGATGAGGCAAGTCCATGGGAAACATGTCAACCCACATCTGGACCTGACCCTACACAGACAGACACACACAGCAGAAGAATCAAGAATGGTCCCTTGTCTTAGTGCTGAAATGATGCTTCCTCAGCTGCAGAGGGAAGGGGGGAAGAGTTTTGAAGTTTGAAGTTTGAAGGCAGTTTACAAAAATACTTTATCATGTTTCATTCAGAGGAAGCACTGTAAGATAATGTTCAAACGTATACCTGGTCCATGCCGGGCCGAGCCTTGTTGAACAGAGTTCTGGTCTCAATGTGCTCTTGCACCAGCTTGCATCCCACAGCGGGGATCTCCGCCCAGCGGTGCAGGATCTTCAGAGACAGGTGCTCATAGGACTCCACCGGCTGGTCTGAGACATTGGCACACATAACGATCATTAAAGTTGCCCACACACACCACAAGATGATCATCAGATGATCTTTAAAATCTGAGCAATGTGCCAGTATGTTTCCAGTCTTCACCTTCATGCATGAACAGCGTCTTGCCAGTGAAAACTTTTTCAGCCACGGTGATGCGTCCTGGTCTGAAATGAGGATCGTCCAGACCGTTCTCTCTGCACAGCTTACACAGCAGCTCTGATGGCTTCAGGCAGTCTCTCCACGCATTATAACCATCACTATCAGACAGACAGGTGCAGAGGGGGCACAGTAACTTGTTTTCATATGATTATGATAGAAATGAGTTTTAATGAAAGCTTTAGAAAGACTTCTCCAAATCACCTAATAAGAGCACAGAGATGAAGTAGGTATAAAGTAAGAGTCAAACTAGCAGGATGGATAACCTTTTTCACAGCAGCCATTTTGACATGAAACAGGAGCCAACACGCACAATAGCACCCCCCACCTCTGTTTGACCTGAATGAAATGGAACCCTTATTAGTATCAATGGTAACACCTGTGTTTACCTACTATTGTACGTCAAAATGGCTGCTGTGAAAAAGGTCTATTTAACTAGATGAACAAGGCAGGAAAATAACTCAAACTTAACTTCTCCCCACTGGTTTACAAACACAAGGAGCTGACTTACAGGCTGTACTCGGTAGGGATTCCACAGGTGGCTCTGTGTCGGCTGTAGAACCGGTTCTCCAGGTCTATTCGAGTCTCTCCTATCAGGTCGTCCCCTCCCACCAAGTCATAGTCATAGATCAGTACGGACAGCACAGACCCCTGAGGAAATGTCGCCTGCATCTCAAAAGATCTGGAAGAAAGAATGAAGGAGAAACAGCTTGAAGGGTTCTGTGTCAGGTTTAAAACTTGCAGGGAAGTTGTAGTGAGCCAGTCATGTACCTCCCAAACACAGGATTCAGCTGTTTAGGGATGTAGTTGTCTCTGTCTTTGATTTCGTTCTTGCCAATCCGTAGAACAATGTACGGGTCCGCCTTCCCATCCGGGTCAGCTGGGTGCAGGTTAGATGCCTAGGCAGACAGAAGAGAACATTACATAATATAACACCATGGTATACTGGTACTTTAGTCTCATACTAGTGAAGAGGGTTCAACCTCGTGTGGGAAATCCATCACAGTCTCCCTGTGTTTCCTAAGCATGTACATATTATTTTTATGTATTTGCCAATGGGTGAACTGGTTCTAACGCTTTTTTTATGCACGCTCTTGAGTGCCTTCTCTCTGTGCCTCCCAACAGTGTGCACCACTGGCCAACGTGAGCTTATAAATCGAGTCTACAAACACAGAGTCCGAAGTCAAAGCTCACATTAATGTAAAGCTTGTGGAAAATATTGTGATAATGTGGTTTTAGCTGGCTAACATTAGCTTGCTTGCGTATGAGGATGATTTGCTAGCTTGTTAACGTCACAAAACACTGCCTGAGTGGATGTCAGCTAATTCATCCATACTCCTGGGGCTGGTAAATTAAATGCTTGTCGTTTG
This sequence comes from Morone chrysops, assembly GCA_019097615.1. NCBI lineage: Eukaryota > Metazoa > Chordata > Actinopteri > Moronidae > Morone > Morone chrysops. The sequence continues at coordinate 3,431,019 of JAGRRF010012888.1, forward strand.
CAGGTTAATAAATCATGTACAGTACAATGCCATTGATTGCTTTCTTATAGCTAAGAGCAATTCCAGGCAGGAGCGGCTAACTGAGGTTGGCTGGCTGGCTGTGGCTTGCCTGCACGGTGTGGGTCTGGCATTGATTGCTTTGTGGTGATAGCCTAAGGAGGTTAAAAAATGAGAACGCACAGAGATAATGTAAACTCGTATGAGAACTTGAACCGGGCCGTTGGGAGGGATTCCTCTGCTGACTCTGAAGTACCCGGCGTCAGTGCATTGGTCCCAGTCCTCTTCCTCGTCCTCACTCAGTTTATACAGGCAGAATCTCCCCTGCAGAGAAGAATATGCCCATAGTGGATTAGGTCAATAGTTAAAATATAGTCAGTGGTTTCCAAGGTAGCACACATAGAGGACATTCAACCGTATCGTCTCACCTTAAATTTTCCAACAAATCTCTCGTCAGTCGCCCCCTCTTCCTCATTGGCTTTCCCTCTGAACAGCTCATATGTGTTCACCCAATCGTCAAAAGGCCCAAACTCTGCCTCCAGCTCCTTGTTGTACAGCTGTAGAGAAATTGAAGACACTGTAAATAAACAATTCATGCAGGACGTAGAATCACACACTCCACTGAGATCTCTGGACAGTTAACAGATTCACTAAATGCGGTGTGAGTTTTAACAACATACAGGGTTCGTTAAAAAATGATTGCCCTTTAAAGCTGCAGTAGGTAACTTTTTTGAAAATAACTTTTTGAAATTCTACATGTTGGTATAATAAAAAATATGTATATCCTTCTTAATGAAGGTGCTATGGTGGCAACATATGTTGTCCCATCCTAACAGATGCAACAAAACCAAAAGGATGGTCAACCAAGCACAATCTGACACGCTGTGTTACCAACAGTGCCATTAAGGAACTTTGCTGTAGTCCATCATTGCTGTTAGCTGTGTCTGCCTGTCTTATTGGATTCGCAGTGTTTGTGAACTGCGTACCTTGAGTGTGGCTAATTTAGTAGGTAGACCAACGCTTGGCTCCACGGTTCCTTTTCCTTTTTGTTTTTTCTTTTTGTCTCCATCTGAAGTGCTGACTGATGAAACAAACAAGACATGTGATCAGTGGTACACGGTGACACAAAACTGCACGGGTGTGTAGTGAAAAAAGCAAAAACATGTATTTGCATTCTGACAGTGGTTAGAGCTCCCAGATTGTGAAAAATTAACACTTTGGGTCCCAAAGTTTCAAGCCACCAACCCAAAGTGTAAGTATTTGACGACCTGGGAATGAGGATCATTAATTTGTTTCCATTGTAATGCCAAAGAATACCATACTCATTCTTAAAATCATAGATAACCACTGCTTAAAGTATGCAAAAAAAGCAGAAGCTGAGGGTAATAGTGGCAGATCATGCAGCGACAGAACCACACATCCAGAACATCAACACCTAAACTAGCTTAACAACAGAGTTGCCTATGTGCAGGGCTAAACCACAGAAACCAGTAAGATACACTCAGTTCCCAGAGCTTCCAGTTGTCAGTAAACAAGTTACCAAGCAAAAGATTTCCTCCCAGAAGTCAGAGGGGCCAAAAATGACTTAAAAATGCTGTCCCTGAATGACACTCTTTGTCTTTGTCCTTACCCAAGGAGTCTATTCCAACGCTGAGCAAGCTCTGGTATGTCAAAGCTGCAATGCACAATTTGTGTGTGGGTAAGGGAAAAATAATGGGATAACCCTTTCGTAGACCAATTTACTCGCAATATTTATTTATTTATTTAACAGACCTAAATTGATGATGTCCGTGGTGAGTAAGTAACATGCATATAAACTGTTTTTTGCAAAGATTTAATTGATAACAATTACTGGTGAGAATGTGCTTAAATGCTTGAACAATAGAAATAGGACTAGATCTCTTCTTATTCACCCATTTGGTTGGCAAACAACAAAGCTAAACACCACAGCCAACATCTAGTAGGCTGTGGAACCTATACTTCCTTTTGTGGTGGTTCATTTACTAGTATTAGTTGATTACACTTTAAACCTGCAATTTCTGGGCCACTTGGGGGCAGCAGAAACAAGGGAACCTAGTATCCAGAAATATTTAAATACACTACGCAAAAACATTTATCCCACGTGCAAAAAACTGAATGGTTTTTGCTCCAAACTGAATATGATTAGCATAAAGTGGGCATGTGAGTAAAGTGGACACTCGTGGGTACCCGTGGAACCCATATTTATTCAGATATCTTGAGGTCAAAGGATTCCTTTGAAAATGTCCGAGCTAGTTTTTCCATCGCCAAAATTTTCCTGTGGAAGAGAGAAGGATAATGGGGTAACACTGGCCAATCAGATCTCAGCGGTGGCCATTGCACCCCTTTGGACATGCCCCTGGGTTTCTGGCTTTTTCACTTTTGTAGCTTAACAAAGCAGTGTGCATTGAACCATGGACTAATATGGACCTTTGACATTGAATTCAACAAAACCAACCGTTCACAGAGCACCTTCAACACGACTGACAATAATGTCACCTGAGAGGAGTTCTTACTTTTTTCAAAGACGTGGGGGAATGGAGAGCCGTCCTTCTCTTTGGCCTGGAACACAGAAACATGTTCATGTTTTAATTTGAAAAATATTTTTTGATCTTTGGCAATAAAACTCAACAATCACAGCTACCTGCTTCTCTACAGATGCGTAGTATTTGGACCACCAGTCGATGACAGACTCTGCTGATTCGTCAGCGATGGTCCGCTTCCTCCGCTTGGTGGAACGATGAGTGCTCTTTGCCCTGCTGTCCTGAATTTAAAATATGCACATACACATGCAAATAATATTTAGAGATGGCTACATAGGATCCATTAGAACCTAGTTTAGTCATAAATGCATAAACTTTCACCCTTTTTGTCCTGGGTTCTTGCTTAGGGGTGGGTGGGGCCGGAGGTGGGGCTTCATCCTCCACAGTGACCAGGAAATCCTGATTTGTTAGTGCTACAGTTGAACTGGTCTCCCCAGCTGGGGGCAGTCCTATTGGATGAGAGACATAAATAACATAAATCCTCCAATGGAACAAGAACAAGATCAAGCGAGCCCAAGTCTACTGGACTGGAGGATTAATCAGTCCTAACTGTATCCTGTGTTATCATCATCATCATAATTATTCTGACAGGAATATTCAATAACGAGTATGTGTTGGCCACACACACATTCATTACCCTCAGTGCTCTGTGGCTCTGGTATCGGGACAGATTCATAGGTAACCTGGGGAGGTTTGTGTATCTGTATGGGAGCAGGCAGGGGTGGAGGTGGAATGTAGTTAAAGGCCTTCAGGTTGTTGATAATGTGGTTTCCAACCAATGTGCTGCGCCCGAAGGCCCGCCAATCGACCACAGTGATACTGAGAGGAGGATGGAGATGTTCGTTCTCTGGTAACTCCTACAGGACAGTAGAGGATAACTTTTATGTTACAAAAATTGATTTAATTAATTATTCAATAAATATACTGATTGCCCGGGCAGATCCAATTCAGGGACCCTGGGGTTACATAGTACACTATATGGCCCAAAGTATGTGGACACCTGAACCTTACTCTTTGATCATCTCATTCCAAACCATGAATATTAATCTGCTCAGCATCAGATTGTGGAAGCTGGCTACAGGGATTTGCTCCCATTCAGCCATAAGTTGTGAACTCCAACACTGATGTGAGGTGACCAGGTCTGGCTCATAGTTCCTGTTCATCCCAAAGGTTTTGGGTGGGATTGAGGTCAAAGGCCAGCCAAGTTCTTCCATACCAAACTGGAAAAACATTTCTTTATGGACCTTGAAATATAAAATTACCTCCCCTAAACTGCTGCCACAAAGTTGTATTGTTGAATATCAGACAGGGTTGGACAGATACATTTGGCCATATAGTGTATATACACTATAAGTGCCGTATTGGTCTTACCAGCTCTATGGCATCAACCAGTGTAGTGAAGTTTGGGTTGGACTTGTACTTCTGAATGACGGAGGAACGCAATGTTTTACCTGCACACTCTATAAACACCTAGAGAAAGAGAGAAGAGGTTTGTTATTTAATTTCATGATCATCTGTTTTTTTTAATTATAATTTTCACATCATAATTAGTGTATGAACGCTTGAGCTATGGCTGAAAACAGTAACCTTAACCTTTGACCACAAAGTTCTAATCAGTTCTAATACATCCTTTAGTCCATGGATGTTTGTGCCAAGTTTTAGGAAATTCCCTCAAAGCTTTCCTGAGATATCACGTTTATGAGAACAGTAGGCACGACCACTGTTGGGTTGACTTCCAGTGGCATGCAGTGCATGTAGTTGGAGTTGGAGAAATCAGCCAATAGAACAGAGATCTGCCTGGCCAAACTGGAGAAAGACTAGAAACTGCTTAAACGTCACAATAAAAAGCTGATTCAGAAGATGTAAGTGCTTGTTACACTAGAACCAGTGCCTCATTAGTGAGATGAGGGGGAACTCCACTGCCACAACCAGAGGATCAACATATACCCTGACTTGAGTGCCAAATTGCAAGGGTTGCTGAATTCAACATAGAAGCCTATACTATCAGAGATTTGTGTGAAATCCTGTCATAATTAGCCTATGAATTTTTGAGTTCTGGCCAAAAACATGTTTTGTGAGGTGAACACCAAATTTTAATCAGTTGATTTGAACCTGAAAACATAATGCCACCACTGTCGCTGGCATAATAAAATACAGACATCCCTCAAATTATAGTAAAAGGGGAGAGGGGAGTTTGGTCATTAAACCAATTCGCTTCACCTCAATCTGCAGTGAGGCCCAGATGAAATGCTCATTCAGTAGCCACAGTGTTCCATTTGGTTACATCTTAAAATATGGACGATCAGGAAGCAGATACCTAAAATCTGACACAGCTTGTTCACGTGAGTGGTGTGTGTGTGTGTACCTGTGGGCGATCAACAGAGAGGAACTGAACCTTCTTCAGTTCCCTCAGACCCCAGAATAACACCTGGTGGAGAGACACACACATACGAAAGTGGATTAGCGGACCAAAAGTGTTTTTTGTTTTTTTTGTTATGCTGAAAAACAAAAATAAATTATTACCCTTCCTATTTCATGACAGTGCTGTTGGGATAAAACTTTGTACCTCTAACCTGTCAGCTCAAGAGGAACATTGTTTTCCTAAAATGTCGGTGGAACATACAAGTTTGTGTCTTTTAATAATAGATGCTGCCGTAGTTACCAGATGAAACAACCCTTGATCCCAGAAAAGATCTTTAAAAACAGAGTCACACGTCATTTAAAAAAAAAGCCTAAGTAATGTCCTAACACACACACACACACACACACACACACAGGCAGCCAAACCTCCAGCCTGTAGGTGCTGAGAACTGGTCTGATGTTGGCAGGAACTGTGTAGATGCCTCCTTCCTGTTCCTCTAACGCCGGCAGACTCTGATCTCCAGACTGTGGGATCTACACATATATTCATCACAGTGAATCACTCTACATCCTGAATCATTATGCTGGAAAGTGATTGGTTGATGGTTATTGAAATGACTGCGACCGACCTGCAGCAGTTCAAATGCAGCCAGCAGGTCTCCTCCTGGCTGGCTGCCGCAGTGCAGCGGGCTGTACTGCAGTGTTGGAGGCATGTATGGGTCAGAAGACAAGCGAACCTCAGGCACAGCCACTGTGGCTCCCAGATACTCCGCCTTACTCTGCGCACGGTGGGGGGACAGTGTGACATCAGAGAGAGGAGGTCACAAATTCAATTCTTTACATTACTTGAATTCATTCGTCTGTCTGTCTACATTGTGTTACCAGTGCGTCGTCGTCGTACAACTCGATGATAATGCGTGGCGGCTCCTGTTGGATGTGCTGCAGATCTCCGCTCAGCAGCACGCGGCTCATCGGCAAACACTGATTCCACGTCGGACTGAGAGTCTGACTGATCACCTGACACACAAATAAGCAAATCACACAATCACACTGCTACCGAGACTATTACCTAGCTACCAATCAAGTCCTATCTCAAAAAACAGCCAGGCGTTTTACAGTGGCTCGGACCAGGACTATGACTTCGGGGACAACGAATACACGGTGGATATAGGCAGGGATAGGAAAGGCATGAAGTGTGAGGAGTGATTTTGTAGTGAGTTGATTTGTAGCTGTTAACGTTACGTTTTTGTGAATTCGGAAGTTATTTATCTCGTGAGACTTGTGTTCAACCCTGGCTGGACACATAATCATTACCACTTTTTTTACCACTTATTTATCATCAGCTGTTTTAATGACTAAATTAATATCACAAACGTTTGAAGACTAGTCTGTATTCAGGGACAGCCCCAAATGAAAGCCACAAACTGCAGTCTGGCTCATGTAACTAGACGACCAGTATCCCAGAGAAAACGTATTGATGTCTTGGCAGAACACACACTTACATTTGTGGTTTGGCTGTGTGACATAAAGGTGACCCGAGCAAAAGGGTCAGACAGGCCGGTGTTGTCTGCAGCAATCAGACCACGAGCCTGATACATGTGGCACCTCAACTGGAACTGATGCTGCTCTGGAGACAGACAGACAGACAGACACACACACACACACACACACACACACACACACACACACATTAACACAGAGGACATAACATAGCAGTTTACTTTAAAGCATCAGCCTGCCCACATCACAAAAGTACAACCCTAACCCAACTGGTTAGTGGTCAGAAAGAAACCAAAAGCAGTTAAGTACTGTCATTTGCTGTTTGAATTTGAATGCCAAAATCCCAAAAATAACCACAGAAATGGAGGGATTGTAATAATGTGTCTCTCACCAGTGCTGACCAGGTATGCTGGAGGGCTGGTGGCGTCAGCGCCCCCTGTGGCCGGGCTGAATCCTGCAGGTAGGTCATCCAGCATGTGGTTGGAGTCTGAACAGGCTCCGTACCACAGAAACACATCCAGCTTCGCCTGTACTGACAAGCCTACAACGCGCTTCCCTGGAGGCTGCACACAAACACACACATATGTATAATAGTGTGTATTTCTGACAGCCTTCCTACATTGAAAAAGTCAGTGTGAAGTTCTGTGTGTTTACCTTTAGAAACAGTGTCATTATCTTTCCACAGTGGATTCCTCTGGCCTCCTGGCTGCTGGAGTACAGCAGGTCTCTGGTTCGGACCCGAGCGTACGCAATGCGCTTGTTGTTGCTGAGCAACCACACAAACATGTCAGGCACTGTGTGCTGGGGCTGCAGTGTGTAGAGAAAAGTATATGTTCAAAGTAAATACAGACAAAAGTGATGTGTTTACACACAAATTGATAGGATGTGCGTAAAACACACACACACACACGGTGAGTCCCATACCTCCTGCACAAGAAAGCGTAGTTTGTGTGTGAGTTTTGTGGCGTCCTGCAGCATTTCTTTCACACCACCAGCTTTTCTCTTCCTCTCTCCCAAGGCCTGGGCCTCCCCTATCATACCCTCCTGCAACACACACACACACACACACACACACACACACATTGCTGTGAGGCATTATCCCTGCACATCTTTGGTGCAAATGCTCAAATTATTAATGCATCCATAAATCCACTGCATTGTAAAACTGAAACTGACAAATAAAACTTGATGAACTGTTTTTTATGTAACAGGTACAGCAGCATTTTTACAACAGAGAAACATGATTCTGTGTGTGTGTGTGTTTGTGTGTATCTCAGGTTTTCCCACCAGTTCCTGTTTACACATGGTGAGGCGTTTCTTGTCCAGCTGTGTCAGGTAGCTCGACTTTAGCTCCGCCTTCAACTTGGCCTCTGCTTCTGCTATGAAACTCCTGCAGAAAATACATGTCTCATCTCATGGAAATCAATTAAGTCATTTGTGATCTCGAAATAAAGGAATTTAAAAAATGATTGCAAACACAGCTGTTCTCAGCTTCTGTACTTTTTTTTTTTACTACTGTCCAAATGACACATTAGCAGCTGGTGACACCATGTATCAGGTCTGTCTACACCCTCTCCTGGACAACAGAAGCGTTATGGTGGAATTATAGTTGTGCGTCACAGTGTATGCTGCATCAGATTTCAGCCATGGGCACTAGTGGAACATTAAATCGGTGTATCGTACATTATCAGGCTGTATCATGGTTTAATCATGAACAGTAACTGTTTTCATTCTGTCATTCACTGTATGATTGTAGCAGGTAAAAGCTTTGCAGTGAAGACAGCTTTGCAAGATGTGTGTTAAGGAAAGGATTACTGAGCTTTTTCTTCCTGTTTAATGATTAATGTTGCAGACCAAGCTGACCAATCACAGTTCTTGCAGTCTCCATACAGTACTGACGTAATCCCGACTTGTAGTTACATATTTGACAAGCTGTCAAAACCCTTCACTGCGGAACTGTGAATCAGACTTTAGCAGAGACAGGGTGTGCAGAGAATAGTGAATTCCATACTGGGAAAATGCAAAACAAAAAGACACTAACATGCACGATCAGCAGTGGATTTACGATCAAATGTCACATCATATATGATGTCATGCCGTGTTGCAAGTGGGGAGGTGGAATGTGGTGGCATGCAAAACTCATAATTATTAGCTAGTCAGGTGTTTTTGTCGTCAGTATCTACTTAAAAAGGGTAGGATTGACATTGGGAATAGAAATATATAATAATATATTCCAACTATACTATACTATTTTAAAGGGCCAGTGTGTAGAATTTAGTGCAAAAACTCAACTATTCTTATTTCCAATAAGAATTTTAAGAAAATTTGGGTTCTAAGCTTCTTAGTTCAGTCAATGATACACTTCCTCACAGTAAAATTATGCAGATTTTATGAATTGTCTTCCACATTAGAATTTTGTAAAGCAATGCAGTTCAATCTGTCCCACCATTGTCGCAGTGAGACACAACTGGTGAAATACCTCGCGTCCATACAGAATTCTCTGAGGACAGTTCTGAGCATATACTCCGCCCCTGGATCAGACTTCTTGTGTAACTTGGCTGCACTGGCTACACCCTCCTCCTAAAAGACAAGAAATATACAGATAGGTCCATATATATTTGGACACTGACACAAGTTCTGTTATTTTAGCTGTTTACCAAAACATATTCAAGACAACAGTCTCAACAGTTATATAATCAATATGGGCTTAAAGAGCAGACTCTCAGCTTTAATTTGAGTTATTCACATCCAGATTGGAGGAATGGTTTAGGAATTACAGTTCTTTCATATGTAGCCACTTCTTTTTCAAGGGACCAAAGAT
>JAGRRF010012888.1:3440910-3453276 GCA_019097615.1 Morone chrysops
TGGAGGCAGTGTGATGGCATGGGCATGCATGGCTTCCAATGGCACTGGGTCACTAGTGTTTATTAATGATGTGACAGGAGACAGTAGCAGCCGGATGAATTCTGAAGTATATAGGGATATTCTTTCTGCTCAGATTCAGCCAAATGCAGCAAAGTTGATTTGGCGGCGCTTCACAAATGGACAATGACCCAAAACATACTGCAAAAGCAACCCAGGAGTTTTTCAAGGCAAAGAAGTGGAATATTCTGCAATGGCCGAGTCAATCACCAGATGTCAACCCGATCAAGCATGCATTTAATTCACTTAAGACAAACCTTAAAACAGAAAGACCCACAAACAAGCAACAGCTGAAGACAGCTGCAATAAAGGCCTGGCACAGCATCACAAAGGAGGAAACCCAGTGTTTGGTGATATCCATAGGTGCCAGACTTCAGGGAGTCATTGCCTGCAAAGGATTTTCAACAAAGTATTAAAAATGAAAATTTTCTCTATGGTAATGTTAATTTGTCCAATTATTTTTGAGCCCTTGAAATGAGGAGACTTTGTTTAAAAATGGATAAGGATATTTTTGTTCAACTCCTTGAATTAAACCTGGAAGTCGGCACTTCAATTGCATCTCAGTTGTATAATTTCAAATCCAATGTGGTGGCATGCAAAGCCCAAATCATGAAATCAAATTATATTTTACTAAGTGTTCATGAAAACTCTTCATAGGTAGGTTTTTGAAAGCCACAACTTGAAATGATTTTTCGCATCAGGTGAGTCAGTGTAATGTTAGAAAGTCCTGAACACTGAGAAGATGCACAGTTCGATAGTTCTGTCAAATCAGATCCTTCCACTGAAAAAACAGTAGAAAGACACAAGTGAAACAGTGGAAAAAAGCATGGTAGGAGAGAGAGAGAGAGAGAGAGAGAGAGAGAGAGAGAGTATGTGTGTGTGTGTGTGTGTGTACATACAAACAGAACAGCTATATTCTCCAGCATATTAGAGTTGTATAGTCGGTAGGTTCTGTCCTCCCAGTGACTCAGCACATTAATACACGGCTTCTGCTTCTCCAGGGGCAGATACATGTAGTACCTAAATGTACACAAACACACATTTATCCACACAATGAAGTGGGAGACTGTAGAAAACAATGAAGAGCGATATACTGCGAGGAGAGGAGAGAACACTTGCATCGATGCAAGACATATCACCACCCTACTGTCAAATGATTATTTTAATACAATTTTAATTGTATTTATTTTATTATATATTTTTTTATGGCCAGGGTGCAGTGTGCCTGCAATACCTCTGCAGCACAGACTTCGGAAAAGCACTGTTCTTGTCCCTTTAATTAAATGCTGGTTTAATTTGAAGTGAAAATCTAAAAACATGTCTAAGTCACTTTTGAAAGTTTTCAACAGCTTGTGTTTTACAGCTGTAACCTCACTTGATCTGGTATGACCAGCAGCTTATGGTGTCTAGCTTTAAATATTGCTATAACCGACCTTACTGATTCATTTTTGCTGACTTTGTCTTCTCGTTCTCATAGATGTAGCACACATACTATCAAATAAACATGTCAATGTTTTTTCAATATTTGACAAAAAATGTTAACTCTAGGTCCACAGCTTTTAACCACATCTCTCTGTCTTCATCTGTGGTGAAGACCATGAGAAGTAGTTCAATGTGCATGTAAAAGCTAGCAAGTAGACCTTGAGTTAAAGGCATATTATGCAGGATTTTCCAAAAAAACCCAATGTATACAATGTATAAAAACAATGTTTTTGGTTGTGTGTGGCGGGTTTCTGGGTGCCAAGCTTTGGGTCAAGCACAAGGTGTAAGGTCAGGACAGATCGCTGTCTCTGTCTGTTTCCTCCTTATCTATGTCATGGATGTGTAACAAGCTGCAGGTCTGTGTGTCAGTGGTAAATGGTAAACGGTAAATGGACCTGTACTTGTATAGTGCCTTTCTAGTCTTCGACCACACCAAGTACTTTTACACTACGTGCCACAGTCACCCTTTCACACACAATTCACACAGCGATGGCAAAGTCCATCAAACAGAAACTAACTCATTCATACACATTCACACAGCGATGCACAGCATCGGGAACAATGTGCAACTCTGTTCAGTATCTTGCTCAAGGATACTTCGACATGTGGTGGCAAGAGCCGGGGATCAAACCACAACCGATTAGAGGACAACCCGCTATTCCTCTGAGCCACAGCCAACCAGAAAGTCAATGAAGCTAGACTTTGGCTGCATTCACACAAAATCCAGACATTTTAAAATAAATAATAGTGAAAATAAAATTTGATTTCTCTGAAATCGCTATCTCTCCTCATTCATTCTCTATGTAGATCGAACAAAGGTCTCCCCAAGAGCCAACTTTGAAAATCGCGCTTGCAGACAAATCCTGCCTTTAAGGTTGTCATACTCAAAATTGTCATCATTAAAGCATCTAAAGAAAACGATTCTTGGAAAACAAAGTTTAGTGTATCATTATGCCGTAAATTGTAGCCACAGTGGTGACTTGTCTTTGAAGGTTACACAGTCTTGCTTTAAGGCCCGATTTTTATGCCAGTGCAAACTCATTGTTAGCACAAATACACTTGCAATGCAGTCTACATCATAAAGTAGTGCACATGTTTATGCCTCCAATGGAACCACTTTTGCATAGGTGCAGCCAAGGTTGTATTTAGATGCAGATTAGCTTCATTTTAAGTATAGTATAGGTAATCCAAGCAAAGAATGATTAAAAGGCCAATCATTGCAATTGTAAAAATGAGGCTCACTCCCACAGCAGTGTGTGACATAATTTGCAAACTGGACAACACAAAGAGAAAGAAAAATCTTTCAAGACTCTAGCATCAAGAATCCAACAACGCCATTCAACCTGTTTCCTTCAATGATGAGCGGTTTTTCTGGAGGCGTGGTAGACTTAGAGGTCATGGCGATGTCCTGAGGATCCCTGGGTAGGAGTGGGGAAGACGGGGAGGTGGGAGAGGAGGTGCCAAACATGTCACTAGTGTCTGGGACATCCAGCACCCTTCTCCTCCGACTGACCGCAGGACTAGGAGCAATGAGGCTGGGCTGGCCTGCAGGCTCCAAGACATTACCGTAGTTACCTGAGAGGGAGACAAATGTAGAAGAAGGTTTGTTTATGTGTCACCAGCCACATAAATACAAGCCAATAATTCCACTAAATAAGTAGTAGTATTAATAAGTAGTATGCTAAAATGAGAATGACAGGGTTGGAACTAGACTAGAAAATAAACAAGTGCTATAAAATGTCATTGTTCTAGGAATTAAACCTTCTCTGATTTTATGATTGGCTTCAGTGATAGTTACAGGGTGGACAAAATAACAATACCCTGCAACCAACTGAATACCACTTTAAGTTTCTATCAGAAAGAGCTCAGAACAGTGGATTTGATGACTCACCCAGGGAGAACTCAAAGCTGATGGGCTTGTCGCCGATCTTCCTGTCAATCATGGTGGCTTCAAAGACCGCCCCAAACAGCAGAAACATCTCTTTGTTGTTTGCATTCAGCTGGACAGAGAAAGTTGGCCATTTATTATCACTTTTCCATGTCATAATAAGAGGCATTTCCATGAGACCTCATCTGGTGTGTGCAATCTTTACCTTTGTGTATTTATCACAATGTTTAAACTTAATTGGGTAACAGTGAGCTAAAGTTCCAAATTACAATTTGCAGAACCATGATGAAACCTTTAACAGTTTGAAACCATTTACTTTTGATTTAGTAATTTCTCTCACAATTCTCATTTGCTCATTCTAAAGTAACAAAAACAAGATTATACACTAATGAAAACATACCTATACATTTTTTTTATTCCATTTGTTCCAATAGACCTTTCTAAATGTTACACACTGGACCTTAGGACGATACCAGGACGATATTATTAAAATAAATCTCTTTCTTTTTACCTCAGGAGGAGATTCCACAGGCAGCACCTCTGCCGCTGCGGCTTTTCCTTTGTCTTCGTCAGCAGCTCCGCCTGCTCCTCCTCCCGCTCCCCCTCCTGCGGGAGTCTTTCCATCCTTCCCTCCAGCTTTCCCTGCTTTAGCGTCCTTCACTGGTTTGACCATTCTGGTGAGTTTGGACTCTGAACCCGTCCCTCCTGATAGGATCTCCACTGCCAGCTCCATGTAGACCCGACCCCTGACACCCGCAAAAATTGGATAGCTTGTTGTTTTTTAATTATTCATCTATCAAATTTTCTCAGAATAAAAATATTTGAATAATCATCTTTTAACATTGACCTGTAAGACACGCCTTCTCCAATGCCCTCATTCAGCTCCACTGTGTCATCACCAATTGAAAAGTTTCGGGCAGAGCCGTACAGGTTAATCCAAGCAGGGCCAAAAGTTGGCAAAAACCCTGGAGAAAGAGAAAAAGATGGAGAGAATGTAACTTAATGACTCTTCCTACCTGGACTATGACCCCTATCTTTTACTTGGTTTACTCCTTTCTCATTTTTTCTTTCCCTCATTGTCTTTTCCTCTCACCTTCATCTCTCCTTACCTCTGTCACCATCCTGTTCATTGGAAATGCGTCTCAAGTCAAAGTAATGGGTTCCTATGGCAACATCACTCATGCTTCCCTCATCCCAAACCTACAAAGAGAGAGAAGGACAGAATCCTGTGACATTTTTGTTATGTTTAATGTAATTGTACATTAAATTGTGAAATTTGCATGAAGCCAGTCTCTCCTTTCCCACATGATAATCAGACCTGGATCTTTAATCTCTGACACAGAGGGGGAAACATCTCTGTGAAGACGATCTGCTCATTCCACACTGGGTCTGCTGTGGACTTCTGAGTTGATGTGCGACCCTGAGAGGCAAGGAAAGGTTTGACTTGCACAAAACAACTTACACTGAATTCCGAACATGAGACACTCATAGGAATTGGACAACAATTCAGAAACCTGTTTACAGCTGCTGTGAACTTCATATTTAACTCACCACTTGTTTGAAGAAGCTAACCACCACATATGGGTCTATGAGTGCTGTGTTGTCTCCTATAAAGGCCTTGGTGACATTGGCCATGATGCTGGAGTTGTTCCGTGGAAGGCCTTCAGCTCGATATACCTTCACACAAAAACGAGCCCAGGGCCGCTCAGAGGGAAACCCTTCTGGTACCAGCAGGTTCCTGAGGAAAAGGACATCACAGCAACATGCAAATATATTTCAACCCCACCAAAACGTATCCATAACAGCTTTTTTAACAACTAGGTTTATCAGCAACACATTACTGCAAGATTACACATCAAAAGCCTTGCTAATAACTCTAAAGGACTGCAATATTCCTCACATTAAATTATAATATATCTCATGCAAAGAGAGAGTTCATCCTCTGGTGTGCATAGATATGCAAAATAAATCAGCCTGCAGGATCTTAGAATCTACTGCATGCAAGGGGAAACGTTAGCTTTATGTTGGAACATAAGCTCACAGGGTTACCAAAATAACTAGGATCCATCCTCTGGGGACCATAAGTATTCACAAAAATGTGTGTGCTTCTTGGGTTGATCAAATGTTACCCTGAAATAGCAGAGTGTCATCTGCATATAAAGAGAAACAATATGACACTAGAACAAGGTATAAAGTCAAATTAGCATAAATGCATAACAGCCTCAGTGGAGAATAGTTCTTCTTGAATAATATAACATTTTGTACATGTCTATTGTATATTATTATATACATTTCTTCAAATTTCACCTGGATATTATTTGGAATATTTGGATTTTTACAATTTAAAATAAAGAATAAAATAAGATGAATATCATACTTATCTATCTGCTCATCAGCATCGCTTGCTTTTGGTCCTGGCTGCATGGCGTCTCCCTTTGCTGAGACACTAATGTCACACTTGACATAACCTTTGACCCCAGTTCCAATGTCACCAGGATTGGTCAGCATTGCCCACTTATTAATGAACTGGTGACCTGGGGGGAGCAAGAAAGAGACAGAAGGTTGACCACAGGGCAGAAAAGTGAAGTGAAGCTGTCATCAATGTGTCCCTGTGCAAGGCATTTCCCCAAACTAGTGTAGTAGAAATGATCATTTTTGGCTATTGCCCCACACATGAACAAAGAGGTGAAACTTGGTTTAAACTTTGGAGCATCAGCTTTCACATCAATTTGAGAGCAATGTGCAACTCTGTTAACCTCTTCCCAAGAGACATACCTGGCTGTTTGTAGACTGTCCACACATCCAGCTTAAAGGACCCAATACAGAAACTCCTCAGCATTTTAGAGTGCATCACCTGGATACATAACGATACATAAAGATACAGAAAAAAAACAATTTATGAATATGACTGTAGATGACATGTTTGGACATTATTTAGGAAATACTAATTTACAGACCAGGGACATCATTTATAAAACAGACTTACAATAAATTTAGATCTTAAGTAGGACTTAAAACCTTATTTATAAAACCTTACTTTGACATGGAAATCCTATATCTAAGCAAAGTCTAGACTTGACGCAGGTGATCTTCCTGCCAATTATGTAGGGCTATTGCACATTGTCTGTAATGAACTTCACATTAGTCTTATGAACTATTTATTAAAGGTGTAAGGAAGGAATTGCCTAATTAAAAACAGGATGTGATTAAATAGTGTGTCAAATTAGAGGGAAAGAAAAGGGGAAATCACTGATTGTAAGGTAGGTGCCTGTGTAAGTTAATGGGCTTCTTCTAGCAAGGTTGTTTACGTAGTATCTTTTATAAGTCAAACGTATGCCCAATGTCGGAAATTAGTTCAAGTATAAATTTAAAAATAAAAATAAATGAGGCCCACTGACTGAAAAGAGTATAAGCATGTAGACTGAATTTTTCATTTACGATGCTAGACCTGCTGTCACCTAAAACCCATCTTTGAAATGCTCCTTTGCAATTTTTTACTCACCGTTAGCTTGATGATTTTGTCGAAGAAGACCTCTTTGTGGGCAAAGAAGTCAAACACAAAATACTAATGGACAGAAAACAGGGGGACAATATAACTGAGGCACAAAGGCTTAATTCACCGATAATTCAAATGTGGTCTTTCAAATCTGTGGGTTTATCAGGTTTATTTATTCTTACCTCATTGTAAAAGGGGGCATTAGTTCCTTCTTTGACTGAAGTCTGTTTCTTCTCATCTCCAATCTCAATCACCACACTGGGGTCAATGTTTTCTCCCACCAGCTGCCTGGCCTCTGTGATGTTAATGGCAATCTATGAGACAGACACATGTTACATACTACTGCACAGATGAAAGATTTTGTCAGAATGGATTCCCAATTAGGCCTGAAAAAGACTTTATATATTTACTGACATATGTCACATTCTGCAAAGCAGATTATTATAGTTATATTGTGCATATTTTCCTTGTGTGCTGTTGAGTCTTTTTCTTTTTTTGTCTATATGCATAAAAATAGTCAGTTGTGTTGTCTTCAATTGCCTTCCTAAGTCACGCACCTTTTTGCTCCATGCTCCAATAGCAGTTGTGCAAGCCGCGACCAGAACTTCTCCTTTCCTGAACTGAATACAGTATTGGAGGCAGGGCTCTGTTCATTCTTATGGAATCTGCTCAGTGGCACATGAAGCCACAAAAGTTTGATCCCCGGTAGAGGAGGCCCATAGAGGAAGCGCACTAGAAACTTCCACTGGCCAAGGTTTAGACCTCCGCTAACTTGAATGGGGATTAAATGGCTTAATGGTGCAGATCTTCTAGACTTTCCAAATGTTTTTGGACCGAATGGAAGACCGAATCTGATAAATCTGTTAAACTAAACCACCGTTTTTACAGCCAATTCTTTCACAATGTAAGCTTATAGGAAAAAGTCTTTTGGGGCCAGTGTGCATCACGTGACAGACGCCATTGCTGTAGTTACACGGTTTGGATATGCTATGTGTTAGGCTCTTCTATGTGGACATTTTGAAAATGATAAAAGGATAAACGTGACATATAGTCACATCTTAAGTTAGCTAATGTTACTAAACTGCTAGCTAACTAACGACAGATGTAAATTATCTAGCTGTTAGCTAGCGTTTTTGCTAACATTAGCTATCAGATGTAACTAGCTAGCTAATCTACATTAATTACTAGCTAACAATTGTAAACAAATGTAAATTAGCTAGCTCGTTACATCTAGGTAGCGTTTTGCATTACATTACGTAAGTTGTGACTATGTCATAGCAAATCTATGTACAGGAAAGGAGAAAGCGGACCGAGGTTCTGACCAAGGCTCGCTCAAAGCACAGAGCAAAAAGGGGGATGAGTCTTAGGAAGAGTAATTCCTGTTTTCTCTTCTGATAACAACTGCTTTTACTATATGTTCCCTTGAGAATTTCTTAAGTTTAATATGAAAATATAAGCATAAGTTTGTGCTCTGTGTGTTGTTACCTGAAAGCTCTGTGGTTTCCCTTCGCTGTCCTGGATGTGAGTTTTCAGTTTGGCCCTGCGAAAGTTTCACTGTCCAGGTCAGTGTCTCAATTTGATTATTAACAGTCATAGATACAGAAATATATGCCTGTATAATACAGTTACTCAGTAAACTGCCACCCAGAGTGCTTATCATAGCACAGTCAAGCACAAGAGACAGAGCGCTCACTGACTTACAGTCACTGCTGTTATAACCACCAAGATGAAAGAAATCTGGACACAGTGGTGACTAGTTTGCCAAATTTGCCATTTGTGCCTCTTAAATATTCTCACTCTCTGCTCCCAGATACTCTATACAGCAGTTATGTAGTGTAAATGCTTCATACCTCTTATTGTTTGGTACTATTCTGGTTCTGACTGCAGAGGTTCCTGGTTGATCCTCAGGGTTTTCTCCCTCCAGCAGGGAAGATGCTTCTGAAGGCACCTCCACCTCACTGTCTGCACATGCACACACACACACACACACACACACACACACACACACACAGACGTTTTATTTACTCATTTAACCAAGACAATTAAAGTCAATAAAACCAGATATAAATGGTTTCAAATACCTGTCTAACTACACTTACTGGGAGCTTTACGTTAGTGGAAAAAGTCAGTGAGGTTGTTCTATACATGATTGCAAATCTTGGCAAACAGTGTGATGTTTTGGCTTTTAAGCTAACTAGCACTAGCAACAGTAACACAGAGGGGTGGATGCTGGTGTCTGAAAATAAAGTATTTTTACTTTACTTGTTGTGGTAAAGGTGTCTCTAAAATGACTTTGGAATAGTCAATAATAGGCAGATAATTCATGTCAGACTGAGTCTATGCTCATTAACCCCACTCACACATACTGTTGGATGTATAAACATTTGAAACCACAGAAGAAAATGGCCATCTTCAAATCATTTCACAGGCCCTTTATTAGCACGCTAGATAAATGATATCCTGTGATAAATGATGTCCTGTGTTGTCTTTAAAAAACCTAAATTACCCATAATTACTGTCACTGAGTACAGCAGTATTCAATATGTGACTGTTTGACAAGGGTTAGTCTCACCAACAGTGACATGACAGGTTCACTGTAAATACAACCATGTGTGTGTGTGTGTCTCACTGTGTGTGTGTGTGTGTGTGTGTTTTTCAGGCCTTACCCACAGCTCCCTTGTTTGCCAGGACCAGGTCTGTGTTGACTTTCTTTTTCTTCTTCACTTTCAAGCCAAACATCATCTTGGCCTTTCTGCTCACAGAAGAGGAAGACTTTTAATCACTCAAATCTTATTATCAACCCGATCTAAATGGCCCTCATAGAGCTATAAATGTGTGTGAGGGTGAATTATGTTTTTTATATCATCCGCCATATTCAAGGGCAATACCAAACAGTGGAATGTTCTTTCAAATCAAACATACAGTGCATACGGAAAGGATTCACAGCGTATGTTACAGCCTTATTCCAAAATGGATTCAATAATTTTTTTTCCTCAAAATTCTACCCATAATACCCCATAATGACAACTTAAAAAAAGTTTGTTTGAGATTTTTGAAAATTTATTAAAAATAAAAAACGAAGAAATCACTCAAAATTGAGCTCAGGTGCATTCTGTTTCGACTGATCATCCTTGAGATGTTTCTGCAGCTTAATTGGAGTCCACTTGTGGTAAATTCAGTTGATTGGACATGATTTGGAAAGGCACACATCTGTCTATATAAGGTCCCACAGTTAACAGTGCATGTCAGGCCACAAAACAAGCATGAAGTCGAAGGAATTGACTGTAGACCTCCGAGACAGGATTGTCTCGAGGCACAGATCTGGGGAAGGGTACAGAAAAATGTCTGCTGCTTTAAAGGTCCCAATGAGTGGGCAGTGGCCTCCATCATCCGTAAATGGAAGAAGTCTGGAACCACCAGGACTCTTCCTAGAGCTGGCCGTCACTCTAAACTGAGTGATCGGGGGAGAAGGGCTTTAGTGTGTTGAAAGTCACTAGGTGACCAATAACCCAATGGTCACCCTGACAGAGCTACAGGGTTCCTCTGTGGAGAGAGGAGAACCTTCCAGCAGGACAACCATCTCTGCAGTACTCCACCAATCAGGCCTGTATGGTAGAGTGGCCAGAAGGAAGCTACTCCTCAGTAGAAGGCACATGACAGTCCGTCTGGAGTTTGCCAAAAGGCACCTGAAAGACTCTCAGACCACGAGAAACAAAATTCTCTGGTCTGATGAGACAAAGATCGAACTCTTTGGCGTGAATGCCAAGCGTTATGTTTGGAGGACACCAGGCACTGCTCATCACCTGGCCAATACCATCCCTACAGTGAAGCATGGTGGTGGGATGTTTTTCAGCGGCAGGAACTGGGAGACTAGTCATGATTGAGGGACAGATGAATGCAGCAATGTACAGAGACATCCTGGAAGAAAACCTGCTCCAGAGCGCTCTTGATCTCAGACTGGGGCGAATGTTCATCTTTCAACAGAACAACGACCCTAAGCACACAGCCAAGATATCGAAGGAGTGGCTTCGGGACAACTCTGTGAATAGACGTGTGTGTGTAGACTTTTCAGGAAAAAAATGAATTGAATCCATTTTGGAATAAGGCTGTAACATAATGAAATGTGGAAAACGTGAAGCGCTGTGAATACTTTCTGTATGCACTGTAGTATGATTATTACTGACTGAAGCGAAAAAAACCCTAGAACAAGCAGGGCTTTAACAATAGACTCAACTCATAATGTGAGACAAATCATAATACTGGGTTCACAATATGATTATCTCAGGATTTTTTAAAAAAAAAAGACAAATAATAACTGAAAAACACTCTGAAAATCTATAAAATACATGTTCTCTGATGTAGGGTATAAACTGCAAAACAATAAATATTTTCTTTTCTTTGTAGTCGCCTTTATACAGCCACTGACCTAAAAAGAATATCACGATCTCAGCAATTTGAATCCTCACATATTTATACTGTGATTGAATTGTTTAATCGTCTAAAAACAGATGAAGTTGGCTGCAGCACAGTGAGGCTGTGGTTCATGTCACTATCACAGAAAGGTAAGTAGTGCACTAGTGCTAGTGCTGAAGTTCTGGAGTCCCCTGCTATCTTTTGTAGTGTGGGCCATTTAAATCATTTTACAGAACTGTAAACCTGCTTATTCTTTTTTCCATTAATCAATTGTTCAGTTTATAAACATCAGAGAATAGTGAGAAATGCCCTCACAATTACCCAGAGCCACCTTCATGATATTTGTTTTGTCCAACCACTGGTGGACACAGGCCAAAAGTGCCCCCTTGGATGCCCCATGGTATATAAAACATAAAAGTGCCCTTAAGGCTGCCAACCCTAACCCTGACTAATCTGTTTGTGTGTAGGATTTAGTGGCATCTAGTGGTGAAGTTACAGATTGCAAATAACCAAACACCATTCAGTGTAGGAGAAACTACGGTGGCCTTGAAACGTGCGAAAAATCAGGAGCCAGTGTTTGGTTTGTCTGTTCTGGGCTTCTGTAGAAACATGGTGGTTCAACATGGCGGAATCTGTAGAAGAGGACCCTCACTTTGTAGATAAAAACAGCTCATTCTAAGGTAACAGAAACACAATGCTTCTTATATTCTGGTGATTATACACTAATAAAAACATACCTATGAATATTATATTCCATTTCTGCCAATAGATCCTCCTAAATGTTACACAGTGGACCTTGAGTGCAGTACCTAGTTACATATCCCATCTCTAAGCTATTATGGTAAATGGTAAATGGTAAATGGACCTGTACTTGTATAGCGCCTTTCTAGTCTTCCGACCACTCAAAGCGCTTTTACACTACGTGCCACATTCACACACCTTTCACACACATTCACACAGTGATGGCAAAGGCCATCGAACAGAAACTAACACATTCACACACTGATGCTATGCATCAGGAGCAATTTGG
>JAGRRF010012888.1:3453286-3464178 GCA_019097615.1 Morone chrysops
CGAACCAACAACCTTCCGACTGGAGGACGACCCGTTCTGCCTCTGAGCCACAGTCGCCCAGTTTATGTCACTTCACTAGTGCCAACAGGAACAACAGTGCCAACAGGAACATAAACTAGTCAACACAAAGTTGCTTTGCTGCTGGAGCTTCATTAGAATCAACTTTCAGCAAAAATGAAGAAGAGCACCTGGCTATAAACCATCAGCCAGCATACATTTTTATACATTAGCCTCATAGAGAAACTATCTTCAGTTTTTTCTATTTTCTTTCCCTATTTCTTTCCCTCACTTGCACCACTATTTGCAATAATGAAATCAGAAATTTGAATAATACAAGTATATGATTTGAAGCCTTATTATAAAGTATTAACACAGTTTTTTCGAAAATCTTCCATAATCCCTGATCATGTGACTATTTTTTATATTTGCGTAAATTGTGGAAATTTAAAACAAAAAGTTCCCACTAAAGAATTTCTGACCTTATCCATACAACATGTACATAATTTGAAGAATACTGATATTTTCTTGATAATCATAATAAAAATACTGTAAACTGAATCTGCTCACCGATGCTGGGATGCAGGACTTCCTGAGTGATCCATTCTGCTGAAGTCCAGAGAAGTTTTCTTTATCTACTAACAGGCACTAGGAGGGTTTCACTCAACTCTCATCTGGATGCTTCCCTGCCCCCTGAATGCTTGAGGATGTCAGAGGCTTTATTACTCTGCTACAACTGTTAATCTCTTGGACAAAGCTGAATAATACAGGATGCTATCATTACAGCCCTTCCTTCACTAGAAGTGCCTTTGTCGTGTGACATAACTGCACTGCAAATAAAGACTTCTCACACTCCATGCCACCTCCTCACACCCAAATAAATAAACCAGATCCAGTCTCAGCCTTAAATATCTCTGCACTTGTGGGATAAACCTGTCTGTCCAGCTCAGCTCCTTCCCCCTTGTTGTAAAGAAAATATATTTGATCTCATCTCGCTCCATGTTTAACTTGCTGTGGTTCCAGCGGCATGTTAGTTTGTGGTTATGGGTAAAGGGACTTGCCCTCCTTGCTCCATTTAAGAGCTTTTCACATGACATCTAAGGTACTGCTGCCATCACAACCAGAATGTTTTAACTCAGCAACCGCTAATGAACTGCTGCTAACTGTATCTGCCGTCAGAGGGCAAGAGAATGTGGCTCAGCAGCTGGACCTAGGTAATTTACAGAGTTTACTTATGCAAAGATTGTTAAGTAATAGACCGCCAACTGCCGGTCAGCTGTGAAGCTAACCTAACTGACTCGGCTCCGAGATGCCAGGAGCCAAACCTGGCAAACTGGCACCGTCAGCCTCAGAGATTGCGTTCGGTCCCAGGTCCAGCTGTGTTCACTGGAAGGTGGACGCTGACGCTAGCTCATAGCGCTAGCAGCAAAGCAGTAAGGGCATAACACACACTCAGCCAATCATTAGCCATGACGAGCCCCTTACTAGCTGCCCATGTAACTATGCAGAAGCTTTCTGTTTCATGGGGACTATAAAGTTAGAGTAATATGGCTGAACACGTTTGGCATAGTTAGCAGAACTAAATGGCCTGATGCTTATACTAAGTTTTTACTGGTGTTACTGCATGACAGAGCCACAGAGAGATTTTACACTGGAATGAATTCAACAGTGCCAAATCATAACAAGAGCTAAACTGACTACTGGGTGCTGCATAAGTAGCCGCTAGCTTCAATGGTGCAGAGCTGTGCTTTCAATTCAAACCTTGCATCCAGCATGGAGAATAAACTACATTTATTACATGTACCATTATCACTAAAGGAGGCAGAGGAATAACTAAACATTTAACACTGAGCAACAGAGAGCTGAAGAGAGTCTTTCAACATAGATTAGCCTAGCACATAGAATAACTTAGTACAGGAAATTAGGAATTTGACTGAGCCTTGCTCAACTGTTGAGCACACAACAAAAATGGGCGGGACTTAGGACATAGGAGGGTCAATTGTGCTGGCATTTCTCACCATTTTCAGAATTTCTATAATCCAAACAACGAATGGATTAATGGAGAAAATAATCAGCACATTATTCCATAATGAAAATAATCATCAGTTCAAAGAGTTAAACCTCAACCAACTATAACAGTAAAAGAGTCATAATAATAATAGTCACAGGGGACATTTCACTAGATTCATGATTCATTTACAGCTCTGGAAAGTTACCATGATGGCAATCATTCAATTCTCTGTTTTGATAGCCATAAGGTAAAATCGAATTTTGGCCAAGTGTAATATGCAAATAGCAAGAGCTGAAATGTTGTGATTAAGCTAAAATGTGTCACAATGTGTGTTAGTTTTTAGTTTTTTTATTGAAAAATCAATTTGTGATTTGATCATTCCCACATAATTGTGAATCACAATATCTATCAAAGTTATGGTGCCATATCTTGCAGCCATAAAGGTAAACCAGAAATGTGCACATGCACATACATGATTGGCCAATGTAGTGCATTGCTGCATGACAATGCATTTTGTTGCAGCAGAAGTCAAGTTCATTTGTTTTGCTGGATTAACCTGCAATTTCTCTGCAGAGTCTGGTGCACTGTGCCAACGCAGTGCTCTGAAATGAATAAGACAGCTGTTTTTTTGACACTTTGCTATTATCTATCATTTGATTTTGAAAGCCTCTGGATCTCCTTTGGTTTGAATCAGGGAGACTGAACTACATGTGTGAACACAGACTTTACGTACATTCAGTTTTTTTCAGATTTTTAAAAATTCAACCACAATAAAAGACATAATGAGCCTGTCGACTCAACAGCAGACACCACTGCTGTATTCAAAGGGCAGAGCTGGTCTCCTACCGTGGTTTGGGCTCCATTACTGCAGTCAGAAGTCAGCGTCACTTTTTAGTTCCGGCAGCTGGACACGCACTGCTGCATCGCGTCTGCATGTGTCAGCTCAGGTAGAGGTAAAGCTAGACGTCAAGGTGAAGTGCTGAAAAGCTGCCTGAACAAGTGATTGGTGGTTGCACTGTTTGTTCAGAGGACAGTTGTAAAGCAGAGGGAGCATGTGGCTGATGTACAGCCAGCTCCTTATTGATTCTCCCTTGATTACCTGCTGGAAAGTTCAAGAGTCTCCAAACATAGCACACTAAAATCACTTTATTCTTTTAACTACTTTTATATATATATATTTTTTTTCAGATTAGACAGCTGTAACACTAATGGTATGATATTAGTAGTAGCTGTCATAATATTAAAGCAGTATTAGCAGTAATCTGAATATTTTTGGTCATATATGGCAGTATATTGCTTGTGTTATTATTAGAAGCATTGTTATTTTTTTAAATTGCCTGTCCAATTATCCAGTGATTCTGTGAAACTAGTCAGAAAACTACCTCCTCATGTTAAAAAAAATTAACAATAAACATAATTTCAATCAGCTGTCATCTGTCTGCCTCCTTTAGATCACCTATGAAAGGCAGAGAAATATGCATGGGGTGGCCAGAGGGTGGCATAAGCAATCACATATATGAATATTTGCTTGGAAAAGCCCCCAAATTAAGCTATTAGAACTAAAGAAAATTACATTATTGTGACAAATTAGTAAAGCATTGACTAAAAACATCTAAATGTGGCATTAGAAATCAACAAGTTGTTTTATTTCCAAATGCCATTTTTATATTTATCACCATAAACATAACAGATCAAAATGTGTTCATTTCTGTCTTATAACACGTTATAGTAAACACTAATCGGAAATAATGTGTTCAATTTGACACCAAACTGCGGTCAGTCACTTTTTTTTAGCATGTCATGCTACCCCTCTAGATCCACCACAGATGCAGAGGCGTGCGTGTACATACTGTACACTGGTAATAATGTGACCAGGATGTATGACACTGCCACAGTTAACAAATCCACCCCTGGTAAACAGAGGTGTCACACCCTGCCAGTCAGAGTGGATCAGCAGACACCCTCTTATCACATAACCATGGACCTCATGTACAATGACAAAACTGAAAACTAATTCACTATATTTTCATCACATTCTGACTTGTCAGCATAAAGTTGGAGAATGAGATATTATTATATACTTATTATTATCAAGATATTAGCTGGTTATTATATTTCTATATAATTACCATGGTCTTACACCGTTGTTCCTACAATATTAACACTCTATTTGCCTTATTATTGAGCTGTAATGTTAAGTGCTTATATTATCTGTTCTAAATTACTACTGCACGACAGGGCAAAAAAATCTTTTTTTTCATCATTTGGACGTTGCTTTGCTTTTTTAGGGCAGGGCTACCTTGTGATTGACAAGTCACTCTCAGTGAGTCCGTCCAGCTCAACGCACCAAACTCGGATAAAACTGTGAAACTAGGCAGTGCTGATCAAATATGAATCTAGATTCTGTTACTGACCAGACACTGTTTCCTGCTGCGGACAAATCGACAACTGAACTCGCAGTACGTCACAACTGCTGGCTTAAAAAAAACGACATTGCAACGGCAATAATGTCAAACAACTCTACAAACGTTTTCCATTTTGTTACATGCTTGATTGAAAAGTTCCACAAAGGTTCAAAGGACAAAAATAATGTGGGCAAGCACCTTTATTTGATGAGTCCATGTGGTCATTTTATATAAACTAGTAATTTACAGAGAATGTGCTGTACTGTGGTGAGTATCATTATCTGGATGTGAAATTACCTGTATCAGAATATGGGATTTTGGTAATCTTGCTACTACAGCCCTACTGCACGATATCCTCTTCAGAACATTCTTCAGCATATCAAAACTAAATTGCTTTTTCAAAACAAAACTATAGTCTTTGAAACCCATAGTTACATGGGTTTCAAAGACTATAGTTTTGTTTTGCAAAAGCAAGTACACTTGACAGTAACACATTTATTTTCTTTTTTTTCACAGTGACTGGAGCATAAGTGCTTTTACAAAAATGTGATCACTTCCACAATCCAATATTTTCAATATATGAATGACTAATGTTTAATCATTCTAAGACCAGAAAGTTCAGTACAAACTAATACACATATCACTTTTTTTTGCCCAAGTCAAAAATAACACAATTTGCATAATAAGCTCAGATGTGCTGCTTTAGTTAGTTAGTTAGTTAGTAAGATCAGTTTAAAAGTCACCAGATGTGCATCATGAGTCTGACACTGTTTTCCAGCCACACCTATGATATAGTTCAACACTGGTAGCTTCCCAGCACGATTACGGTCATCTATTGGCGATCTCTGAGCAGCAATACAATGCCTTGCTAAAGGGCACATTATTGATACTTAAAGAGACCGGTCAAAGTGTTTCCATTTTCAAGTTTTCTTTCCATATTTGTCTTCTGGGGGCCACAACGCTGCTCCGCTAACCATTAATTGACTTGTTTTACGTGACCATTCTCCATCTTCTTTTTTTTTTTCAGTCTTGACAGCAGGATCTCTCATAAATATCTGGAAAAAATGAAATGAGAAAATTAACAAGAACAAAGGGAAACTTTTTCATTTGAGTGATAGAAGTTTATGATAACAACCTGACTTAAATGTTCAGTCAAGTTGCCCAACTCTTACCAGTTATTTGGCTTGCTATAAAATTATTGGTAGCACACTCATGAACACAATTCTATGCACATTCTCAGTTCAAAATCTATAGTTTATTCAATATTTACAGTGTTTGTAGACAGAACACAAGCACTTAAGCACACAGTCTAATGCTACAGACTGTTTCATCAGGGCTGCAACTCAAAGCCACATCATACCAGAGGAACCAGAACAACAGAATGCACATTCTTTAATAAACTAACTGACTGACTTAAAGGAGCAAATGTAACCATCACTGGAGTAAAACAAGTACTGAAAATCCCACTTGTACAAATAGTTGGTCTTAGATGGCTGCTTGTATTTAGGGTAAATCTGGTATGATGTTAATGCAGCGTACTGTATTGACATGCTGACAGAGGTAAAGAATGGTGTGGTCTGATACTCTGACATGTCAGGCTATAAGAGTCCTATCTGAGTAACATCCAGACAGACTAAATTAAACTGAACTCTGGGACATTACTTAAATTCCCAAAACACAAACCACTTAAAGGTGGGGTCTGTCATTCCCAGGTCGACAAACACCAACACTTTAGGTGATGGTAAACAGGAAGCAAACAAAGTAGCTCGGAGCGTGCCACACAACAGGTGGTGAATGCTCCCAGGTCATCAAATACCAACGCTTTGGGTTGCCAAAACGCCAGTATTTGACGCCCTGATGAATGAGATTCAACAGTCAACTATCTTTCTCCAGAATCACTCACCCCACCTTTAAATGTTGACTCTGGAAATCTAGTTTTGACATGAATCATCAGATGATGAAGGAGGTAAAGTAATCTTTCTCTTACATGCACACTACTCAACATTCTATTTTACCATCACATCAATTGGCCCATCCGCAAGCAAACTAGCTAGCTAGTATCAGCAAATCTACATTAATGTTTAGCTAGCAGGTTAGCTAGTGTTTTGCTAAAATTAGCTACCTAGTTAGCTTGTGTTTTAGCTAGCAAACTTAAGATGTGACTATATGTCGCTTTTACATCTTCTTAAACATCTTCAAGTTTTGTTTTTGGTTTCAACATAGACAGGCCTAGCACATAGCATATCTCATCATAGGAAAGGAGAAAGTTAACAGAGGTTCTGATTGAGGCTTGTTCTAGTGTTATTGGAGCATAGACCAAAAAGGGGCGGGTATTAGGAAGGAGGGGCAATTATGAGTACAGACAGTTTGTCTCCACTCATATCATTAATGTGATGCTGTTGACAGTCAAAAAGTCAACAGATTCTTAAACCAGAGATGGGTGGGAATGGTACAACACTGGAATGAAAATCACAGCATATGGGCACCATGATCGTATATGATTTGAGATTCATTGCCGGGTATATACACTAGATAATATATTACATGAATATAATTTGCATTGGGAGGAAAAACTGTGAAGTTGTGAACAAGTCACAGTTTGTTTAAATAGGTCAAGATAGATGCCATAACTACATGGGTACCAATTCCCCCTCATATTATCTTTTCCGAGAATCAACAGAATAGCCACAACAGGCAGCAGTGACACCTTGTAGTTTAAAAGTGAAGATGCAAACTCAGACAGGCAGCCATTGGCAACTTTGGCTGGGCTTCCTACCTGAGATGTGTTGGCTAAGAGGTGCTGGATGCACGTGGTTTCATAGGAGGAACTGCAGCATGAAGACGGCAGCTGACAGATGAAAAAGGGTTGTTTGGGAGAAGGTGCGGAGGGTTGGTGTCAGAACGTAGATGGTAAGGAAACTGCTTGGTTGGTAGGTTGGATCACACGATTTTGGTGGAGGTAACTTGGATTGGAAGATTAAGTACTCAATAATGGGTAGTGGACTTTGGCCGGGCAGAGGGTTTCGAGAGGGCTTCTGTTTATTTTGCCAGGAGCACGGTGTATCAGAGTAGGCTTGGGAAGCATTTAGTTTGATGCTTGAAATGAAAGTTTTAGAGGAAGTGTAAGGACAAGGGAGGACCTCCTGATGAGGTGGTTGGTTGATTTTGATGGAGCAGAAGATTTTAGAAGAGGTGGTTAGCAGCCAAGTTTAAGTAAAGATTTCAGATGCTGATCTTTGTAGGAGCACAAGATGGATAGACAGGGTTGTTACAGGAAGAGAACAAAGACCCCTCATTGTCTTGATGAAAAGTTGGATGAAGAAGAGTTTGTTCTGCAGGAAGCGTTCGAGGATTTGAAGGCAGGTAGGTAGATGGACGGGTAATGGAGGGCTGAGAGAAAGAGCAAGGGATGAATGGAAGGGGTCGAGTTAGGCATAGAGTGCATCAATACCTGCAGGAGTGAGAACCAGGGCTTGTAGAAGGTCAGACAGAGAGACAATCCCTCTCACCACATCGCCACTGTCGACCAACACCAAACGATGCACCTGACAGAAAAACCCAACAAGATTCGGTTATTGTGCTTCTGTGGCCGATCGAGACAAACTGGAAAGGTTACGGTTCTAACCAGCACATGGAAATGCTGTCAAACTATATTTACCACTGTGGCAGTACAACAGTCTGAACAGTCTTCTCTTCCTGGAAAATGTTTGTGATCTTGGGGGATAGTTACACAAATGTATCCAATCAAATGTGATATGGGGCAATTACTTAACCTCGCCCGTCATATAAAAGTATACCTGACCGTTAGCTTGTATGTCGTAGTAGCTGGCAGACTACTGATGATATGGATCATATCCTCTTCATCCTAGTAATGAAGGAGGTGTGGGTTGAGGGCAGCAGTCCTCTAAAGCTTAGGGCTGTTGCAGTAACAATAACAAAATATTGCCCTATCAAACGCACATGCACAACCGCGTGTGACGTTCAGTATTTGTTTTGATGGGTATTGATTTGACTTTTTGTGAATATCTGCTGGCCACTAATTCTGTAATCACCGAAGCTAAAGACTAACTGCGCTTCACTGTGTTTAAAGTATGAGTATGAGACATTTGCATCCTACGTTTGAATAAAGGAATGTCAGTTACCTCAGCCCCT
Organism: Morone chrysops; assembly: GCA_019097615.1. Taxonomy (NCBI): domain Eukaryota; kingdom Metazoa; phylum Chordata; class Actinopteri; family Moronidae; genus Morone; species Morone chrysops. The sequence goes on from JAGRRF010012888.1 coordinate 3,461,852, forward strand.
GCGATGCGGTCGATGACGGTCTCCAGTGTTTCGTAAGGGTAACACTTGAGGACTCCCTCCATGCAGCAGGCTCTGGAGGCTATGGCCTCCTGCATCGTCATGTTCAGGTTGTTGTAGTTTTTCTGGGCTGCGAGGTTCTGAATGACGGAGAAAAAAAGAAAGTGAAAACAATATTGTTCTTGTTATTGCTATCTTAGCACTTCCAGTTCCCTCACCTTGAAGTCAATGTGTTTTTGTTTAGATGCCTGAAATAAGGTTAACAAAAACTTAAAAGATTCTTAAGTTTTATTCAACAACATAAAATAGGCCAGTAAATATCCCATCTGTGAATTCTGAAGCTTTTACGTGTCTTAAAAAAGGTGGTTGCTAACAAGTGAGACTACAGAAGTTGTCAGTGACATTAAACGTATCGACTTATCTACTCCGCCTTTACAGCCTTGTTGTGTTTATTCTATCGCAAACTATTCTAACTCAAACTTTACAACTGGTAGATTTTAATTCCATGACTTAATTACAAGTTGGAAGTTTAGTGGTGGTGCTGTTGAAGTCATGCTACCGTGGTGTAGTTTGTTTACAGCCTAACGTTAGCTAATGTTGTAAAAGGAACCAAGTGTTGCTAATTATTTAATTTGTTTTTATCTGTTTCTTTGTTTGATTATATTAGTTCAACATTTTTTTTAAATAATACAAAAAAAACTTATGAACAATTTATATGTATATGATTGTTTCGGCTAAAACAACATGGCAGTGATACAGAACGTGTGAAATGAACTTACAATCACATCAAACCTGGAGTACAGTGCCACCACTTTACCTAAAGAGGAGACAGACGTACAGACAGACCAAATAAAAGGACAGACTTTACAGTTTTTACAGTTCTTTACTGCACGCAAGTTGTCAAGTGCAAAAGGAAAAACTAATTTTAACACCAGAAACACTCTGCTGGCCTGAACATTTCAATACAGTGTGTTTGCTTTTAAAATAAAGTAAGCTATAAACATAACCTCATCATTTTAAAGTCATTAAATGGATCCAGAGTGTTTTAGAATGAAACTGTCCATTTACCAAACTGTGATTCCAACACATAAAATATCACAATTTACCCTTTACCAGTTTGATAAAACCACCAAATGTCAGTGTGGTATGAGACTACCTTGCTCATTGACTACGGGCAGAGCGGACACTCTTCTCTCCACAAAAATGGACAGAGCCTCGTAGACAGAGGCTGACTCCTGGACTGTCGCGATCTGTCTGAAGGTACCAATCGCCACTTCACTGATCCGCTTCTGAAGAAACCTGGGTTTAGGAATCATAGATCCCTGGAGGGGAGGAAAGAGGACTAGTATGCAATACCTAAGAAACAAATCAAAATACCAACCAACAATTGCACACTGAATATGCAGTTCTCCATGGCTACAAAACAGCGTTTTGTTGTGCAGTAAGTATGAGGGATTGGAATCAATAATAAATGCAGGCTAATGCACAAAACCTTGTGACAGGCTCCAGAGAAGCGTTATAAAGGGAAGGAGCCTTACAAAGATGTGGAGGAACTTGAGGATGCGTTTGTGGGTGAGGATGTGGAGCACATTCCCTGACAGCGGGTCGATGACCGGCAGCCGGTGTATCTTATTCTTCAACAGGGAGTAGATGGCCTCAAACAGACTGCAGAGACAATTAAAGTCAAAGATGAAAGTATCACATATGTGTCGAAAACTGAAGTTACAACTGCTCTGATATTTCATTTGATTTATGATAACCCTTTTTATATATCACCATTTAAAACTACCGTTACAAAGAAACAAGGACAAATGAAATCAAGCAGGAGAATAATCAAACACATCACTATGAAATGAAGAAAAACAAAAAATAATAAAACATCTATAAGTAAAGATAAATTACAATCACTAACAGATAAAACAGTCTGCATTTGAAAGTGCAACTATGAGGCTGGTTTCACCTGCAGTCGGGAGTGATGCTGATCAGTCTGTTGAGAGAGTACTGTAGATAGATCTCTGTTAGCAGAGGGAAGCACAAGTTATTAACAAACTATTAAATGTGCTATAGAGGGTTTTTAAGACATACAATTCTTGTTTTCTTCATCCACACTTTCAACACTACATGAGGATATAGTTGTGTTGTACAGACCTCTCCATGTCTCTATCTTGTGTTCTTCCAGCTCATAGATCTGAACCTGCAGACAAACACAAACATCATCTAAGATCAGACAGTGATGGTCCAAACCCTGGTAGGGCAGGTATCTCTGTCTAATCTTTAAGAAAGTATGGATGTGGTTTATATCTGTGATTTCCCTGCTTTATATATATATA
>JAGRRF010012888.1:3471370-3483460 GCA_019097615.1 Morone chrysops
TATATATATATATATAATTTTCTTTCATTCTTTAGCTAGCTATTTACATCTGATAGCTAATGTTACCTACCTAACTCACTAGATAAAGACTGATGCAGATTAACTAGCTAGTTAGCTAGCATTCTGCTAACAGCTTATTTTATACTATATGTGACTTTTATTTTTTAACCATCCTCAAAATGAGTTTTTTCATCATAGACAAGAATAGCATATTTAAGTAAAGGAAATGAAGTTGACTGAGGCTAGGTTATTGGAGCAGAGAGCAACAAGGGGCGGGTCTTAGGAAGAGTCAATTAGCGTTTGATGTGCTAAAACATGCTAACAACCCAAATGACTGAGAAGAGTGATAAACTTTCCACAGATGGTGAGAACAGTGCAGATGTGTTCATTCTACTACCGAAGACGCAAACATGGACGTCATTAAGACTGCGCTGCGTTTGTCTGCAGTCTGCCACCGTAAAATCAAAACAATGAGCTGAAAGACGATAAGATGCTCCCGTTCTCTGTAGAGGGGAAGTGCAAAGGGAGGTAATAGTTCTCTGTGGGTTTGTCACAATGAGTGCCAGCTTTCACAGTACAGTCATTTGATCAACTTAAACAAAAAGAAAAGGAATTTAGATCAGTGCAGCTTTAAGGCTTTGCCAGTCCTACTGTGGGAGACGTTCAAGTTTCATTGGGCCTTTACAGGCCAAACTATTTATAGACACTGACTGACCCGAGTAGGCTATCCCCTCCTATTTATGAGTTATGAGTTTACATGCAGCCCTAAAATGTACTAAAATATTTATCAAAACTTTAATTGTTTTTAAAAATATACAAAATTGACCAACACACCTTAACAAGTCAGCTATAAATGTATTTATGCTGTTATTATTTATTGCACCTTTAATTCCAACAGAACATCCTCTGCAAAAACTAAATTGTTTAGAAATTAACTATGCAAATAAATTAAATACTGTGCACAGCAAATCCCCACAAGTCTCATGTTCATGTTGGTGGTAAATGTTGCTGGCTAAACGCTACATTATTTCTCCAGATGTTCCTTTTTCAATACATGACAGCAGCCAGAAGGTAGAAAGTACAGTTCATGTTGTATTTTTTTTACATACAGCAAGCAGCAGTGTTATAATATATGCAGTTAGTCACTGCTGGTTAGAGAGAGGATCTCAGATATTAATAGTTTACAACTGCTTGAAGAGTCCTGACACACATTCAGAATACCACAGGCTGGTTCCTGTGTCTGCACTCTCCGTCTAACAATTCTCTACACAGTGTGCATGTGTGTGTGTGTGCGTCTTTCAAACACCTGCTGTTGCAGCTGCACACAGGGTCATCATTAAAAAACTGTTACATGAAGTCAAAAATCTTAATTTAGAGATAATTTAATAAACTTAAAATAAAAACGAAACCTATTAAGTCTGCATGACTGTTAAAAATACATAATACAGTATTGCCTTACTGTATTACCTTATATACAGTAAAAAAAAGTTCCCTAAACAGGACATCTGTGCAAAATTCAACCAAATCACTCCATGCACACATCTTGCAGTTACTGAGATTTGTGTATAATGTGAATTATCCATAAAATGTTACTTCTTCAGGGGTCATCAGTTTACTAGATGATAGAAAAGTATATCATTATATGATTTTAAGTACATTTGCAAGGCAAAGCAAAAGACCCCAGGTGGCACACAGAAGTGAGGACCCCAACGCCATCTGATGGCCGCTTTCAGAAGCTTAAAATGCTCTAAAAGGCAAAAGTGGAAAATGTACTCATGACTGATAAAAGTAGGTTCCTCCAGTCTTGTGACCGTTATCAGATACCAAAAAATAACTATGACAAAGAATGGTTGTTTTAAGGTAATTGTAAGGAACACCCTTGTTTACAGTCTAAAAACATATGTTTTAATCACCCAATCATGACACTTGAACCACAAATAACTTTTATTTTTAAATTGTCATCCTGAGCAATTCATACAGCCCTTTCACATGGACATTTTACAATTGTGAGTTAGTAAAAAATATTGTCATCTCCACTTACTTATATTTCTGTTAAGTTAAAAACAACCTCAAACATAGTGTTATCATTTAACTTTATAACATGTATCAACTCTGAAATGCAGCCAGTAAACATGACGGTGGTGTGGCTGCAGTGTAAAGAGGAACCTGCTGAATGCATTGGAGCAGATTGTAACTTCTGTCATATGAAAGCATTAAGACCCCAGACTGATTTTTCCCCAATAGAACAGTCATTTATAAACTCAATATTTAATGCGTCTGAGTTGTGTTGAACGACTTTTAGATACCTGTAGAATAGGACAAGTTGTCATGTATGGAATATATTTAAGATGTCTTATCATAAATATGCAAAAACACAAAACCACCTGTGATGGCCTGTTTTTTGCAGACTTTGTGTTCCTTAAGGCGGATGTGAGATAAATACCCTATAAGGCCAACACCGTCTCACTCCCAAGTCTTCAAATACTGCCGCTTGGTTAGTGGACCTCTGCTTCAAAATATGACACTATAGGTATGTGTCAAAGTCAGGTGATGTAGTATAAAGCGAGAAAGTCTGCATATGACCCAGACGGGGACTGCTGTTTGTGTCCTGTGTGAAGCTAAAAGTAAAAACTTTTAAATACTTTAAATTAATGTACGTATGTAATGTACTTAAGTTCTGTCAGGTACATAATTTGCAATATTTTCCTAAACCTGAGGTAGTTTTTGTACCTTTTGCTAATTGTCATTTGTGAGGCAATAATGCTAAACATTCACTGCTACCAACTTCATATATTTGAGGATTTGATATATGGTGCATTTCTGTTAATGGGACAAGCAGCCACTTTGAAGAAGCCGCATTGGGCTCTGGGAGACTGCCTTTTTTCCCTCCATTTAATCAAATTTTATGGACTAAACGATCAGTTATTACATAAAGTAATAAAACAGATGACTGATGAATGAAATGAGCACTAGTTGCAGTCCTACTTGAAAGACAGGACATTTAAAAGCATTTCTCCTCTGTGATGCCTCTCTGTGTGAATGGGCCCTTCGTGTGTGAGCTGTGAGAAGCATCCAGTCACTCTGTACACCAGGGAAAAGCCTTCAGACGTCACTTTGTGCTTCCACATAACATTCTATTTTATTTAATGCACTGACCTATGTCAAAATTAGAACTATATACTATTTATACTCTTATTTCTCTTGCTATGTATAACAATAAAGTGTTAATAAAAGCCTGCATGAGCATAATGTCTGCTACATACGGACACTGCACAGCAGTTTGGCATCTGTTAGTGAATTGCATAATAAAACTAATTGGTAAACAAGTTAGCTTCCACACTTTTTCTTGTAACATCTCAGCAGAAATTAAAGAAATGTTTTTTTTCGAATAACGTCCACTGAGATAGGAATTCCTTATGAATCAGCTCATCTACACCAGCTCAGCCTGTCAGTTTGGTACAATGGATGTGGGCTTTAAGAGAAAGCCTACCCAAACATTTTAAACTGAAAGTCTCCTCACAGTTTCTTTTTCCTGAGGATACAGAAGACTTCTTGAAGTGGTTTCCTCTCAAACAGCAAACACTGAACAGCAGACCCGCTCTCAGTTTATAACCTCTGAGATTAAGTCATCCTTTCTAGGAGTATTTGAACAGGAACGGAAAGTTTGTGTTAATAAACGTACACTGCAGGGTTAAATTCTGGTGCTCAACTTGCATTTGGCAACTTTAAAGAAATTCTCTATATATTATCATTTGTTAATAGTCACACAGAAAAACCAAAGCCCTTTTTTTTTTATTTTGTTGGTAATTTTTTTTGTCTACTAACATGCAAGTCAAACTGATTAGTTTTCATGTTCAAGTATCTCTAACATACTGTAAGTCAACATCTTGAATCAAATGAGGTTTGGGTGAAAACCACCAGTAACACCATTAACCAGTGATGGTCTATCCCACCCTTTTTTTGGCTACGTTTTTCATCTTTGAGTCCATTGCATAACACTTGTGCATTCAGTTGCCCAACCCCTTAACGCTGTAACAGTCTTAGATTCAAGACACGAGAGTAATCACAGGACTGTGTCATTATTTAGCACAGGGACGGGAATCAAGCAACGGCTTAGCATTGTCCAATCCGTCGGATTTATATGCCTCAGATCGAGCAGATGCCGCCATGTTTTCTGACATTTGTGCATTGCTTAATGATGAAATCCAACACTTGCCTCCACACTGCTGGAAACTCGGCAGAGAGGAAGAAATGGTCCGAAGCGTGGCTTCGTTTCACAATGAAAGATGACAGTGCTCGTTGTAATGTCTGTAAAATGCTTATTTCAAGTAAGGGTGGAAAAAGCAGCAATATGTTAACACATATTTCTACGCAAAAATGGGCTCAACTTCCAGGAATGCCATGTATCTGACACTACGCACGAGTGCTACCACTTCCCCAGAAACAACACGTCTGTCACTGAGGGTCAATATCAGATGGTACAATAACATTAGCGCCATGCAGGCAGGCTCAGCTGATTTTTTTCTCATTTCATTCATTTTTAGATGATGACAGATTGTTGCCAAAGCTAGTTCTCAGGCTTCTTTCACTTCAGGTTTCTACACTGTCATTAAAACTGTTTTGTTTACGCTGAAAACCTGTTTAAGCGCATTTTCTTCCACTCACAGAAAAGGATAAAGAATCACTAATAAGCAGAATAGATAATGTTATTGGCATCAATAACATTCATCAGTTCCTATTGTGTAAGGTAATGTTGGCTTTGCAGCTTTATTCTTGCTAATGTGAGTTCATAAAAACACACAACCCAGCAGCCTGTGCTAACGCTGCTTTGCGGTGTAGGCTGTGAGGAAGCCCAGCAGGCCTTATTCACAGTTTAGTTTAGTACCAACAGGCAGCGAGGACAGACGTGTGGCAGATGGGATCTGATGGTCTTGTTCCTAGCGGGTGTTCACCGAAAATGGCGCAGCGTCAGTGACTACAGGTACCATCCAGTCTGAGAATTTCCAAATTAAAGACTTAACTTTAGCCAAACGCTGCCCAGCAGATTCTAAAACTACAATCATTTAATTCTCTGTCAAGACGATTGCGTTGCAAACATTGGAAAGACACAGTTCTCGTTATCTTCCAGGCATGTAGCTACTGGATTGCCCGCCGTGCTGCCTTATGGCGTACGGTTCCCCACTGTGCCAAAGCAGTGGTCTCGAAATGAATGTCTGCTTTACGGTTGTCAAAGCTTTTTCATGCTTAAGCAACTGACTGATTTGAAAGAGTCTGCACTGCATTGCCATATAATCATGTATATTTGACAAATGATGCAGACAGTGAAGCTCTGTGATGGATTATGTATGAGCATGTTTCAAGTCTCTGCAGCTCAGTTTTCTTACTGTTATATTCTCACTGGTGTTGCAGTAATGGAGGAGACTTGAAAGGATACTGACTCGGAAATAGCCAATCTTTAAGTAGTTCCTGCATTTCCTGCAAAAACCCTGTTAGTACATAGTAGTTACTGTTCTGCTTAAGACTGGGCTTCAAGCTTATTGTCCTAAGTACAGTACTCATTCATTTAGACATGAAAGATCAGTAGAAGGGTGTGAAGGGTTGGGCTAACACCCTGAGATGTGTGTCTGTTCTGGGTCCTAAACATCATGTTAGTGAACTGAGTCTCAGAGTGAGGCAAACTGTTGGGGCAGCAGACTCTGGGAGAGGCCGGGCTGAGGGCTTGCACAGGCACTGCTGGCGACACTGGATCCAGGACTTGGTGAAACGGGCAGGCTGGAGACTGAAGCGACCTCCCTGTCTGAGGCGTCGTCGTTGTCGTCGGCATGGGAGCAGCTCCGATGGCTGACCACCACCCTGGAAGAGAAGATAATCCACTGTGTAAACCACTCTGAATAATTCTGATATTATGTTTAAGCCTGCAGCAAGTTTTGACATAAATATTACATTAGCAGGTACTTTAAAATTAAACACATCTAAAATTAAATGCCAATGCCTTCATGAAAATAGCCATATGTGTACAGTTCATAAATCTATTATGTGCTATAAGAAACCTTTAGAAAACAGGTGTAGCCTGTAGCTGGACGCTCTGTTTTAGCCTGTGGTTAATGTTCTTTTATTCTTTTAATTGCAAATAATACCAACCCAAATGCAAGCATGATTTCATTTTATTTTATGATTTATTTACTGTTTATTTTTATACGTATATATATTTATCTTTATTAAGATTTTAATTTGTTGTTGCCAGTTTCCAGTGCCACTCGAAGGGCTGTTTTCAAGCACATTTGTCAGACCAAATAAGACATATTTAACGTTTTTTTTTTTTTATTTAATAGCGGCGGGGCAGGTTGTGCGGGCGGGATGGAGCGGGTCAAATTATTAAATAAATGCGTGACCCGCGGGTTGGAAAAAAACCCGACCTCATAGCCTATTCCAAATTAACCGAACGATACATACCCCCCCCACCCAAGACACTTTATTTTCAGGGTTTCTGCAAGTTCAAGAAGTTTTTATGAGCTTTTTAAGACCATTATGAACGTAGTCTAAGTTTTATTTCACATCCATACCAGCAAAAAAAGAATGGTTTGAAAGAACATCAGCATTGGTTCCATGTCGGGTTTGTTTTGTAGTTGTTACAGCATCATCAATACAAACTGAAAAACACAACTTTATGCAAGTCATGTTCAACTTAATTAATCAAAAATTATATTTTAGACATTTTAAAGCCTTAAATTAAGATTGTTGGGTTTTACACTTGGAGACTTTTACAGAGCCCGAGGACACCCTGTTTTTATGCTCTGTGTGTGTGTCCTGTGTGTGCATACCTGGCTCTGGATGGGCTGACGAGGTCTTGTCTGTGGGGTTCAAACCTAGAGATGTAGCTACACTTGGACCACTACAGAGGCACACGCACAGAGAGAAGAAAAAAAGAATGGTTCAACATTTCAAATCACTGATTATAAATTAATTATAAATTATAAAAGCAATCACAGTCATTTATTATTCAGAAACATTCATGTAGTCTTTCCTCACCATGTGAGCGGGGTCACTGGTTCCCAAATGGACTCCTTTCTGACACAGAGTCGTCAGCAGACTGATACCTGCACGCAAAGCAGAAATTTCACACACAGACCCATAAAGTCTGGATCAACTCCCCCAGCAGTCCCAGAGCAGTCATATTCCTTCCTTAAATAAATAAAGTAAAATGAGAGGCTCCTGTGCTTCTCCTTCAGTTGGGACGTGTGTGTAAAGATGTAAAGAAGTTTTTAAGGGTCGTAATAATATACTGTAATAACATTTGTAGTATTGACCTGAGGGTTCCTGTGAAGAAAGTCTATGTGCATTTATGGAACACATACCTTTTGTCCTGTTGTTCCAGTGCTTCTGCTCCCACTGGTCCAGCAGGATGTTCAGGTACCTCGGACACTCGAAGAAGCGGAGGTAGCGAGACGACGACGGCGATGGGAAGACTCGCTCGAACTTTCCGCAGCGGTTCTGCTCATCTTCACTCTCTGCCAGCACACGGACGTCCTCTGGAGTCAACACGTCCAGCACGGTGGACAGGAAGTCCTGACAGAGACAGGAGGGAAGACAAATAGATTTAGAGTTTTATTTCTACTAATACAAATAGTACTCATTGTTGTGGAAAGGTCTGTAATAAAGAGGACACAAACAGAGTGTCTTTCTGAGTTTTATTATCACACTATCACACATACATTATCACATCCCTTATCTGACAGTTCTGCAGCTGCATAGGATAGTATTCTTGCCAATATTCTCTAAACCAGCCTCCCATGTAAGGCTGCTCAATTAATCGAAATTTGATCATGATTACGATTTTGGAGCCAAACGAAACAAAAATCGGTGGGAAGCGATTTTTTTTTCATTTTCTGTTGTGCAACGTTGTATATAGTCTGCGTATTTCGCGCATGCGTATTTTCGTCCCTCCCCCACAGCATGTACTGCACACGAGTCATGTGCTCGGTATACTCGCCGTTCCCGACCTGTCGTGCGACAACGTAACGTCACAGGAGCACCGTAACTATTTATACTTGCGCTGGTGGTCGCGACACTAGCTGCAGTTTTCTCCTGTTACGTTGTTTTCGTTTGAACAGGTAACGAGGAGACTTACAAATGTTTATGGGGAAAGTAACTGAGGACTTCCTTGCAAAGTGTTTTTGACAAATGTCCAATAAATGCAGCATGTTTCTGAAGTTTAAAAAAATTATCGTTCGAATAATCGTGATTTCAATTTTGACCCAAATAATCGTGATTATGATTTTTTTCCATAATCGAGCAGCCCTACTCCCATGTCTACTTAAAGAACCAGTATGTAGGATTCAGTGGTATTCAGTGGTGAAGTTGCAGATGGCAACCAACTGAAACCACTTCCCTCAACCAATTGTGTAGCAAAAACTGAAGAAATCCCTATCTAGAGCCTGTGTTTGGTTTGTGCTAATATTCAGGTGATTATAAACTAATAGAAACACAGATTATATAATATTGTATTCCTGACAATAGATCCCTCTACATGTTACACACTGGACCTTTAAATGAGCACACTGTGACAGAGCTCAGTCATGTATCCAAGGTATCAACTTGCATAACACAAGAAGTTCATAGAGAGGACAGTTTTGCTTTCTATCAGTCCTTTCCACTGTGGTAATAACTGTATTATCCAGCACACTCATCACCACTATCAGCATTCATACCATCACCAACCTTCCATGAGGCTTTTGTTGTGCCCACTTCAGCTTACTATTCAAACTTTGCTGAATAAACCTTCAAACTTTTTAAACTAGATTAAATGCACTTAGTATTAAACATTATTTACATGTGATTTAGCATATTTTCATTCACATTGCTTGGTCCATATTCTCAGTGTGTTATTCATTTACCTGGTCGGCGTAGCGCTGTGTGAGGTAAAAGGCTCGTTTCACCTTCTCATCAGCAGACAGCTCTGGCTTGGTCTTCTCTCTGGTGCCCCCACACAGACTATATACACAAACACACAGAAACACACGTGCACACACACAGTTGTTGATTCACCTATAATGTCTTTCATGAGGATGTAGTTGATTGAATTATACTGAAAGTTCTTCCTAAACTAGAAGCAGAATTAACTAGTTTTATCTGTCACAGAACCCCTTGTGTGGATCCTAAGGCTAACGCTGTAGGGTGTACTACCTCCTCCCTACCTGCTGGTGGAGCTGGAGGAGCTACTGCAGGGGGCGATCACATCTTCTCTTTGGGGTATACGGAAGCCAGCCAGGTTCAGGAGGTCTCTGATCATCTGACCTTTAATGGAGACATCCAGCGCCGTGTTGGAATGGAGGCTGGACAGGAAACACAAAACGTTACAAGATGTTGTTGCGTTTTTGTGTTTTTGTGTCTGTGTCTGTGTCTGTGTGTGTGTGTGTGTGCGTGTGTGTATGTATGTATGTATGTATTAGGGATGCACGATATATCGGCATTAATATCGCCGATGTTTGTCATTTTTTAACATATTGGCATCGGTCCGATGAGTAAAATTGACCCGATATCCACAACCGATGTATATCCTCTAGTTGCTGTTTGTGTGTCGGGAGAGGGAGAAGGAGGTGGGGGGGAGGGGAGTGGGATTTGGCCATGTGTATTTGTGTGGGCACGCGACAGTGGCAGCACAGGATTGTGGGATGTTAAACTGAAGAGGGGAAAAAATGTCAGCGGTGTGGGCGTTTTTCACGGTGTCAACAGAAGACACTCGAAAAGAAGTATGCAACACCTGCAAAGTCGAGGTAATGCGAGGAGGATGCTGCGTCAAGTCATTCAACACCACAAATTTAATATGTCATTTCAGTGTTTCCTCTATGTTGATTTTGGAGCGGCGGCCCGCTGCTGTTAAATTTCTGCCGCCACGGTATCAGAAATGGGGCAGACTGTAGTCCCGGTTGCCTTTTAAATGATCCTGCCGACATAATGCAGCCCCGTTGGCTGCTGCTTACATTGCAATTTAACAACAAGTAGAACTATTCAGAGGTTATTGGGGCTGTCCACTTTAACTCCACATACTGTTGTGTTAATGTAGCTTATTGTCAAATCGTTCGCTTTCTACCAAGTCGATCAAAAACGTAACCACGGTGGGTCCGTTTTAATTGGACAACGTTCAACTTGTCAGTTCTCAGCTCAAGGTCCTGATATCAAACATGTGGAAACATTAAAACGGTAAATATATTTGTTTGTGTTGCAGCGAAGTGTCAGTTCTGTTTCTTTGCGGACGGGATGGGGGGGGGGGAGGTAATGGATTAATGATTAATAACATGAATGATGATTGCAAATTACAGTGCAAGTTCAAAAACTGTGCACTAACAGTCAGGACATGTTTTGGATATTTTGATTTAGCCTTTTTCACAGATGTGTTTAATTGGAGTGCACAGAGCTGAAAGCATTTCCATGGATACTGGCATGTTTGAGTGGTAAAGGTTGGTTACTTATGTTTTATGGTAGCCCTGTAACCTTGTCATTTGGAAGTAAAATACGTTCTGAAAATAAAGGAAGACATTCAAAAATTCAGTTTGCATGATTTTCAGTCTGTACAAAATTTTATCATCTCAGAAACTTTTTAGAAAAAACATATATCGATATCGGTAAATATCGGTTATCGGCCATAACAGCAAAATTAATATCGGATATTGGTATCGGCCACAATTTTCATATCGGTGCATCCCTAGTATGTATGTATGTATGTATGTATGTATGTGTGAGTGTGTGCAGGTGTTACCTTGGCGATATGTTGACCTCCAGGATCCAGGGTTTGAGGTTCTCGTCCAACATGATGTCAAAGCCGAACAGCTCGTGGCAGCTGTAAGGTGTCCGAACGTTCATCTTCAGCAGACTGTTAACGTATGGTTCGGAGCTGGTAACCAACACACAGGAGGGAGATTACAACTCATTTCATCATCATTATTAGTTCAATAATGAGTGTCTTCCTTCTCATCCTCTGCTACAGCTCCAGCAGGTCGCACACATTTCTGAGATTCCATACCTCTACCTATCTAAAGTGGGAGTGGATCCTCAGTAGCCCAGAGTGGACCCTGGCTCCTAGATAGGGCCTTTCATGCTTATTGCAAGTTTTGCAGGCACTGTAGCTTCTCCTACATGCTTGGATGGCAAAATGTATTCAAATGGTTGCAATCTGTGACTTCCCCACTAAAGACTAAGGAACATTTTTCAACGATAATGATGAAAACAGTAAGATTGCTAGTAATAATGTAAAAGGAAATGTAGAAATAAACCAGCTTTGAAAAAAAAAAAAAAAAGCTTGCTCTGCTAAAGCTTAAAGCTTTAAAATAATGACTAAAAAAGAAATAATAAGTAAGAGCTTCCCTGCAGCCGCTGAGCGACTGAGTGGGCAAACTTACGCAATGACGGTTTTGATCACTATGTCTTTAATCTTCTCCCAGATCAGAGTGGTGTTGACTCCCCTGGAACCAAGATACTGCCACAAAGCCTTCAAAGCCCTGAAACACACACATACACAAACACACATTGTGTTGGAGTTGGGGAACACAGGCTCTGACACCCTGCATCTGAGTTTCACTTTTACAAAGATCTGAGGGAGAAGAACCTGCTCTGGAGACAGAGTTATGGTTATTGGTTTACTTAAACTCTCTGAAGGAGCCAAATTAACACAACCCAACAATTATTCATTCATTCCTTAATTCGTCTTTCACTCCTAGTTTTAATGTCTTCTTGTGTTGGTCTGCATTCAGTCAGGCTTTGCCCTTAACCCTCCCTTTCCACCTCTCACACACATTACTTCCTGCCACTCCAGCCCATTTCACCCCCTGCTTCTTTTCGCTTTCTCTTACCATTTGTGTCCCTGGCAGGCCTTGTCATCGCTATTATCCTGGTATTCTGAGTTTTTCTTGTTGACGCTGTAGTTGGTCAGGTGCATGAACTTGTTACCCAGAGTCTTCATGGAAGACGAATATCTAAACAGGACAAATAAATCACATTAACTCAGTTATCAGCTTTTTCATATTATTTAAAGTGTACAGATTATTAGATCTATCTATCTCTCTCTCTCTATATATATATAGAGATATATATATA
>JAGRRF010012888.1:3499708-3510606 GCA_019097615.1 Morone chrysops
AGAGAGAGAGAGAGAGAGAGAGAGAGAGAGAGAGAGAGAGAGAGAGAGAGAGAGAGATAAGGAGAGCAGGAGAGAGCGAGCAGACTGAAGCTGAGTAGTGAGCGGGTTGAGCAGCAGGAGTGCGTCTGTCCTCAGAGCTGTGGACAATCCAGTCTCAAGTGTCACTGGAAGCAGAGGGTCTGCAGGACAAACTGGTTGAAGGGGAGCAAGAAACAGGATCGGTCCTCCGAGAACTGAGTCCTGTTCACCAGGGACAACATTTTCTTACTCCAGGATGATCCATCACCTTCCAGACCAACACAGAGCCTGAAGCTGCTCCGGCTCGGCCGAATAAATCATTCCAACTGAAAGAGGAATAAAGAAGAAGAAGAGGAGGGGGAGGACAAGGCAGTCTATCAACAAAAGACGAGTACAACCAAAAAAAGGTCTAAATTGGTGCCTTTGGGGACTATTGGATATATTGTTTCCTCAGAAATCCAGAAGAAAAGAGGAATAAAGAAGAAAAAGTGACACGAGAAAAGAAGAACCAAATGAGGATGTTGGCGTCTGATGCATCCACTCAGATGCAAAGAAAATAGGAAATACAGAGATGAAAATAAAGATTGAGTAACAGAGGAAAACTGCAACCACTAGTATCTGAGTTTGTCACCTTTCATTTTCCAAATCCAGAAAAAAAGGAGGAATAAAGCAGAAAACAAAGAGATAGAGAAGGAAGTTTTTCTTTCACCCTAATGATGATGATGATGTCGTAGACCAACAAGGAAGAAAAGAAAGAACTAAAGAAAGAAAATCAGCTTGTCAGCTGATCAAATCAAGGGAATAGAGTCTGAGTTCAATTTTTATTTTTTGAAGAATTTAATATATTATTCTGAAAAAAGAGTGAAGAAAACTAAAACAAAAAAGCCTGATTTTGCAGTGTGCTGATGACAAGGACCGACTGAAAAAGTCAAAGTAAGCCACAGAAACAGGAGTGAAGAGTCAAAAGTGAAAAAGGATACAGAGGAATAAAAGGGAAAAAGTTGAGGAAAAAAATACATATCTGGATAAAAGGGAGGAAAGTAAAGAGGACAAGGAATTAAAGCGGAGAAAAGGAATAATCAAGGGGAAAAAGGCAAAAAGAGAGTGAAGGATGAACCAAGAGCAAAACAAGGACAAATCAAAAGAATAAGGAGGACTGGGGGACAAAAGTAGAAATAATTAATTAATTAAACAATTAATCCAGTTTAGAAGGGTTAAATCGAGAGCAAAGAACCAGAAGGAGCCAGGTGTGACAATGAGGCTCCTGGTGCTCCTTGCGGCTCCTCTCTCCATCCTCATCCTCCACATTGCAGCGGCAGCTCCTCCGGCAGGCAGCATGGCCCCTGGACGTTTGGAGCGCTGGGTCCGCTCTGGCCTCCAGTCACTGCAGTGGGACCAGCTGGACCGGTGCCTCCGCATGTCCTCGCTGTCTGAGGCGGAGTGCAGGAGGCTCGCCCACCTGCCTGTGTCCGCTGTGGCCGTTTATGTATCGGAGCCACGCACGGCTGCAGGTAGGTCACACCTCACTGAGGTTTTTTCTTTTTGATTTAAAAAGAACAACCGAAACAGTCTAAATTAGCTGTTTCCAATTGTATTTTGCAATTTTGGAGTTAAAACCACTTAAGAAAACAAAAAATTAATAAACAACAAAATTAAGCAAATACAACACATTTAAAAGGAAAGTAGATACAAAGTAATATATTTACTTATATTTTACTAGGCAATCATTTACTTAAGATCAATTTGTCAACTCGATTTTACAGTAAATAATTCAAATTGTATCAGAAATGCAGAGAAAGATGATGTTTGGGTTTGTCAAACCACTTCACAATATACTCCAAAAATCTGTTCCTCTAAATAAATGTACTACTAATCAATCATAAATCATAATCAATGCTACTAATCATCTGTTTTGATTAGTAGCATTATTATAATTACACAACCCTGCAATGTAATAAATGACAATAATGGTAAAAAAACATAATAATGTAACAACAATCTTCATAATAATGCTGGTTATGTAGCTACAAATTGAAAGCTAGGTAAAGAACAAGACTTTTTTTCAGGAAATTACGTTTATATAAAATATATTATATTTTACAGTATTAAGAGCACTGGAGTAAAATAGAATAATAAAATGATGGATGTCTGAATTCCAGTTAGTGGTTTCAGGGTCCTGGTATCGTGCATGCTGGATCACTGTCACACTGTCACACTGTCATGTCTTATACTGGCACACTTTAATAGAACAGCCATTGTTAACATTAATTCTATTACTACTATTACTATAACTAAGTTAAATTGTCTGCTGTTAAAAAGGCCCATGAGTGAAAACTTAAAATCAGTACATGTATCTAATTATTAGATAATATAAATATATAGCATTGTTTTAAATGGATAAAAATGGAAAATCCCTTACACAATTTAACAGATAATGTCAAATTATGAGATTTTGTTCAGTTTGAGTTGAAAGTGACAGTTTTGTATTTAAATAATTTTTTTCTCTTCTGTATGCTATTGTATTGTCACTGTGTTACTTTAGATTAGATTTGCTTTGGAGGTGCAGCGTACTAATAGTACTATAATATGTAGTCTACCCACAGTGTGTATGATTCCTGTCAACATTCCTGTAGACAAGCAGACATTTTTATATATTTTTCAAATGCTCTGAGGTATCTCAGATTTACAATAATTTGTAATTTAGTGACCTTTACTCATGGTTACACATTTGTTTTAATACTCTATCTGTTCTTCCAAAACCCTTAACGCAGACAAAGTTCTGGCCATCCTGCCGGACTCTTCAGGTGGGACGGTGAGTTCCAAAACACGGGGAGGTTTCAGTGTCAGCCAGGTACTGAATGGAGGGGAAGCTTCACACAGACACCAGCAGCCTTTCCCAGGCTCCACGGCCCATGATGCTGTGCTGGTGCTGGATCCAAGCCCCGGGGAGAACTTTGGACACCCAGTGGTCCTCTTCTATGTGGATGTGAATGTGACGAAGAAAAGATGCTCCCACCTGGATGGCATTTACCTGGGTGAGTCAGCAGACACTGACATTTGTTAGTGCATGTAATGTTAATTCATACTTAACTTTGTTTTAATTACTTATTACATGCAGGTGGATTTGGCTATTAATTGGAAATGTTTGTAAACTAATCATAATTAAAAATAAAAGGCAGTCTTTTGGATGCATTAACAAACAAACATTACAAATCATTACAAACCTTTAGTTGTAGTAATAGTACTGGCAGCAGTAGTAGTGGTATGGTTACGTGATTAAGGGATAATGTACAGTCATTATTGTGAAATAAAATAAAAATAGGGGTGGTGCAGGATCCCAACACAAAGCCCCTGAGACTAAATACAAAATTATTATATTGATTAAAAACTGCGTCCATAGTGATGGTCTGTAGAATGTCATAATTGACCATTTAAGTATTCAACAAAGCTGTGAAATAAAGTAGTGGTAATAACCGACACCAGAAGCAAAAGTAGTAATCACTAAAGGGGTGCAACAGGGCCCTATTCTTAGTCCATTACAATTTACACTATACATAATAACTATTATTCTTATCACCACTTCAAAATCCACTTATGCAGATGATACAATTGTATACGCTCCCAGTTCTATTTCAAGCCAGGCATCTTCAGCCTGCCTTTGATAGTTTCCAATTACTACTTCTTAATTACAGACTTTTTTTGAATTCAGATAAGTACATGGTACTGTCCACATCCACCAGTGTCTCTGATGTTCCTGCCAATAAAACTTTAAAAGCTATCCATATCACTCCTGCCAAGTAAGACAAATACTTGTGTTACATCAGACATCAAGAACCTTATTTAACATTGGACTAAAAAATTCAAATTTCTGTATAGAATTAAAGGCTGTTTGTCTATTCTTAAACATGAACTATTGTTCCGTCAACTTTAAATGTCTGCTCTAAATTACGGGATATGCTGTACTCACACTGCCCCATCATTACCTCAGCAGCTAAAACCCTGTTTATCACAGTCTATTAGGCTTCATCTCTGTATCAAGGCCGGATGAACTTCATTCCTGCCAAGAAGAAATAACTGTCATCTCATGATATGATCATGATCATGAACTGAAGCTTTAACAGAATAACTAGAAAACTCTATTGTTACAGCCTCCATCTCTCAACCTCATGTCTCCTCTCTCATTTAAATCTTTTAACCTTAGCTAAAGTATATAATTTTGTTTCAGGTACTATACACCTTGTAAATGATATAAATTGCAGTCCGCCCTCAAGCTAGATTTGTTCGTTCTCCTTGGAGATTTTATTCTCTAATGTTTTTATGACTCTTTTAATGTTTCTTTTATTGTTGGTTGTCTGGCCTTGTATGTAAATGGACCTGTACTTGTATAGCGCCTTTCTAGTCTTCTGACCACTCAAAGCGCTTTTACACTACGTGCCACTTTTACCTTTACACACACATTCACTCAGTGATAGCAAAGTCCATCGATCAGTATCTTGATCAAGGATACTTGGCGGCAGAATCCGGGGATCGAACCAACAACCTTCCGATTAGAGGACGACCCACTCTTCCTCTGAAGCACAGCCGCCCTATGTGTTGTTTTAGTTGCTGGCTGTCTGACTATGAATGTTTCTTGTTATCAGGTTGAATGTGCGTGGTCTCACCCACTGAAAGCTCCATTTATAGCTCATTGTCTGATGCAGTTAACTTTCCTGCTCAGAGGGGGTTTGACCCAGCTACCTCGTCAGCACTTTTTTGCCCGCAGTAGCATCTGATCTCTGTCTGTGTGTTTGCATGTGTGTTCGTGCTCTTCTATCTCTGTGATAACCAACTACAAAATGGCCAAAGTTATAAAAGCACTGAAACTGTATTACAACTTTCTTTCAAGTTTAGAGCGAGGGTTAGGGTAAGATATGCCGATCTGAAAGATTGATTAAAATTGGGGTCTCACTTTTATGAGTATATCAAAAAAGTACATCTTTTTTTCTATAACAAAATTAATGCAGCTACTGAGGAATTACCGTAAACCTCAGTTGGGAGCATTTTTGTCCATAGATTAAATCACAATTTTGTACTTCAAAAGTCATCTGACAGCAGAAACTGAAGGATACATTTTATTGCACCTGTACTAAGGAATTGCACATCAACAAAAAAACAACAAAATACAGCAAGTAATCACGGAGAAATTCAGGAGATAGACTGTTGTTTCGTGACACTAAAAGCAAAGTTAGACTATTTTGGTCATATTGAAATTTCACATTGAAAGAGGGTTGACAATCAGCATTTATAAAAAGCTCCACTTTTGGTGGTGGATAAAAGGCCAAAAGGGGGAGTGTTTCCAAAGTGCTTTATTCATGTTGAAACGGTCAATGGTGAGTGAATGTATTCTCTGATGGTCCTCACAAGTCCAGTACAAAAGACGTGTTTGAAAGTGCAAGTTGTTGACCTCCCACTGTGAGAGAGGTTAGGGCCAGATGTTGAGGTGAATTTGGCTCTGTGTTACACGAACACACACCTGTCAATTATTCATACACTCGACACAGCACTGTGCCCCCTGCTGGGTCCTGTACATGGGTTTGGATAAGTATTTTTAGAGCAAAACTTTCTGACCTCATTTAACCTCAGTAGGGCAGGAAAGGGGAGGAAATAGAGAGAATAAGAAAAGGGACACTTGGTACAAAGATGAGAAGAGAGAATGGGAGAAGTATAGAAACCATAAACAAGAAGCTCAAGATGTGAGGAGGATAAATGGAGTGAAAGAAAAAGAAGGTGGCGAAAAAAGTTGCAAATCCATCCCAAACTTGACTCCACTTTACTCATAGGTAGATTAACCTGTTAGGGGATCGTAAAGGAAGAATGTCAAACAGTTAAGGAGCAGTTGAGCATTTGCATTGAGATATATTTGCTGTTAACTACACATTTGTATGTGCATGATGGCTGCCTCGCGTATCCTACGTCCGTTGGACCGTTGGTTGTGCACCTCTTCAACCCGTATGAAATATGGCTATGTCATGGGCCATGACTGGCTACCAGATCTGGAACAACTGTGGACAGTAAATAATTACTGTATCTAGACCCAATGGTCAGTGGGCCAGACCAATTTTGTGTCTGCAAAGCGATTCCATGGTCAACAAGTATATCTCTGGCATTATACAGTATACATACACCTTTAACACACATGTGATCTAATCTATAGTGATTCTGTTTCAGAACAACTTTCCACTTTTATAAATACATTTGTACTTTTTCAGCACAGAAGGAGAGGCCAAGCTGACAGTGATGACCAAATGATCTTATTTCGCACTGCAGGAAAGTGTGTATCTCAACTTGTCTCCAAAGATATCATCAAAATGTCTGTCCCTCTCTGCGTCTTCAGGTGAGGAGTGTTTGACTCTGGCTTTGAAGGGTCGCTGTCAGAACCAGCTGAAGCGTCGGCAGGCTGGGCCAGAGAGGCTTATTGGTAACGGACACAGTCGGCTGGCAGGTGGGGCGCTGCGTAGTGGGACCATTACCACCAGCAGCGGTAGCCGTCTAGTGGAGCGGGCCGCTGGGGGGCTCTGTGAAGTCCACTTTCTTCCACTGGTGGTCGGAGTTGGAGACAGCAACCAAACGCAGAGACTCAGATGTGTTGGTAGGTCTTAAATCAGCCCTTTTATCAGGGTTCCGCTGGACTAAACAGAATCTTGCCATCTCCTTTTACCAAACAAAACTGGTCCTAACCCCTAACCCCTAAGCTAGGCTAAACACATCCTTAGTCTTGACTGAACCCACAGATTAAGATGATAGCAGTCGTTTCATCTAACTACAGTTAAAAGAGCAAACTTTGATTTAAGAAAAATGGAGCATCTTTGAACACACAAAAAGAAAGTTTTAACAAGACTAAGACTCTATGGCCATTCTAGCAGCTCTGTGAGGTTGCACATCACAGCAATGATTTTAGGTGGATGCTAATGTCATAATGCTGACATGCACACAATGCCAACATGCTAATGTTTTCTAAGTATAAGCTTTACCATGTTTATGGGATACTAACATTTCATAATGAGTACACAAAGTAAAGCTGTGGCTGATGGGAATGGAATTAGTTTATTTGGTCAATCAAATCAAAATATTGGACAGATCATCACATTTTGACCTCATGATGGCGAAAATGTGGGATATAAAGGGTGATATAAATTACAAAAATGTTTTACAAGATATTTTACTCACAACTATAAATTTGTATTACATTTTAGATGTAAAGAAAAGAAGAAGAAAAATATGATGATGTCAAATGAAGGTTGTTAAACTCCACCTGAGTTTTATAGGTTAAGGGGCTTTCTGTTGCATTTGGAGGCTTTCTGAGTAAAATGCTGAATTATTCTCATGTTATGCCAAGACCACCCACACCTGCAGCCTCTGCCAGCAACCTGGGCCTCGTGAGAACAACTGCTGGGAAATTGCTACCATGCTGTTATGGCAAACATAGACAATCCTCAGGATAAAACCGCAAACCCACCTCTGGCATGCTACAAACATATGGAGATAAAGTATTCCTTATTTGCAGACTGTGACCCATTTGAACCTGCTGAGTATACCAGCATACCAAGATTGACTGGACCTGATGTCAGGCTCTGCTTTATTTAGAAGTTGTTTTCAAGAGAAGCACCTGTGCATTTTCCAGGATGCTGATACTTTTTTCCTCCAACAGACCATGCAGAGTTTGCAAAGTGCCCTCAGCCACTGCCAATGGGCTCTCCCAGTTTGCCAGTCTCAAGCTGTGAGCTAAATAAAAACACCAGACGCTGTCACCAGCAGCCGTTGGCCACTCATCTCTCCTGCCGACTCTACCAGACCTGTGACCACGCTGTGCTTATCTCAGGTAGGACAGTTTGTGTGTTTTTTCATATTTGCATTGTTCTGACTATCACCAAATGATTAAAACACAACACAAGGGACTATGACTGAAGGTAACATGTTCTCAGGTTCTGTGAGGTTTATCAAGGGATGTTTTGATGTCTAGAGTTTGGATTTATTGTTCATTTAAGTGGAATGACAAGCACCTGACAGCTTGAGCTACCTGACAATCTAGACAAACATGCCCCCCAACAATCTAGACAAACATGCCCCCCAACACATACAGTGCTTCCATTAAGCTAAGCCTTAATGATTATGAAATTTGTTTGCCACTAGATGTTGCACTAGAGTATCAGCATCTCAGGTCAAACAATGGGCACTATTGCTGACCGGACTCCACTGACAAAACCAGTAATTTGACCTAACAGATAATCGTGTTCCACTTACGTACAGTCACCAACTCTGGTTTAGTCAAGATAAATCCTTAATTTACTGATATAGATAACAAAAACAGCAGTTCCAGTTCTCTGCTCAGCGGCACACAGAGCGGACCAGCTATGTAAACAAACCACAGAGAGGCTGCGATAGCAATACAGCCAAAGGGAGTGTCAGGTCATACTGTCCTCAGGACACCATGACTCCACTATATCTTTACATAGCAATTATTTATGCAGCTATATTAATGTTCTAAATCTCATATAATCTTTAAAGTGCAGATCATTGGATCAAATTAGCAAACTCGGGACAGTTGCTTTTGGCTATTACAAGGCTTTAGCACCACCCACATGTTTGAACACAATCTTTGCATTATTACAATAAAACATCACTGAAAGTTAGGACTCAGCAACCAGAAACTAACTGCACTTCAGTTTGTTGCCTAGCTAATGTTAGCATAGAAAGTCATGGTCACAGTAGTTAAAGCTTAGAGCTAGACAGACAAGGTTCTCTGATGTTTATTAACTGCAAGAGTAGTAGTGTTTCTGCTAGTCAAACACAGCAGTCACAGCAGCACCAAACTGCTAAAGGGTGCTGTGCTGTGTTAATGGTTGTGTGTATGTATGCTCCAGGTGGCTGGCAGCAGCAGATGACGTTCCAGCGGCACGTTCAGAATCTTCAGAAATTTTACAGAATGCTGCAGAACAACGGCTTCCACAAAGATCACATCAAGACCTTCTTCGCCAGCAGCGGACAGCTTCCTGGTAGGATGGTGTTACTCTACTCCAAAATGTTTCTTTCTTTTGTCTCACTGACCAAATATAAGTCCTACAGCTGCACTTAAAACCCATGTTGCTTTCTGACATTAATCCTGTCTAACCCCAGCTCAGGGGCTGCGGTAAGTAATGTCTTATGTCTAACTCCTCTTTTTGTCTCCCCTCCCCCCAAAGAAGATGTAGAGGGTGTGTACTCTGCGACGGAGAAAGCGGTGATTCGTAACCACGTGTCGTACGTCTGCAGAAAGCAGCACTGCGCCGACACGCTGGTTCTCTACCTGAATTCGCCAACGCGCAACGACGGCACCATGCTGCTGTGGGATGCCAACCTCAATGGCATTGTAAGAGACACACATACATACACATAGTGATCAGGCACTGATTTGATTGAGTGTGCAAGAAAGAAAGAAATCACTGTGTGTCAGTAGGGACGTTTCCATCCAATGTAGAGCACATTTTGAGTGAATTTCTACAAAATCAGCAAAATAAAATGTAAGATAATGTGTGTTTCAAAATCAAAATCCTACACACTGGTCCTTTAATACATCCACGGTATATACAGAAAATATCATGCAGCAGTGTCTAGCACACACACAGATACACACACATACACATTTCAAAGTGAAACTCTCTGGTGTCAGATCACCAACACAGAATGGAAAATGATTTATCGGACACACATGGGAGCCATTATCATCCTGATAAGAAGATTCCTCTGACCACACACACATGCACAAGGACCACCCGGACTAGAGTATTTCTGTCGTCACATTTAGGTTTCTCAAAATGAGGATATGAGCTCATCTGGTTGAAGGCACTTCAACTACAGAGAAATGTTTAACATCAATCAACTGGTCAGTCTGGGTCCAGACTGTACACACATCCTGGTAAACAGGATTTAGAATTTTATGTTTTTAATTCTGTGAATGTGTTGTATCAGAGAGCACACAGCATCTGGTGATGTGATGCGAGAAATCGTTTGAAACACAGTGGATTGGGGATTAATATTTTCCCATAAATGAGACATTTTCTATCCCGGGAACAGAAGCACACTATCCCGGCAATCCCAGGAACTGCACTTGTTTTGGTTGAACTTCAGCGGCAGTAAAAATGCATTGCTACTATTTCAAGCAACACTAAAAGTAACTAGGAGAAATATTCAGAAACCTATGGGTTCCCAACCTGACCACTTTAGTGTATTACTTGGTAAATAACATTTATCCCACTGTATTTACCAATACGTGCTACCAAACCCTGACTTCTAAAACATTACTCTGTCTCTCTATCCAGGCTGATCTGAAGGAGCGATACTCGGTCAACGAGTTGCTGGCCGACCTGGCTGGCTGCAAAGCGACTCGTGTTTTGCTGTTTGTGGATCAGAGCTACAGTGGCGTTCTGTCCAAGAGGCTGCGAGGCTCCCAGAAACACCTCAATGTGGTTCTGATCCAGAGCCAGACACGGCAGACTCACAACCATCAGAGGCTGAACCCGGGCTGGGAGGACAGCAGCTGGTCTTACATCAGCGCCGCTACCTGCCTGCTGGACCACCTGGGAAAGGTACCTTATCACCTTTAAGGCTTTTTCCCTCGATTTTACCCGTCTCAGCAATCTGTAATCTCCTTTTCTATGATGATGTCATTAGGGTGCTGGGATGTCTCGCCTCCTGGAGCCGTGGGCCGGCCTTTTAAACGTGACGTTGGCAGGCGCCCCCTGCAATGCCACACCGCCTCTGACGGATGGCGAGATGCGGCGAGAGTACCAAGGCTGCCAGAACCTGCCGACCGCACTCTGGCACCAGAAACACAGGAGGACCAAATGAGAGAATGATACTGAGAC
>JAGRRF010012888.1:3510662-3551025 GCA_019097615.1 Morone chrysops
AGAGAGAGAGAGAGAGAGAGGGAGAGGGAGAGAGAGAGAGGGAGAGAGAGAGAGAGAGAGAGTGGGAAACAAATTAATTATGGACACACACACAGACCGTACACAAATGTTTGCATCACACTCACACATATTTGCTGGTGTGTGTTAGCTTAGGAATTTAGTTTCAGTGAGCTTTGTGGACACCGGTGTGTGTGTGTGTGTTTTCTGTCCTAACTCAGACAGTAACCATGGCGATGACAGCTCATCCCAACGGGAGTGTCCTGAACACCATGTGAACTATGTGTGTGTGTGTGTGTTTGTGAGTTCAGCAAGAGGACAACCACTCTCAGAGACCATTGCTAGCTTACGCTCGGGTCAGTGTGTGTGTGTGTGTGTGTGTGTCTCCTGGGCACTGAAACATCTCAGAGCCAATCATCTATCTCTATTTTTATCTTTACAACAGTTATTTCGTCTCCCTTCTTGTCTTTATTCTGTCCTTTTCTTCACCTTTTGTCAGCTACTCTCCTCCCACCTTACCCCTCTTGATCTCCTCCTTTCTTTAATTTCTTCCTGTGTTTCTTTTGCTGGCATTCGACTACTTACTCGACTTCTGTCTCCGTCCATAATTTTTTGTTTTTCCCTCTGTCTTTTTTAGCTGTTAGGTCTATTTTCCTTGTTCAGACAGTGTTTGAAAAAGTTGAATACTGGAATAATTTAGTCACAACACATCAGACCTGACAAACCCTTAAAACACAAGGTGAGGTTGCGTGTGTTTAAAATATGCGCACAAGAGAACTTAAATGGTGTACTCACACACAAAAATCCTAACTTAAGGTCCACTTGTTAGCTTTTACCTGGATCTCACAGTTAAATGCTCCTGAATTTATTTATTTTTTTGTCAATCATGTGTTTCTGAGGTCAAAAATAAAGCTTCAGTATTGACAATGGTTTTAGTCTCTTGACCCAAACTGCTACTTTATCTTCTCAAATCAGTCTCTCAGATGTCCGTTCAGTATATCATATTCTAAAAGATATTCCCAAATGCTGACTATTGGGGGTATTGGGTCTTCCATACTGTGTGTTATTGTAGTTTAGACCTCTCTTAAAAAAAAACCAAACAGCCTGCTTCATGACTATTTACTACCATTTGTTCATGGCCTTATAATAAGCTTTCTTTTTCTACAGACACCATGTGTTGCCTTGCCTGGAGTCTGCCATGTTGAGCTGCCATGTTTCTACAGTAGCCCAGAATTGTCAAACCAAATGCTGGCTGTAGATACGGCCTTTTGAATTTTATGCTGCCACCGTAGTTTCTTCTACACAGCCTGTACTAATTTCCATGTCGTCAAACACAAACACCACTAGATGCTACTAAATCCTGTATATTGGTTCTTTAAGTCCTCAAAATAAAAATACAATAAATGGGTTGTGTAGAAGGCTATGACAAACAACCTAAACGTTCTTAAAGTGACATTGTGAGCATGTCCAGCCTGTTCTCATTCCCAGGGCACCGAATACCAATATTATGTCACTAATACAGTCTCTATACAGATGCATGATCCTTTAGCGTCTGTATGAGACGCACCAGGCTTTTATCTAACTCTAACCCATTTGCATCAGAGTAGTATGAAGAGCAACGAAAGGAAGTGGTCGGAAATTGCATCATATACTTTTTTTACACTCAAAACATGACCATTTCCTAAACTTAACCAAGTAGTTGTTGTTGCCTAATTGACCATTTCACATGTTAAAAAGGTGTCTCATACAGACACTATCAAATTGTAATCCAGTGTGTAAGATTTAGTGGCATCCAATGGTGTAGTTGCAGATCACAACTCTGTTGCTTCACCCTCTGATTCCAACACACGAAAAATACTCCTATATATAGCTTGTGTTTGGTTTGTCCGTTCTGGGCTATTGTAGAAACATTGTGGTTCAACATGGTGGACTCCATGAAAGGCGGCCCACGGCGACTATAGATAAAAAGGCTCATTCTAAGGTAACAAAAACACAACGATTCTTATTTTCAAGTGATTATACACTAATGAAAACATACCTATGAATGTTATATTCAATTTCTGCCGATAGATCCTCCTAAATGTTACACACCGGACCTTTAACCTGGTTACCTAAATCACATTTTTGGTAGTGAACATAAAGGTGAAAAGTTGATGTTGTGGTCTCTATTCTAAGAGTCCTACTGTAATGACCAACAGGTATGGCCAGACCTCCAGTAAAATCTAGCTTGTAAAAATAAAAGATTTGTACATTTATGCAGAGTGGAGTCTGAAGTCTGAAGAGAGAGCCAGAAACTGCTCGGCAGTGTTCATGATTAAGATATGAAGCACTGAGACTGCCCTCACTGCTACACAGACTGGCTATGGCATTTTAATAAGGGCACAACTTGCAAGTGTCTGTGTGTGTGTGCTCAGTCACATAGACAAAAGCTTCACATGAAACATGCACATGTTCTAATATTAACCATCCCCACGCTAACAATGTACATGTTGTCCACTACTGTTGTTGGTACTTTGTCTGTCTGTACGTTACCTTCTGTCCTTTCTTACTGTGAGTAACCACATATACTACAGCCCAGTGTACATCTCGCTGTTTGTACTTTTGTCTGTTGTACTGTGTTTTGCATTAGAGATTTGTTTATTCAAAAGATGGGAGTTGATTGGAAGAACAGCTTTCCAAATGCGTGGGACATTGTGGATCAGAAATGTGTCCAACAACTTGACATAGTATATCCTCAGTTTGTGTAATCATCTGTACAGCGTGTGAGTTGTAATTTAGCCGAAATGTTTATAGTTGCATGCAGCAAATCACAAAATCTAGTCAATAAAGTACTTTTAGAAACCAATGAAGTACATGAAATTTATTTGTCTGGCTTCCAACCATTGACAGTATACAATGGACAGAGCTTCTGGGTCTGAAAAGTAAAGCCAATGCATAAGTGTCTTAAACCTGCATTTTATGTAATGGCCAGCAGGAGGCAGCTCCATAGGCTTCAATAACACACTGATACCATAAAGTCTTACCCAAATTATGACTTGATTTATTAGCTCAGTAAACAGTTTCCTAATGAGTTTATGGTCGCTAGTTTAAAGTCTTCTTCCATACAGCATAATGTTAATTTAGTAAATTATGGTCCAGTTTAGAGTACATTTTTTAAAAAGCAGAGTATGTTTTTGGGCATGGCTACCTTGTGATTGAAGTCCTTCTTAGTGAGTCTGTTACTAAACTCAGATCAAACTGTCAAACGAGGCAGTACTGAAGATAATTTGAATCAAGATCCTGTTACTGCTCACACTTCTTGCTCAGACCCTTATGCGCTGACCATAGGTTCCAGATCCGGGGAGAACAGGGCATTCAGTGGAAGAAGATAGGCAAAGCAGAATTGTAACTAAGATAAACCTGTGTACCACTCTTGGGGTCCTGCAGCCTCTCTCGCACCAGATGAAAAATGTGATTTCTGAGAAACAAAATCGACATTCAAGTTGACATTCCTACGTTGAGGAATAGTAGCCAGATGTGACTGCAACATGGAAAAATGTTTCTCGATCTTCCCTTTCAAGAGGAATTTATAATAATACTTTTATAATGCAAAAAAACACTGAAACAAATACATTTCTCTAAAACACAAAAGAAATGCTGGTGTAAAAAATTAAAACAGTCTGTAAAAATCTGTAATAAACTATTTGTAGTTGCACTATAAAAGAAAAAAAACTGGCAGCTGTGGTTGTCAGAACTTTACTGTGATAAATACAGCACTATGGTAAATGGTCATTAGTACTGTTGATTTTAAGTTACAGTTTTATTCTATATTCTACCGCATAATACAAGTTTTCACCATCAACAGAAGTTGTTTTGCCATGAGATATGACAGTGGTTTTTTGTGCAATTTACTGTCTGTGAAAAATACTTTATTCCATATACATTTCTTTAAAATGCTGTATAACTAAAGGTTTTGCCATGAGATATGACAATGTTTTACTGTTACAGAAACTGCATTTAACCTATTTGGAGGTTATAGTCTTTTACTGCCATGGTTTGACAGTTTTTACAGTGTGTCTTAGTGTAGTTAGACAAACTTGAACATTCTTGAACGTTTTCGTACATATTGCCAGTCTATTTTTTGGAAATATCACATTGTTATTGCTTCAGTCATTTCAGGGTTGCATTAGAGTGGCTCAGTGTAACAAGACTACTTTGAACCATAATGAGACACTTAGTTGTCTTCTGTTAAAGCAGATAAACGCATGTAGATATCTTTGTATTTATTGTCCTGTATATTATCAATTAATGATGACTGTAACCTCTTTTACGTATAAAATAAGAAATATTGGCAAACAAATAGCCTATATTAAGAATGGAACCATGGATAATGTTTTTATGTTCCTTTTTGTTTCTGTCTGTCTGTGTGAAACTAATAAAAATGTTTTATTCGCATTCAATATTTCAGGTGGATCAAGCACTTAGTAGCACAAAAGACCTTTTTCACAGCAGCCATTTTTACAAGAAATGGTAGAGGAAACACAGGTGTTACCAAGGAATGTAATTAGGTTCCGTTCCATTTAGTGTAGTAGAGCCTTTTCAGTGAACCAAAATGCACAATTGCAATACCCTGACTCTATTTAACCTGAATTAGTATCATTAGTAAGGCGTGTTTTTCCTACTCTTTCATGTCAAAATGGCTACTGTGAAAAAGGTCTATTGCCAGTTTAATAGACACACCTACTGTAGCTATGAATGCCATCTGTGACAAAAGCTTTAAATGAAGGCCCAGGAAGCAGTTACCACTTCTGGGTTTTACTGACTGTGTTCACAATGCAAACCTTATTGCTCAATTCTTTATTGTTTTTGTAATTATCTGACCTGAATTTCCCTATTATTATGTGTATTATTATACAATATAATTTATAATAATATATATCAAAATCTTAGCTATAGCTTTAAATAAAGCTTCTGCCATGAGATATCACAATGTTTTACTGTTACAGAAACTTTCACATATTTAGAGTTTACGGTCTTTTACTGTCATGGTTTGACAGTTTTTCACTGCAAAATCTACAGACTCCTTTTTACAGTGCAATGAAAATTAATAAATAGCAGAAAATAACTTTACCAACTCAAAATTAAAGAAAAACAAAAGCTAAAATGTCAAAAAGCAAGAAAATAAGGTTCTGATGTAGTGCCTTTAAAAAGTTAGATGTCAATTACCAGAGAAAAAGACACAGTTGTTGTTTCAGAGGCTTTTATTGCTAACAAGACACAGTTCAGCCGAAACACACTCACCATCTGTCTTCCTTTCTCTGGCCCTCAGGCTGCTGATATAGTTTTACTCCAAACAGCAACCTTTGACACTGGCATTTTCAGCCCATCCAGGATGTTTTTACCAAAACAATCTGGGTAACATAATCACCTCAGCTTTTAATGACTCCGGTGGAATCCCCATTGTTTATTGCTACCATGGCAGACTAATGTTCAGTTTAAGATGTTTTTCTACAACTGTACCTTTGTGCAATGAGAATTTAAGGAGTAGAAAGTCCAGATATTTGTGTAAAAATTTAGGGAGTAAAAGTAAAAATAAGGAAAAAATAAATAAATGCTCAAGTATAGACACTAGCACTAAAAAACTACTTAAGTAAATCTCTGTAGAAAGACACAGGACTTTGATGTGAAACCAAAAGTAAACATCAAGTTATGTTAAGTTTTAAGTTACATAAGTTCAGTTATCTTGTGATTGTTAACTGTAACGTGTAGTGTCCCAAACCACCATCTTTTCCTAAACCTAAATCATTTCACAACTTTGTGGCAGCCCGGTGTGTTTCTATAAAATATTGGGTGCGTCTGTATGAGACGCAGAGGGGGTGTGAAAAAGCATCGGTATTTGAAGACCTGAGATGAGAACCACTCAGCAGTTTAGGTTTGGTGACTAAAACCACCTTGGAAAGACGGTGACCACAATAAACACTGAATATGAATCATGCAATAATTCTCAGGAGACAGCTGTCAGTGAGTCATTAACAACAATGGAGAAAAGTTATGTTATTGTTGTTGGTTTCAATTTCTCCAAACTTCTACCATAGGTGCAGATACATTTGATTACATGTGATCAGATATGACAAGAAATTTTATGTGGTCAGTCTTGAAACAAAAAAGGTTCATGCTCAGTTCAGTGGCAAGTGTGTTGAGTCTGATTGTTCATCTGAGTTTCTGTTTGTGAGTCGAGACTTTTCTGCTGTTTCATCCACATGGCTGCATACAGACCTCCCTGGACCAGCAGCTCGTCGTGTCTGAACACAGCGTGTCATGACAGGGACAAAAAGGACAGTATGAGGTGAGAAAAGAAAGAAACTACCACAATTACCAAAAGTACATCTTCAAAACAAGGGTCAGGAACTCTACTGTACCTGTCTGATTCTGCTATTGAGGCATTCATGTCCTTTTCAGTTTGCTCTATCTACACATACAAAGAATGTGCTGTTTCCTTCTGCTACTCAGAGGCGGATCTAGAGGGATGGCATAGTAAATGTCTGGACACCCCAACTGCCACCCCCGTTTGGTGTCAAATGCTGTCAAATTTAACACATTGATTTAGATTCATTTTAAAAATAAAAATGGAAAATGATTGAATGTTGTTATGACCATATTTACTGAGCAGTGGACTGGAAACAATTTATTGATTTCTAAAAATGTATTGATTTCTAAAGCCACATTTAGACATTTCTGTTCAAGACTTTACTAATGTGCCACAATAATGTAGTTTTTTAGTTCAAATATCTTCATGTGGGGGCCTTTCAAAGCAAATATTAATCAAGTATATATTTCTGCCACGCCTTAAAGTCTCCATTTCACCCCCTGACCCCAAAAAACAAACAGAAAAGAACAAGAACAAGAACAAAAAAGATATCCAGCCAGCCACTTTTTACTGTCTATAACACTCTGACCCCAATATGCTGCTCCAGTGTGCCACCCTATGATTTTCAGTGACCACGTGAGAGGCAGCTGGATTTCAGTCCCAGATTTCAAAGGCACAAATTGAAAATGTGGATAAAAACACTTGAGAGGACAGTCCAAGAAGTCACTTGCACAGTCACTGCAGCTTACTTAAACTTTAGTGTTTAGCATTTGTCTTCCAGATTCAGTTTTTCAAAATAAAATTGTATGTGGCAGCAAAGGACCCAACTCAGATATCCAGAATGTCCAGACATTTACTACAAGCTCTTGAACGCAAATACAAACAATAATAAAAGGGAGCGAAAGAGGACAACCCTGTCTCTTAAAAATACAGTCTGTATCAAATTCACTGTCCCAACATTTTATTTATTTTCTTCCTATACCTGTCTAATATCCACTGTTATTGTGGGAACTAAAAAGATAAAAGAAATGGACTTTTTCTTAAGAAATAAAAATAAAAAGGAAAAGAAGAGCAGGCAGAGGAGAAGGTGGGTCGCTCATAATGTCTTGTGACACCAGAGCTGCTCTAAGAACAAAGTTGAGCTGTCTAAAATCCTGATGCAGACTTTAGCCAACTTTACTATGAATTAATAAAACCAAGGTCTGTTACTGTCTGGACTGCCAGACGGGAAGAGAGAGAGCGAAAGAATCAGAAATAGAGGATACAGAGAAACTGAGTGAGATAAGGAGAGAAAGAGTGAGAACAGGTTGAAGCAGAGGAAACGTGGAGTGGAAATGCGGAGAAAGAATAGAAGAAAAGGAGGGGGGATGAAGAGAAAGAGAGAGAGTGGAAGACAAGGTAAAGAAGAAAAACAGATGTATAGTTGCATTCCTATGACGCTGTCAGACTCAAATTCAAACTGATACAGCAAAATGAGAGCTTTTGTCTATTTCTTTTCACCCATTCTTCTTCCTTGTCAAAACCTGGTGCCTACATTGCCCACAATGCAACTCAACGCACAGCAGTTGGATATTCATTGGAGATCAGTGGCTAATGTAATGTATTCATGTATTGGATGCATGTTTTGCCCCGTCGTGTCAACTTTGTCTCAAGCCACCTAATTCATTAAATCATCTCTGTCATTTCACTAAATAAATAGAAAAATGCATTTCGAAAAAGGCTTCATCCAACACATATGCAGTAGTACTGATGTGTAAAATTGGCGGGATCCAAATTCAAAAGGTTGAATTATGTATCATCCCACTGGGTCCACACTGTAGTGCTGGTTGACCCGCACACCTCCACAACTACATAATTGCGGCTGGCGTGTGGACCCAATGCGTGCCTCTCTTGTACAATGCCAACATACAGCCACTGTAAACATTTTAACACAGAAAGGTCTAGCCAGTACAATGGAGTATTAAGGCCATACTGAGAGAAAAAAATAATTCTTGGGGGGGGGGGATTACATGAATAAAATCATAATATTATGAGAATATAGTCATAATATTAGGTCTACGAGAATAAAGTCATAATATTACGAGAATAAAGTAGTAATTTTATAAGAATAAAGTAGTAATTTTATGAGAAGTGTCAGCCTGTTGGCTCAGCCAGTAAGACTGTTTAAGGACGAAATGATCAATACGTTAGCTTACCTGTTGACTGTACGGTACGACTGAGACAAACAGAGGCTGCTGGGCTCAGGCTGAGGCTGCTGTTTGGTTGAGCTGCTCACGTCAGATCTTGATAACTCTATCAAAGCTTTTTTCTCATTAAAACGATTACATTATTCTACTATTATTACGACTTTGTTCTCGTAACATTATGACTTAATTCTCATAATATTATGACTTTATTCTTGTAATTCCCCCCCCCCCAAAAAAGTATGCCAGTACGCATGCATTTAAAAAATAAAAAAATTGTCCACATTTTGTCTTTCTGTCCACAGTAATCTGCGGTTTTTCTCACACACTAAATATTATCTTGAGAGTTACTGTTTGCCTGGTTAACAGAATGTATTTATGAGCCACAGTCAAATCACAGTTTTTAGCTCACAGACACATATGTAAATGAGAACAAATAAATCAGCTGTTGGGCTTTATTAAAACACAGAGCAGGGAGAGACAGAACCCAAGTTTAACCATCTGAGACTCAGCAGAGTAACTGGGCTGTGTCTGTCCCGCTGCTGAAACAGATGCTGGCTGAAAGACGATAGCAAAGGAGATGAGATTGTTAGTGTGAATGAAGATCTTCACAAAATCCATCTAAAGAAGTTTGTACGCATGTTGCATTCGAGTGTAAACAGTTTTTTTCAGAATTAGCTGGCTTAGAGTGGACGTAGTCTTCGTAAAGAATGTTAAATGCGGGGACTGCCTGAGGACGGGATGAGGCCTCTTCCTGTCTCTGTTTCATGATACACTCCCACACTCTGTTGTACAACTTGTGTGTATTCTGACACCGGAGGTTAAATGGGCCGGTCCTATGTTTACATCACAATGTCTATCAAAAGATGAATGGTTTCTGGTTGGTGTTCCCCACACATGCCTGCAGGGGCAATTAAAGTCCCTCCACTACAGCCCTGCATGTCTCTCAGGTGACCTCTGCATTATAATGTGCAGTACATTCAGCTAGAGGATCTACATTTATCAGAATGTAAACATTAAAGTAAAATGTATCTCTTCTTTCGCCTCTTGCTTGCCACTGCATGTGTGTGTGTTTAAGTGACCTCAGTGTGTGACAAAGGAAGTCTTCATACCCAGCTCCTATATCAAAGGACTGTACGCATCGGTAGTTAAGTGGCAGCTCCACTCTTTGTGTGTGTGTGTGTGTGTGTGTGTGTGTGTGGTGTTGTCCATCAGCCTCTGGGGCTG
The DNA here is from genome assembly GCA_019097615.1 of Morone chrysops. Classification (NCBI taxonomy): domain Eukaryota; kingdom Metazoa; phylum Chordata; class Actinopteri; family Moronidae; genus Morone; species Morone chrysops. The sequence goes on from JAGRRF010012888.1 coordinate 3,520,416, forward strand.
AGAAAGATACCAGCAGGATTAGGGTTCACACAAACACACTCTGAGGTTTTGATCTACAGATAACAAATTGGCAAGCACTTAGGACACACACAATCATTCAGGTGTGTCACACAATCACACACACACACACAGTGGCTGTTGAGCTACTCAAATTCTACTTCACGTGTGCGCAACGCTGGAAAGACAACCTCACCTTCCTCTCTCTGCTATTTGTCCATTGTGGACCACCAGGATCTGGTCTGCTCCGATGATGGTGGATAACCTGCATCGTACATCATACAGATATTATTCAGACTTAAAAGTAAAAGCAAAAGCATAATAACATTTAATAGTTTCAAGACATAGAATACCAGTAAAATTCTTTTGAATTCACCATATAATCTATATACAGGTTCTATTCCCAGGTAGCACATTTAAGCCTAAACTGCATTACCAGTGTCCAAGAGTTGGTTTTAGTTTGTCTGGTTCCAAAAATAAATTCAACAGAGCACATATGTCGCAGGAAACAATGGCAACTCACCTGGTCACACACAGTCTCATATTACAGCTAAACAGTACACTGAAATAGGTTTCTGAAACGATTGTATGTTCGAAATAGGCAAAGCAGTAACATAATCTACATTCATATTTGATCAGCACTGCCTAGTTTAACAGTTGTGTGCGTTGTACTGGAAGGACTCACTGAGAATGACCTGTCAATCACAAGGTAGCCACACCTAAACCCTGCTTTATGGTTTAATTTACTCTAAATTGTACCATAATTTACTGAATGAACATTGTGTTGCGTGGAAGAAGACTTGTCTCTTGCGATTGAGACCATAAACTTATTAGCAAACTGAGCTCATAAATCATGTGAGAAGTCGGGTCGATTTATCCATAAGACTGCATGGTATCTGTGTTTTATTGCAGCCCATGGACACTTCCAAGAAGGCTTCATTTCACAGACCGGAAAGCTGTGTCCATTATATATACTGTCAATGGTTTGGTGGAATTGGTGGAATTTTAATACTCCATATACACAAAGTTCAGGTATCAGGAAGAAAAACAGTGTCGGAGCATCTCTACTAAAATGCAACAGCAGCAAGCAACTCACTATTACTATCCTTATTCATATTTTAAGACGCTATGAACGTACATAAATAGAGTCGTTAAAATGTAGATGATGCACCTTTGCGTCTAATCGCATTGGTGTATATTGACAGGATTACAGTTTTTCCTTGCCACTGTCGCCAAGTGCTTGCTCATGGTGGGAACTGTAGATAAATAATCTTGAAAAGGAGTACAATCTAGACCTGCTCTATATGAAAAGTGTCCTGAGATCACTTCTGTTATGATTTCCTGCTGTATAAATAAAATTTAATTGAACTGAATTGAAGACCAATCAGCATTTTCACCATGACTGAGAATGGAACAACTGAAAATGGAAGGGAGGAGGGAGGCAGATAGTTATAGAGATATAATAATTCCAGTGGTGCCAGAGGTTGGAAAGAGGCAGATAAGACGAGGAAATGGAAATATGTACGTATACCATAGAAAAAGAGAGTAGGAGGGAGCCATAATGTGCAGTTGGATGTTAAGTATGTTCAGCTGCCTCATAAAAGTAAAATACACACTCTTTCCTCAGTAATCATTAACAGAAACACACAAACACACTCACTCAACTTCAGCTCTGTGATTTCTGTCATACACGTGTAACAAACTGACACACAGCTGAGCATGTCGCTCTGGGTTGCAGAACTCTGTATGAACTTGTCTGTAAATTATTAAAGTTAATATTTATGACCAGTCTCTGATGAGAGTCTGATTAAAGCCACACTCTGGGATCTAAATGGCTCTCAGCTCCAGACTCAACTTTGTGATGTGACCCAGTGGGGTGCTGTAAGATGCACGGATGAAAGCTATCCACGGCTGCATAATTTTCAGTGTTTTTCTTCCAAAAAATGAACATTTGTGAGATAAATGGTTGAATCTGGAAATAGGTTTTTGAAGAATGATCCCCAGGGGAAATCAGGCCCTTGTGCATAATGCTGTACACAGAACAAACAGACTGCTTCTGCAGACTGTAGAGCTCATGCCTCTCCAAACTGCTGAGTGTCACTTTAAGTTTCAGCAGAGCAACCACTCTACTTTAATGTCACCAAGGCTATCTTTGGACCTTCAATATTTGATAGAAAACCTCAGTCAAAGGTAGAAATATCTCTCCCCAGAGACTGCAGACGTCAGCTGTGTTTTTCTCCACTCATTCAGGCTATACAGCAGGAAGAAAACACCCAGTGTGTTTACATGCAGGCAGCATATATTTCATATGCTGTTTTCAAGATTAGGTTCAGGGTAGACTTTATACTGCATTATCTTCTCTTCAGCTGGGATGCAGTGAAGGATAATATCAACTTATGTTTCTAGGCTAGATATAAATGTTTATGACACAAATTTATAATTTGCATAATACAAAGTAATACTAAATAAATTACCCATTATATTATTTTTTCCTTCATTACCACCAATGTTAATTTTATGGTTTTAGTGCAGCTTGAACAAATTAATGTTTACCCCAAGTTGACACCCTGTTTTAATGAGTTAGGACAAGGCACTTTAATCTGCCCTCACAGGAAAAACAAAGGTGTTACACTAATAAGGTCAGTGTACTGTGCCGCCAATGATTTTTTGTTTTGAAATAAGAAAACCAAAATTGGGAAACAAGCCGTTTCCCGAAAGGACCCAGAAAGCAAAAAAAACTACCCATTTTCCATTTTGTAAATTAAAAAACGACCTGTTTTTTGTTTTTTGTTTAGAAAATAATAAACAGAAAATAGACGATCCATTTCCCAGCTCACTGAACCACTTCAATAGAACACCACCATTGTTAAATAGTTACACCTGTGCTTTGCTTTGAAGAAGGTCTAAACCAGGGTTTCTCAAATGTAGGTCTGAATCAGATTTTTAATTTAAGGACACAGGTCTGAACAACTGGTAACATTTAATAACATACATTTACAACAAACTACATTTACACTAGTTTTGTGTAAATGTGACACATTCCTTGATCTGCAATTTAGGAGCTGACAGCAAATTCTCCAGTGCTAATGAACTCGGAAGCAACAACACACATTCTCTGTCTAGCAGTTAACGTTGCCATTGGCCTCTCGGATGGATGAAAAAATAAAAATATCTCTCGATGTAACGTATTGTGTTAGGTCCAGACTTTGAGAAGCCCTGGTCTAAACCTAGTGACTGTGCAGTTCAAGTTCAGCTTTCATTCAAACTTTGGGTGCTTCTGTCTAAATAACTGTCCAATCTTAACTCCATACTTATATATATATATACTAATATTACCATTGCAAAACAATGATCTTACTTTATCCTTTTGTTGTGATATGAAGCCTGGATAGCAGTTACTTGGGTTAATCTATCCTTTAGGTCATTGCACATCACTACCACCTACATCTCAGTACAGAGTAAATGAAAAGGTGAGGTGTTCATGGCTTGGTTTTGTCAGCAGATTGCTACCATGTTCAGGGGAAGGAAAATAATTCCCTCCATCCAATAACTGAAGTTGATTAAAGAGAGATTGTAGCTAACCCTTCAAAGTGAAATCATGATCAGTCTGTTGTGATTGTGTGTGCGTTTTCATTTTATTTAAGGCCCGAACTGATTAAGTCAATAACCAGTCCTGATCCGGATAGTAGACTCCATCTGTTGCTGCTATTGAAAGATTAAGGGGCTGGTGGAGCAACTTATTCAAAGGTCAATATAGAGAGAGACACTGCAAAAAGGGGACCATACAATAATTAAAAAAGGAAGACAATAATAAAAAAAGACATTGGATGACTTATCAGACATATCTTGCATATATAAAAGATTAATTATCAAATGTATATGAATTTATGCAGTTTACTTCAAACGTCACAATTCATTAAATGTTTCTTTACCAGAACAACGGTTAGTGTGGTTCATAAACTGAATGTTGGTGAACTGAATGTTTCCATTTGCAACTAATGAACGAGAATGTGAGTGTTGTTACCTTATGCGGGAGATAAAGGCGCATACGCACTGTTGAGTTAAAACAATAGAAGAGAAAATGTAATACACAAGTAAACAATGCCAGGCGGAATTTTTTCTTTCTTTCTTTCTTTCTTTTTTTTTTCTTTTTCCAGCTGGTTCATAAGGTTAATGATGATCACAAGCAATCATAACAAGGACCATGAGCTAACAGCCGGAAGGTTCCTCAACCCTTGTCAGACTCACAGCATTTTTTAAAGCAGAGGAAATGAAGATAACTAGTACATTTGTTTTGTTCAAATTCAAAATTGTGCACTATGAACATGAACTAGTTCATTTTAATCTGTGTGAATGGAACTTTGAGCTCTTGTGAAGTGTAAAACACTGCCAACCTGTGCACAAACTATACCATGAATGTTGAGTGGGCTCACTTTTTTTGTCAGAATCTTTAATACAGTTAATTTGATCGTACATAAATAAAAGCCTAATTTTACACATCATCTATGATGATGAAGATGCAGAATAATATGACTGTATGGCCAAAATAGCACATTTTAGAGACCTCCTCCTGCCCAGATTATCAGAAATAATTTTTTCAGGAGAGCTCATGTCTTATTAAGAGAAGCCAAGCTGCCCCTGGTACCCTGCTGCCAACGGTCAATATGCTAGTTTAGAAACAGAGACTTGCCTCAGAGCTTTGATATCAGTACTAGTCACAGTCAACATCTGTAAGCAATGTTTGTGTGCATGGGTCAGAGTTTCCAAACAGGTGGCAACATTCTCCTGTCAGTTTTGGTTTTATGAATCCCACTTTTTATTTGAGTGGGGGTGCGCATATCTTTTAAGGTGTGTATGCAGTGGGTGTTTGTGTCCACCTCACTGTAACAACACAAAGAGTCTACAGCCGCAGCTCTGTCAGGTTGTCCCTAGGTACAGCGGTGCTTTGAACTAAATGCTAACATGGGCATGCTAATATGCTCAAAATGACAAGATAACATGCTGATGTTTAGTTGGTTTGTTTAACATCTTACTTTACTATTTATGCTAACATTTGCTCATTAGCATTAATCACTGCAGGCCTACATCTGAGGCCAATGAGAATGTTATTGTTTTTGCTGGCATTTGGTCATGAACAAAATACTAAGAAAATAGCGATGTTTCTGGAGAATTTGGAAATCTGTCAAAAAAATATTGCTTCTCATGTAGCAGAAAGTACAAAAACACACTTTACTTTTCACTTTTGACTAATTGAATCAATTTCTTCAATACAATAGAAACCATGTTGAACAAGAAAAAATAATCCATTGTCCTTATGATGTAGAACACAGAGGAAATGATAAACACTGTGTAGCAGGAATCAGCACCACAGGCTACTTCACTCCTGATGTCTGCGAGTGTCAGAGCCTTTCAAGTCTTTTTCAATATCACTCAGACTGATGAATAACCAGACATCTGTTTCTTTTACTTTTGTTGACCTGTCATCACGCGTCATCTCATATCCTCCAATCAGCTTTTCATTTAATCTCTCCATCCCTCTCTTTGTGTCTGCTCTAATCCTGTTTTCCTTTCACCACATCCTTCTTTTCCTTTCATCTCCCTTACTCACATTTGGTTTTTCTATTCAGTTTTGTCCTGTATGGCCACTGCAACTGTAATCACATTGTAACAGACTACTGTCATTTCTAAAGCAGAATGTGTGTTTATGCATTCATTGTCAAATGAATAGAAACAAATGTCCAGTTTGGACCGCCTTTGGCCAGAACAACTGCCACTTCCATAGAAAAAGGATCTATGTGGGAAGTTGTAGATCGCCACCAACCATATTCGCCGCAAAACTTGTGAAAAATGTGAAAATGCCTATCCAGAGCTTGTTTGTTTTGGCTGTTCTGGGCTACTGTAAAACATAGCAGTTCAACATGGTGGCCTCCACAGAAGAGGAACCGCTCCCTCTGTAGATAAAAACAGCTCATTCTAAGGTAACAAAGACACAGCGATTCTTATTTTCAGGTGATTATACACTAATGAAAACATACCTATGAATATTATATTCCATTTCTGACAATAGAGCCTCCTGAATGTTACACACAAATCTCGACTACTGTTGCACTGCTTTTGTTGGTTTTTAGCCACACTAGCAGCAAGGGTCACACCACCCCTTTGGTCCAGCCTTAAATATCTCAACAATTGTTGAATGGATTCCATGAATTTTCGTGTTTGCATTGTCATTGTCATCATGTTAGCATGACTTTAGCATTTAGCTCGACCAAAGTTATGTCCACGTAGGGCCACTCACATGTTGACTCTTGATCAGCCCTAACTACATTTTCTTGTCTTTTAAAACCAAAGTTGTACGTTTTTGTCTTCTTAGAAGGTTAACTGATTCAATACTAATCAGCATCCAGTGACTATGAGTTGTAGCACTTTGTGCCTTTATACTACTGTCTGCTGCTCAAGTAAAACAAGGTAACATATTAAGAAGCTTCCTATTTATAGAAACACAGCTTGGTAGTAATGTCACCTGTGTGCGACCACTATAGTTGTCCTGTTGGTGCAGACCTTGGCCAGTGAAGCCTGGATGTTTCTCTCAGTCTGGGTGTCCAGTGAAGAAGTGGCCTGGTGGACCAAACACATTATATTAGTGTATGTACAGTAAAAGTAAGTAAGTAGTAAAATCAAGTGAAAGACTTGCAATGTTCACCACTACTTAAAGACAGTTTAGCTACTATCTGATCAAACTTTGGAATTAGGAAAGTGTGTTTGTGTGTGTGTGACAACTGCTTTGAGTGACTGAACTCTTTGTTTGTTATGAAGTCTAACTTATAAAAGAGAGTTTGCTCTCATTAAAGTGTCTTGCTCAAGGACACTTTGACATGTGGAGGACTGGAGGAGCCGGGTATTGAACCACTAACGTATAGAGCTACAGCTGACACAGTGGGGGAATGTTGGGAGTTGTATATCAGGAAATGAAGTAAGATCTCAGCATTGACAATAGTAACCTCCTCAAGTGTCGCCATATTTCTTTTCTACAAAAATAAAAGATCTCAAAGAATGGTTCATGTTCTTACAAACCACGCAGGAAAGTATGTGGGCAAAGCCACTGGCACTTGAGCTGCTTGTCTGAACATGGTGTTAAAAAGCAAGTATTTAAAAGTTGTAACCCTATGTATGAGTGATAACTTTGCTGTACCCTCACCTCATCCAGCAGAATGATCCGAGGTTCCTTCAGGATGGTTCGAGCAATTGCCACTCTCTGTTTCTCCCCACCGCTGAGCTTCAGACCTCGCTCCCCAACCTCTGTGTCATACCCTGGTTGGACACATGCCATCATCTTCATTATTAATATCGTTATTCACTTTCTGTGCCCAAATTTTACAACATCAAGATTCAAACTTGGTCCTGTTACAGATCTGCTTCAGCCAACAAGTCAAGCAACAAAAGCATGTTCATCATTAGCATCTACACACAGTCACACACCCCAGCCTGACCCTGAGGTAGCTCCAGTATCCTGGTGTGTATGTCAGCAGCCATGGCAGCTCTCTCAACTTCCTGGTTGCTAGCTGTCACTCGACTGTAGCGGATGTTGTTGCCAACGGTGTCGTTGAAAAGGACCGTATCCTGGGGAACCACGCCAATGTACAACCTCAGGGAAGACTGCCGTACCTTGGACAGAGAGAGGGACAAACCCGTTAGCCTCGGAAACAAATACAGCTATTTTGCTAACCCTGATTCAAACTGTAACCAGCATTCAAACCCAACTCTAAAGGCATGAAGTCTTTATTTCAACATGGTCTATTATGTTCATGTTCATGTTCACTCATATGGGATCTTCAGATCTGCGACCCATGATACGAACATACATCTACTTCTTCTTCTTCTTCTTCTTCTCTCTCTCTCTCTCTCTCTCTCTCTCTCTCTCTCTGGCTCTCTCTCTGTCTCTGTCTTTCCCTCCCATACACGCACACACTCACACACACAGTATACATCTACATAAATGTTGCATGGCTTAATTCATCCTATACTATATAATGCATGCTGCCCCAGGTCACAGACAACACATGTCCTGAACTGATTTCTGTTCCTGTTTGTCCTTCTCAACACTTTTACATGTTTTTATGCTTTACCTACTTACCCCTAATTTTGAATCAGTTTTAATTAACACCTTATGTACACTGTAGCACCACAACCTTAAGAGCTAAACCAGCATCTATATCAAATATGCCCATATGGACATGGTGGAGTTTTATAGACAAACAAACCTCCAAACTGTTTGGAAGCAGTTAGTTACATTATATACAGAGGCGCAATATGCCTTGTCCACAGTGAATGTGCTTTCAGCAATAAATCATCAACAAACTACTATAATCATTGAAAGTACCAAGATGCCAAAAGTGTGACTTAATTTTTTTAACATTGGTGCCAATAGTCTGCAGGGCCACATGTCGAGTTTTCATTTAACATTTAACTATTCATGACATGATAAATTTGACAGTGAAGAGTTCGATGTCTGTGTTCGATGATCACCAGACCTCCACAGCGAGCTCAGTCCTTGAACTCTCATAGCAAGGCTGTTTAAGTGGTGCAGTAATTTAAAGGTCCAGTGTGTAACATTGAGGAGGAGCTATTGTCAGAAATGGAATATAATAATTATAGTCTACTGCGTCCCTGCATCCCCATATGGGGACAAAGTTTTATAATAAATTAAGTCCTAATGTCCTCATATGAGTGTTTTCTATAAGACATTTTTTGTGAAAACTACTAATTGTTCAAAGACAATGGTTGGTTTTTATGTTTATCAGGTCCTACTAATCCCAAATAGATAGGAGAAATGGGTCTCCTTCCATGGAGTCCACCATGTTGAACTGCCATGTTTCTACAGTAGCCCAGATTGGACAAACACTGGTTGTAGATAGGGACTTTCATATTTTTTGGAGCCACCTTAGTTTCTCATACATACTTTTTTAAGGTTCCAGTTATTAATATTTTTATCTTATGAAATAAGATGTGATTATGGCACACCTGAAATTATACTCAGTGTGTTCATTCCTTGCACTAAAATGTTAGCAGCCAACCACAAGAACGGAAATTCTCAGGAAACTAAATGAAAACAATTTGCCAAGCTCTTTTAAGCATGCTGTTCTAATTAAAAAATGGAAAGGGGAACCATTGAAATGGTGAAAGATAAGCTGTGGTGAACTAGTGAAACCTGGAACAACTGACACTTACAAACATAAACCTGTCTTCCATTAGCTTGCTATTTTAATAACCTTGTAAGGGCATCTGGATTCAGTATCCATCTTGCCAGCCTTTAAGATAAGCTTGTGTCCGAAAACAGTGGTACGTACCAATAAGCATGGGCATGAGGAACTACTATGGGCTACGGGCGTGGTTTAACGCAGCAAGAAGTGATTATTCGTTAAATAGCGTAGATGCTGCTTGCATCAGTTATATCAGACCTGGAGAGTATTTCTTCATTAAAAGAAGAGCAAAGAACGGCACTTATGGGTTTTCTTTATGGAAAAGATGTTTTCACTCCTCTCCCAACTGGCTTCAGCAAGAGTTTGACTACATAATATGGTTTGTTGATCTGACTGGTTGAAGTTTGCTTGTGATAGACAGATGGTTCATCCAATCACCTGCTGTTTCCAACAACGAGTTCAACAAACTATCTGGCGCTGTCAGGTTAATATTTTGAAACTGATTTTTAAAAACCACTTCCAATATCATTACTTTAATTGTCCCATTGTGAATATTTTCACAACCATATAGTGTGCAGATGGCCCAGACTAGAGGGGGCTCAGTCCAACTTGGTTTGATCAGCTCAGGTCCAAGCCATTATAGTATCAGCAAAATAGTCGTAATGTTTTTTCCCTATTTAAGAAGTTCACTTGTTATGAAACTGGCTCTTGATCTCTCCAGAAATAATTTCCGGTTTTCAGTGACTCTCTGGTCAGTGTGCTGTACTTTGAGTCTTTCCTGTGGAAAGCTTTCCTCCACAACCGGGCCCACAACAATACAAATTCCATTTCCTAGACCAGCTCGGTTTGGCCGGTAATCACTCACTTTCCCTTAATTTGATCTTTGCAGTTTACTTTTGGTATTTATTCCACTCAAGAACAACACAGCATCTGTTTCTGATAGAGGAGGGCTGACAGAGCTCTAACACCAAATGTTATAAAGAGAGAAAGAGACAGATGGAGAGGAAAGAGGAAAACAACAAAAAGAGGCTTTAAATGTTTTTCATTGAAATTAAATCATCAAGTGAGCAACAAAAGAGAGAATATTAGTGTAAGACAGATGTCCTCACACACAAAAAATTACAAGTAACATTACAGTAAATCTGCAGCATGATGCAGTTAAGATTTACTTCACCAACGACCACCTGTTTTATGGAGTTGCTGATACAGAGGAAGTTGGCTGGTTGTGTCCTGCTTTAAATCATTATAACCTTTTTCAAGAAAGTGGTTTCAAAGACCACAGCCTTTACATATCAAACCTTTATTTAAAGTCAAAGGACCATTGAGGTTGCCCTCTTACAGGCAAATTAAAAGAGACACAATAGATGAGAAAAAATAAAGAAAGGAAATCAGCTGAATTAGTTATTTTTTGAAGCAGGGAAGTTTGTGATCATGGTTCTAAATTGTTCGTAGATTAGTCGAGTATGGCTTTTTAGATTTAGGGGCTCCAAGAGAACAGGCTGACTGTTCAAATTGGGCCATGCTCTTGGAACCCTAAACATATGTCAGTCATATGAACAAGTTTTTAAAAAAAAAGCCAGGATAACTTCCCCTCGTTTCCAGTCTTACAATTACACATGTCAAACTATTTCTTTAATAATTTCGCTCATGAGTAAACCTCTGTTCCTGTCTACCTTGTTCTAATCCAGCAATGATTCAGCTTACAGTAACTGATAAAAGCTTTTTGCTTTAATGAATGGCTATGTTTTTAGTCAGGAAGGTGTATCATAGAAGAGCAAGAAAAACTGGCCAGTTATGAGCAGTGAATGCCAACATGGCTGGACAGGAACTAAACTGCTTTTTATATCTGTTAAATTCTAAGAAAAGGAAACCTAACTGACACCTTAAAACACACAGATGACTGCATTCAGTAAGCAGCCATCAGCCTGCAGTCTTAGGGCAAGCAGAGTCTGACTCATCAGAGCTCCACTGCATGTGGCTGCCATATGCAATGACAAACAGAGTGGCAGAGGACTGATGGGCCAAAAACAAACCCAGAGGTCCAAGAGGCAGAGCTGTGTCCACAGCATCTGCTGTTTATGCAACAAAGAGTTGTGAAATAAAGAACTGACACTTTTACAGATTTCTCGCATGGCAGGAAGACAGAAAAACTCGTGTTGAAATTGTATCTCTTTTAGGGTTTTGAAGCCGCTAATAGCAGGCCTCAACAATAAGGGCTCCCCGCTTGCCCTGGGAAAGTAAAATAGTGAGTAAATCTAGCAACTTACTAGATCAAGTGGTAAAAAAATAATTAAACACAGTTTTTGAGCTAATGACAGAAGTAGCTAATGAGTGAGACAACTCGCTTCCTTCTCATCTCTGTTGAGAGTTGCACATGCACAGTACCGATCAGGCAGCAAATGGAGGCAATAATACTAATAATATAATTTATGTCCTGTGCGAGGCACTCACTCACGGCTGTTAACGGGATGCCTTGTATGCAAGTATGCAAGTAAAGATAAAGTTTATGAGCTGAAAAAGAACAGCTAGTTTACACTGCCCGCGTCTGCATGGTGGAACGTCTTGATTTTTATTTCAGCACCCATGTCTTACACTCGTCTCACTACAGAGTCGAGGTCTCTAGCGATATGGTATTTTAAATCAAATAGGAACGTTTAGATTTTTCATGGACATTATACAGGGAAAAGTGCAGGGAAAATACAGGTCTGGCAGCAGCAGCTCTGCAGCTGACACACAGCTGATACGCTCTCAGTGTGAACACTGTGTGCGTGGGAGAGGCAACCATCACATGCCAGAGATGCCACACGTTGACACACGTTTCCTATGTGAACGATGGGAAAACGAGAATTTCAATTATCCTGGAAACAGGAGTGTATTTGGGTGGTGTTAGAAGATGTGGGTGAAAATCCAACTATTTGCCACAGATTTGAGGGCAAGGTGAATGAAACAGGGCCGTGTTTCAAAGGCAAGTCTTGAACATAGCCTTTGCTTAATAAACAGACTGGACATGGAGAAACAGCTAGCCTGGCTCTATCCAGGGTTTAAAAAAACCACCTACCAGTGCCTCAAATTTTTTGTCATTATCACATTTTAACATGTTTTAATCCAAACAGAAACAGAAACAAAAAAACAAGTTGTGGTTTACAGGTAGTTCTGCACTGCTTGCAGTCTTTATGCTAAGCTATGCTAATCTCCTGCTGGCTCTAGCTTTATCTTTACAGTATATGCCAAGCTAGTCATTTAATGATTTTTGCATCCAGTGAAATTGGACTGGACTCAACACATCTCACTATGCTGACTAATTTTAACATAATTAACACAGAAGATGAGATAGAATGACTTGTTAATATATTATATGAATTAAAACATGCCAAAGAGTCCGCTGATACAAAAAGTATTTGTATGGGAATACATGGTGGATTTTAACATCTGACAACAGGCAACATGTGTAACAGATGTTTCAAAAAACAGCTGGCATCAAATCCAAAGCACAAAATTCCTTCTTTTCCTTCTCACTCTCAATCTGTAACAAAGGTGAGACTTTATGACCACCATCTGATTCAAATAGTTTTTTATTGATTCATCTCTCACTTCTTTTCAAATGTGATTGATCTGTTTAAGGGAATTACCACCTAGTTAAATAGTTTATTTCATCACATCAGTTCCTCATTTTCAGCTGTTATTTCTGTCATAAATAACTTGAAAATGTAAAAAAAAATGTATATGTGATATGGGTCTTGCCCATGGGCGTAAAAGTGCCCCCTAAAGAGCATCCTCCACAACAGGTTTCACCAATATGTATGAAAATCAGTAAGCACGTGTATCATCAGAAGTACAAAACATCCTCTAGGAGTCATACCCCAAACCCAACAGGAAGTCAGCATTTTTTAATTTACTGGTAATTTTTAAGCATTTAAACATGTACTTTTACAAACTCCTCGTAGATAATTGTTCAGATCGACTTCAGATTGGGTCAGTGCAATCTAAAGACCTTCACAATTAAACTTTTAAAAAAGATTTGTGGAAGAGAGTGTCTGTGGTGTGGTGTCGAATTTTAGTGTCCCACCATGAAACAGTAAGTTGAAGTAACTTCACTGTACATTTTATGTACATATTTCATATGATGTAGCATTACGTGTAATTAGTGGCCATTCTCTAGCGCTACCTGTGGTCACAGGAAGTGCCATTTAAATCCTTTGCGCATTGTCTAAAACAAAATTCCGAGCCACACCAACCAACATCCAGAAAAGATGTTGCAGCAAACCCTGGTGCGTGCGGAACACAGCATTAAGCACTACCTAACGCTTTAATTTTAACTATAATTCTTCTTCTAAATGCAGAGTTTCATTTTTATTTGAGGCTTCAGAAACTTTTCTTGGATGGATAGAGAGATGTACATTTCACTGGGGCTTTTAGAAAAGGGCCGGCCCTGATGCTGCCTAACACAACAACAGAACGGATCCTTTGGCAGAGGAAGCTGAGGAGTTTTACCACTTCCTTTTCCTCCCCCTCCTGGAGATGCTCAAAAGAACCAGACTGATACACAATCTGAATTTGATTAAAGAGATGACCACGTGTGTGTACATGTGTGTTGATGAAACAGTCCTCCTGCTGTGTAATTAGAAATGAACATCCTCGTAATCATCACCAGCCAGCTCATCTGGACGTGCGTGTCCGTATTAAAACAGGTGTGTAAGTGTGTGAGAGAGTAAAGTGCTTGTGCTGTTTGGTTTTTATTGAGACTTTTGGCAAATCATAAACAGAGTTACTTGCAATAAATCTTTACACACACACACACACACACACACACACACACACACACACATCTGGCGTCTGGACTCGTTGCTGCATTATTCAGGAACCTTTTACTATGATTTATTCACAGTGTGACTGGAGCTCACTCACTCAGCCCAGCTGGGTATGTGTGTGTGTTTGTGTGTGTATGTAAGAAAGAGAGAGAGTGTAAGAGAAAGGTGCGTGAGGCAGAGGCAGGAAACAGAAATGAAGAGTGACAGAGAAAAGAAGACAAATAAAGAAAGATCAATCTTACTGTAAGTGCATAAGTATATTCCCCGAAATGCTGACCTTTTTCTTTAAAGGTCCAGTGTGTAACATGTAACACAAGAGGATCTATTGTCAGAAATGGAATATAATATTCATTGGTATGTTTTCATTAGTGTATAATCACTAAATAAGAATAAGAAAATAAGAAAGAGAAAATAAGAATGGGGGTGTTTTTGTTGTTTGTTACCTAATATATATTATATATATATTATCTACCGAGAGAGAGTTCTCTTCTAAGGAGTCCACCATGTTTCTACAGTAGACCAGAACGGACAAACCAAAGCATGAGACACAACTCACTATTGTGAAGGTTGGTCAAATGTAAAACTTCAACACCAAACATGGCCATTGAACCAAACTGTCCTCAGACTGCTGAGGTAAGAACCACAAAACTGAACCATCCGTCAGCTGTAAAATGAACTGCACAACAGGACTGGCTGGTGGGTCAGTATGTTCAACTGTGAATACAGTGAAACAAGTCAAGGGCAGCAAACTCACCAATTAACATTTACATCATGTCTGCCTGGCCATCACACCTTTAGTGCCCAACTTTAAGGATTTGGTTACTCAACAAAGGAAACTTATTTTGTGTTCTCAGGTGTTTTAAAGCTAATATAAGCGAAATCATGGCCATGAACATGAAGCGCTTGCAGATTAAGTTCTTTTGAGATAAGCGTTGCTTTATATGCTCTGACCAACCCCGTCTCCAATAAATGACATTTAGTATTAATCTGTTTTCCCAGTTATGTTGTATAACAGACACGCCATAATTGCTGGCTGGATCAAACAGCTGCCAAGCACTGCAAGTGCTGCAAATGTTGTACACATGTTCATGTGTTGTGCACATTTTTACAAATGTTCTGCGTTGTCTGGTTCCCTGGAAGGACACAAATACTGGAAATCTGAAAACTCTGGAAAATTGGTGGCAGTAATAAACGAATATACAATTTGTAGTTAATGAGCATTCGGGGGTACATGCAGCGGTCCTGCAAACTTGCAACATTTTTGTTTTAATCTGTTGGATTTGAATTTTAAAGAGCTTGTTCATCCATGAACTGAACTTAATATTGGTGTTTTCATGTTTGTTTACCTTGGAAATGTCCTGACCGTCGATGCGGATGCTGCCACTCTGAGGGTCGTAGAATCTGAACAACAGACGCAAGATGGAGCTTTTCCCTGATCCAGATGGGCCAACCTGCACACACACACACACGCACATTATTGGAATTCCTATTCACAGTTTAGTTATTAATAATATTATATTAATATTATTAATTAATATTTACGCCACAGTCCATCACAGTGCTATTAAAATGGTTGGTTCACACATTTTCTCTCTCACTTATAGTGACCCATTAAAGGCTTGATAAATAATAGGAATGTAGATGTTGTAAAAAGATGACAATTTACCAGAGCAACTGTTTTTCCCGCCTCCACCGTGAAGGTCACATCCCTGAGAACCTCAGTGCTACAAACACACACACACATCGGCAACAGTTAGGTTCATACCAGGGCTTCTTTAAATCTGGTTCATTTATCAAACTGTTCATTTAATATGTTTTTGGAATTGCATCACGACAAGTTCTCACTCCCAAGTCCTCAAATAGTGCTGCTTGGTCAGTGGCCCTCCGCTTTAAAATAGGACGCTGTAGGTATCCCTCTCATGTCCATTCTGGATGCACAAGGTTCCACAGTGAAGTTAGCAAGAATAAATATGCAACATCCTGTCAGACTTTCAAAATAAAGCTTGAGTGGTTAACGTGAAATGATCACAGTTTGGTTAGGTTTAGGCACAACAACTAGAGAGGATCATAAGTTACATTACGTATCTGACTACATTAATAAGACATAAATTATGTAACTTGGCATAATTTAAGCACACAAAAAAGATGTAATCTAAATACCTGAGGTAACTTAAGTACATTACCTTGTCACTTTTTGGAGTTTTAACTGGGTTAAAGTGCTGTGCCTGAGCCATCGAACCCATCTCCTTCATACTGTATGCAGACTTTCTCGCTCTTTATACAACATCACCTGACTTTGACAATGGGCAAATCAACGATGCTAGAGGGATACCTACAGCATCATATTTTGAAATGGAGGGCCACTGGCCAAGCAGCAGTATTTGAGCACTTGGGAGTGAGAGCGGATTGTGCATTATGTCTGTGTCTTGGTTTCTTTTTTATACAAATATATATCATATTAACAACATGTCCTTCAACCTAAAGGACTAAACAGGTCATGTGCTTTTGCTTCTGAAATGATCATCATCACTGATTTACCATCTCTGTAGTTCATGTCTGGTTGGATTTAGCCACTAAGACAAATTGTGGTTATGGTTACACCAAACTTTTCAGAAAAAACATACTGTTTAAGTGTTTTCTGGTAAGGGCAGTCTCTGTGTTCAGGCAGTTTGTACATACAGTTTAATCAAATTATAATAAGGTGGATTTAAACTGTAAATAGGTTTGTTGTTGGCTACACACCCAGTCACGTAGCTGAAACAAACTCTGTCAAACTCCACCTGACCTGCTGTGAGCTGCAAGTCCTGTGCATTCTCAACATCCTGCACCTGTGAGGAGAAGGAGGAGGAGGAGGAGGAGGAGGAGGAGGAAAAGACAGACAGGGAACACAAGAGAGATGAGATGTGGTTTTTAATTTTTTTTTACTAGATACCAGAAAAATATCAAATCAATCTCAACTCACCTATGTCCCTAAGTGAACATTCAAATTAAGCGAAAACTGGTTAATGCCGCAGGTTCTCATACAAGCCACCTAAGAACGAATATGTTCATACAAGTGGTTGTTGCATGGCCCGATGTTAAACATTGCTGTTGCACCCGAGTCTGGACTTGGACTGTCATGGATTTGCACTTCGACTTGCCTCAGACTTGGCCACTGGTCTTGCCAAATATTTCCATTTGGAATCCAACAATATATGTTTTTTTTTTTCTGAGTAACCGAAGTTTCCTCCTTCAAAACAAAACCAGTGTAACAAGTGTGCTTGTTCAGAAAACGGGTGTTGGTTTAATTCAAAATCCATCTCGGCTGCCCAAACTCCTCTCATTGGCAGTGGTAAACTCTGTCTCTCCCATTTGGACTCAGACTTGTCTTGGAATCAAACCTCTTTGGATTCCGTCCCAACTAGTCCTGGTCTTGGACAAAGATCAACTTTGAACATCTGCAGTCCCATGACTCCATGACCACAAGTCTTTCTTTTTGTCAACTGTTGTTTCCAAGATCAAGAATGAACTGTCAAACTAGTGAGGTTTTTATTTTTTTGGAGAGTAAGAGACAAAAAGAAGAGGAGGTGGGAGGAAAAGAGAGGGTGGAGAGAGATAGAGAGAGAGAAAGAAGGAAGAGGAGAGGGTAAGAGTGAGAGGAAAATTGGAGGATGAGAGTAAAAAGAAGTCAAAAAGTTCAGGGAGAATTACAATAAAGGTAATCCCATAATTCTCTCTTCCTCCCATCATGTTCTAAATTTTCCCCTTTCCTCACTTGCTCCCTCCTCTCATAGCATTCTTCGTTCTTGCCTTCTCCTCCCTCCCTTTAATCTTCATCTCTTTATGCACAAACTGATATTTTCATGTAGTGTTTAACATTTACAAAACATTACCAGGAATTTGATGATTTATCACCATCAGCTTTTGCAATCCCACCCTACTTTCTGACCTCCTCCTCACCCTCCTCCTCCTCTCCGCCCACCCTCGCCTGCTGCTTCCCAAGCCAAAGAAAAGGGCCGCTGTGTTTTTAAGGTGCTCTAATGCTTTTGTCTACATTCATGTGGCTGTTTACCATATCAAGGGCCTGTGAATGTAGAAGCCTTTAGCGAAGCAGCCGGAGGACGCCTTTTCCCACCGAAACACACACAAAAAGACAGACGTACACACACAGGCATACACAGCAGACGCTGTGTTTTAGTGTGTGCATGCGCACAAGTACACACAAGTGCACAAAGTCACACACAAACACTTGTTGACCTCCTAATCCGCTGACCTCTAACTGTGTGAGTTTCTCTTTGTCCAAGCAGGACTGAAGCAGTGACTCTGATCAGAAATTAATGCCTAATAAGGGTTTAGATTATTATCCACTTATCTGTTAATATTATATTTAATTTATATTGTTATTAAACACACACCTCTCTATGTATTTGATTTCTACGGAAGCATATTGCAGCCACGCCAGAAAAAGAAAAACAGATCAGTATCACGTTCAAATGTGAAATTATTGTTATAAAAAGTTATTTTCCCATTATTACAACATAAGTCAATGATAGATAAACTGCTGCCAAAAAAAGAGATTTTTGGAAGATGTTACATTATTAGCTTGTTTTGAGTGTGTTTATCAGTTTTATTCTACTTAAGTGTCCTTGACACTGAATCCAGGTCCTGACCTCTGTCCTGATGTGAATGGGGGCAACTGAAAAGACAATATCTCTGTAGAGAGGAAAAAGCAGAACACTCTTCTTTCTGCTGATGACCCTTTATGGCAAACAGGGGCGCAGTGTCTTGTTCACCTTGGTTGAATTTTTTGACAGGGTGGAGAAAGTATTTTCTTCAATAAATTGGGATTGAATTAACAACCTTCACAACTACGTTGGGCCGTTAGATTTTCCCTACTGATCAGCATCCACAGATTACGTTTTTTTAAGCATTAAAGTTAATCTCACATAAACCACAGATGTACTTGAACGTACGTGGTCCAATATGAGTTAAACTATGACAAAAACTATACCCCTGATAAGTGAGACAATTGCTCTTTGTGACTTACCTCTTTCTGCTCTATCAACAGTGCCAGCATGTTCTCCATGTCAACAAATGCACTCTGAATCAGCCTGCAGAGACACATGATGTGCAGTCAGTATAATTAGAATAGAATAGAATCTACTTTATTGTCCCCAAGGGGAAATTTGTCACAGTGCTGCAATCTGTTGCATGACAAAAACAAAAACAAACATACATTAGAAAACCATCACAAAATCAACATGAAAAAACAACAATACAAACATTTGACTATTCTTTTAACACTGACCATACAGCAGCTTAAAGGGAAACTGTAAGAAAGTGCTACGGTACGATCACTGCAGTTGATTTGATTTGCACAGAGGTTCGTATTCAGAGAAGGGGGGATGCAGTAAACGTGGTAGCAATATTAGTAATAGAGGAAGTAGTGGTACTATCTTTAGTAGCAGAAATAGTGGAGGAGAGGTATATGAGCAGTAGTATTCACAGTTTTCTCATCTTTATTATAGATTGATTACCATCAGTAACATCAATACATGCAGCAACTATGTCAAAGCCTCTTCCCCCTATGTCCATAGGTGAGGTCTAAACAAGTAAACACCAAATAATGATAGAAAAAATTTCCAGCCATTTGGACGCATCAATCACACATTTATGCAAATCAGATCGGCAGCAACCCGTTCGCCTCAGCCTTTTATTGTAGCTTTGAAAATTATGTAATGGGGTTTTTCATCAAGAGAGTGATGAATCACAGACCTCCTGTACATTAATCTCACCTGTAGTAGGTACCAAACCAGTTGAGAGGAGTGTACAGCTGGATGATGTAGGTTCCAAACAGAACATAGTCTCCGACCTGAGGAAGAGTTAACACATACAGCTACTGAACATTAAGCTACAGAGACAACCTGGTCCTATAATAACTGAAGGTTACTGTAACCAACTGGGGACAAACACATGGAGAAAGTGAGACACACAAACACACACACAGGTGATCACAATTTAACTGTGGCTTCTAAAGCAGACTGGCTGCACCAGTGATAATTTATATGTGCCCTAAGGTCATATAACCAAGGTGGCGTACATCCTGTTTAATTTTCTGACATGAATGATTCTCATGTCCAAGTCTCTAAAACTATGTCAGAGTCCTGGTTGAGTCATTGTATTCAGATCTGAGATCTGAATTACAGAGGCCACAGCTAAGTCATGTCATGTCTGATCTGATTCAGGTCATGTGTGAGTCACTGAAGTCATGTCTTTGTCGACATAATGTCTGATTTCTCTAAAAACTTGGGATTTTAACCAGATGGACGTGGCCCTGATTTGTTGTTTTTGTTCAGGCCCGGTGGATTCTTGCAAATGCCATTAGGAGTATGTAGAGGAACTTGATTTTTTCACACATAATCTGTCTCATGTTCTACTCTCAGGATAAAGTGAACGTTTAAGGAAATGTCAATAGTTACTTACTACAGCTTTAATAAAGCACTTTCTAGTTCACGGTTAGGTTTAAGTATTTGCTAACTTATCCAAAAATGGAAGAGACAACGCAATGCAAGGCTTCAAAAACATGCATTAGACACACAACAGTCTGTGTGACACAGGATGTAAGGCACAGCCCCCGGGAGTAATACCAAGTTTCCCTAGGAGTCACTCTCAAGTCTGAGTCATTATGGTCAAGCAAATGGCACAGTCACAGAGGTCATGTTGAAGTGAACGGGATGATGTTCAAGTCATCACAGTCAAGTCAGAGACACAGAGGTCATGTCTAAGTCATTGTGGATCTGATCCATGTCAGTGAAGTTTACTACTCAAGGTGAGCTCTCAGTGGGATCAAGATCTTAATACTGATTTTTAACTTGGATTCTCCAGGCTTTACACTCTTCTCTCACCTGGAATTGTCCCTCAGAGACCAGGTAGGCACAGAGCAGAGAGCCAGCCAGCAGTCCTGATCCTATGATGATGTTCTGGGTTTGATTCAGCAGAGCCAGGGACGCTGAGCTCTTCCACTCACAGTGCTACACAAACACAACCAGCACACATACAAAACACAATAACAAAACAAATATAGAAAAATAACTTAATACATTTTCAAGGATTTGAATTGTTTTGAACTGAAGCATAATAGCAGGGTATTTTACATCCACGTGTGAAAAGCAGATGTGAGTTGTCTATCTGCTATCGTAACTGTTCACTTACCTGATATTTCAGAATGGCTTCCTCAAAGCAGCGGACTTCATAATCCTCAGCATTGTAATATTTTACCTGTGAAAATACATCAAATACAGCAAATCATCAGAGAGTGAGGACTGAAACACCCCAAAATTACCTGCAACTGAAATATCTTAAGTTCTAAAAACATCTGGAAAACACTACAAGTGGAGATGTCCCAGAGGGACAAATGTACCAATGTGGGATTCCTTGTGAGGCTGCACCTGGGCACAGCTGGATGGGATGTTGGGTGTGGTTTACTCCATTAGAGATACAGTGTGGAGGTATTTTTCAGCCGTAGAATGAACAGGAAGTGTGTGGCGTTATCTACCGTCTCAAAGTTGAGCAGTGAGTCTACGGCTCTGGACTTGGCCTTGTTGTCTTGATTGTTCATCTCTCTCCTGTATTTGGTCCTCCACTCTGTGATCAGGATGGTACAGGCTGCAGATATATGGTACAGATTGGTTGATATCAGTTTGGAGCTGCATTTGACATGTCACGAAGCAAGAGGTAGGATCTACAATCATTTTTACAATTTACATATTGTACATGGAGTGTTTATTTATTTGGTCTATTCTAAATTAACCAAATGGAACTGAGTTTTGGGTTACACACTACAATAACTGAACCTTTCTAGGCAGCTGGAGATCACAAAATCACAAGCTAACCACAGTAGTTTGGACCAATCAGGAACTACTGGCAGCTACAGCATGAGCTACTGGCATGATTTTCACAACAACAATGGCGGTCAGTGTATATGAAAGTGCCTGCCCTTTTCCAAATAGTTTCCAACAATTATTTCCCTGATGGTTCTGTGTAACAAACCATCGAGCGCATTCAAGTTAAAATTACCATTGCAATACCAGCATACACCTTTCCCTTTCACCTCACACAGTATCTACAGAGGGAGCAGGTCCTCTTCTATGGAGGCTGCCATGTTGAAATGACTTGTTTCTACAGTAGCCCAGAACGGACAAACCAAATGCTGGCTGTAGATAGGGCCGCCCCCATTGTTTCTCCTACACACTTGGAAGTTGATCAGTAATCGGTTATTTGCCTGCCAGATGCTACTAAATCCTCCACAATGGTCCTTTAATTATATGGCATTATTGTGATTTAAAAAATGGTTGTTATAATGACAACCAAAGAAAGGATTCCATGAGGAAATCAACTTGGATAATTTAAAATTAATAACATATCAAAGTCTAGATGAGCAGAAAAATGACTAAAACAAGAGAAAACACACGCTCACACTCATACACACACACGGACTCACTGAGGTAGAGGACCATGCAGGCGAAAACGATGAATCCAAACCAGACACTGAAGTAGGAGACGAAGTAGATGATGGCAATGATGATGTCACAGATGGTGGGAAGGATACTGAACAGGATGTAGCTAAAGACAAAAACAATCACCCACTGTTACTCACCCACTACATTTGTTGTTTACCATAGTCAGATTGAACCCTAGAAGAAACTCGTCATGTTTTGGTAACTGAACCCCGCTCATGTGAGGCTCAATGTCTCCACCCGTCTGCCTTGTCCCATCCTACCTCAGCAGGTTGTTGATGGAGGAGGTCCCTCTGTCGACGCTCCTCAGTACGTCTCCGGTGCGTCTCTCCAGGTGCCAGCGCAGAGACAAAGCATGCAGGTGGGAAAACAAACACACCTAAAGTGGGGAGGGATAGGGACAGAGACTTCCACTCATGTGACTATAATACAACAGTTACTCACTGAGACCATGTCCAATGTAAGCCTGTCACATCTGAGTTTTCTTTTGCTGTTGTCAGACAACTTCGCAAGCGTAAAATGATAACTCAGTCAAATGGATTTACTTTGCTAACATGGAGCCATGGAAAACAGACGCAGACAGAACATCTGGCCACAGAGATTATCTCTCCAGTTTTCTGGCTGCTCAGAGGACAGTGTTCTATGGGTTGAGCTGTAGGGCATGGCAGGCAAGTATCCACATACCCTGACCACGGTGGGATCCTTGCCCATACGTATGTTTGGAAACTGCAAGTGTGTAAAGAGTTTGTGGAAAGATTGTCTCAGTACAACAGAGAATGGAGGGTTAACCTGCAGAGGCTCAGCAGAGGAGACAAGGTATGACTACTCTATTCAAGATGAGAGCTGTAATCCACATATTTGTCAACCCAAAGAGGGAGAAGATTAACAGATTGTCCAGTGTCTTCCTGAATAGTTCTCACGAGTAAACAATGCTTTGTGCTTTACTAAATCACTTGAGGATGTTGTTAGTAGGGTTAAGTGAAAAAAAGTATCCAATACAGGTAATGGACTTCAATGGTCTATCATCAGAATACAGTGCATCAATATCAGTACTACAACAACCAAATCTGTAGGAAAAACAACTCAGAAAGTCAGACATTAAAGTGAAAGAATGAAAAGACCCAGGAAATATACAGAAAAGTAAAAAAAGAAGAACTGAGTGGTACCTGAATGCCTCGGCTGGTAAACTGCTGAACTTTGATCCACATGAACTGCCGGAGGTTGCTGATGAACCCAGAGGTACCTACAAGGAGCAGAGAAGACATATTGACTTAAGCACACAGGCAGCTGCTTACATTCTATCACATACATTTTATTTTGTACGCACACATTCCTCTAAATATGAACACACACTCACGCACCTGCCCCTCCGCCCTGTAGGAACTTGAGCAGTGTGTAGATGCAGACGGTGGCGGTCAGCGAAGTCCAGCCCCCTCCTGCAGAGAGCTCATTCACTGTACACACACACACACACACACACACAGATACACAGAAAGACATTTTCATTGTGACCATCATAAACTTTGGTTTTCACATTACAGCAGTGATAATCCTGATTATCTGTTGAACTTTCCCACAGTGGAAACCAACCAAACACGCCCACCAGGGCTGGAAAGTAACTAAGTACTCAAGTTTGTAAGTACAGTTTTAAAGGAACTTTACTTGCTTGCTGCTTTATACTTATATACTTATATGTACTACATTTATCTGACTTTACTACTGATAGAAAATCCCACTAAATTATGAATTGTATTTGGTGTATTGTTATAGGTTGAGATAAGACATGATTTATCCCTGTTGGGAAATTTATAAACTAACCAGAAGCACATCCAAAATCCTACTGATTACTTTTAGAGGCCAGACAGGTCTAGCACCTAGTTTTATTTCTGACCTTTTCCTTTCCTTTTTTTCCTTTTTCCTCTGCAAAGGATTTTGGTTCCACGATGGAGGCTGAAGACTAAAGGAGACTGCTCTATTAAAGCACCTGTCCTTTGGAACTGCCTACCTGAGAGAATAAATAAGCTAAATCGGTTCCATCTCTTAAATCCCAGTTAAATCCTGTGTGTTATGTTTTTAATGTCTTTATAATAGTATCTCTGATTGTTGGTGTGTTTTTGGTTACCTCTGTCTACCTCATATATTGCTTTTAATCTTTTTTTCTATGGCATTTTGTATTTTTATTATTAGTAGGGGTATATCATCACTAGCTGCAACATGAAAATGGTGAACCATGTTTGCAATTACTTTTAAGTTAATTTATCTTGTTATTTCTCTAGATAATGAGTTTATAACGACAAAATGGCTTTTGTTTGTTCAAGATCACAGGGATATTATGGAGAACTGAAAAAAAAGTGTCTGGTTCATTTGATCACACTGTTATGACTGTCGGAGGAGAAAACAGTTGCTAGCAGAATGTAGATGAGAGTTAATTTAAACTATTAATTTCCTGCAGTGTGACAAGTGAGATTTATTAAATGAGCTCAAGATCACTGCAATGTTCTAATTCTGTTCATGCACTTTTTACTCATTTGGGTTAGTATTTCAATGAATTCCTTCATTCTGCCATGCTTTGTCCATTATTTTGAATCATTGCTATCTCTTGTTATTTATTTATTTTGAATTTATTTCAAGCAGCTAGCGACTATGTAATTTTTCCCTATGGAAGCCATCCTATATTCACTACTACTGGAAAATTGTGCTGTGTTAAGCAACCAATATGAAATGTGCAAAGGCTATCTCGGGGTATCGCAGACTATTCCTTTTAAAGTGAATTCCAAGGTTAAAGTCAAACGCTATGTTCTAAATGCGCAACATTTAATATCACATCACAGAATTGTGGGAAATGTACATGGAATTATTTTGGAGAGCTCTCATTTAGACCCAGCCCAATAAAACATGGTTACGCCCTTGATTATAAGTAACAAGAGGAAACAGCCTTTAGTTTTCTTGTGAGCTCGAGATAATGGCATTAAAAAATATAATATAATTGCAATCATGGCTGTTCTTGGCTTTGGTACATCAATATTAAAATATACATTATTCTGCATAATGAGTACACTGTGCTACTTGAGTGAGTACTTCTTCCACCAATGCCACACAAACACATACACACACACATACACACACACACACTGTCATCAACACATTCACACACTCCCCTTTTTGCCACACACACACACACACACACACACACACACACATTCTCATTCACATTCATTACCCTTTTTGTACAAGTTCTGGGAATCAGGAAGAAATGGAAAAACAGACAGAGATGAGGGGAGGAGGAGGAGGAGAAGAAAAACAGAAGACCCAGACAGAGATGAGAGAAAAGAAGGGAGAAAACAAGATATAAAAGATGGAGAGAAATGAATAAAGAAATGTGTATTCTACATTCTTTAACTTTCTAGTGTGTGTTTTCAGTGGGGGGTATTTTCAACTCTTTGGCACCGGGTCCTGGAGTCGGAGGGTGGGAGGCGGGGTCGGACCCAGAGACAAAACGTCCGTTGTACCGGTGTGTTAACTCCACGAAAAAGGCCGCTAATGCCGGCTAAGCATGACTGGCAGGAGGGGGTGACCTCCCAGAGAACCCTCCGCACACACACACATACACACCAACAACAACCCCCACCCCTCCGACACCCCTTCCACGCCTTCCTCATCAGACAAAGCAGCGCTCAGCTTCATTCTCGCAGCACTGGCTCATACTTTCATGTTGCTCCAAAAGCCAAATGGGCAGTTTTTCAGGGAAAAGTAGCTGAAGACAAACTGAATGCTGACTTCCTCTGAAGTGGAGACTTCTGGGTTGTTGCCTTGTGGTGGATGCAGTCCTGTGTACAAAACAGGGAACATAAGACCTTGGCAAATGATGACACCCCCTGAAAAAATGAAGGTTGCTTCTGTCTCCAACCAATCCTAAGATCTCATTAGCATCATTATCAGTAGCTGAGCTGTTTTATAACAAATGAATAAACCGGCACAAACTATTTTTGTCATTTCAACATCTAATTGGCTCATTTAGATTAAAATCCTGTACCTGATCATCACAGTCGGGCTGATTGTGTAAGGGCTGAACTGAGAGATTCTGTACTGAAGCTCCAGTGGATAACTGGTCATAAATGCTAAAAATGTAAAAATGTTCGAACCCGGCCCAGAAAAAGGTCTGGAAATCTTGCCCGACATTCATTAAAATACATCTTTACAAATACATATTGAAGCAAGAAAAAAAGTATCTGATGCATAAGAGTTTTATTGGAATCAGCACACCAACAAAACAGTGAGTGTGGTTTCAGGACCGGACTGACTTTCTGCTCACAAACACCTTCTTATGTACTGAATTAGAACTCTTCCTTTGCTGATCCTTCACCTGAAATTAAACCTTAAAAGGATTCAGAAACAATAATATAATCTCTTGAACAGGTTTCCCCCTAGTGGTTGGTTTTCTATATGCCCAAATTTGGATCTAATGCCATTTTTTTTAACATAGCGGAGCTTGTGTTGACCTTATTTTTCTGTGGCTGCACCTGACATGATCTCACTCCTGGAAAGATGTCATTTTGGACTTCTTGACGAGTCTTATCAGCCCAGTGGCTTCTCTGATGACTGTCAAACTGCTGACAGCGTTTGTCGGCCCAACCTTGTTTCTTCTCCACTAGGTATTCTTGACCCTATCTCTTCTTCTTTTTAGGGATGCTACACACAGAGTCTCTCCATTCTGGACATAATTGTTTGCCAAACCTTTTTATTCCTAAACAGAGAACAGAAATGCTATAAAAATATTTTTTTTTGTGATTTTGAATAGGCAGCAACAGGGCACAAATCCTTCGCCATGGTTACGGTCTACAACTACAGCCTGCACAATACGCTACATGCTACATGCTACATGGTACATGCTACACTATGGCTGTAGCAACCAATTAGTCCTCATCTCTCCGAGGTAAACTGGATCAATACTGTCCCTTGTGGCCTGAGATCAGAAAGTAACCACTGCAACTATGGTTGGCAAGTCAACAATTCCTCCAAAGGAAAAAGATAATCAGTTGTTTGTCCACTCTAGAACATCACATAGCAGCCTTATCTGATCTCTGTCAGCAGGATGACGTCTGTGACTGCCAAAACATAACAAATCACCTGTACCATACACTACAGGTTGCTACTATCCAGCAACTCTAATCTCACGTAGCCAAATAGCATATAGACAAAATGCAACATGTTAAGTTAATATAGCAACTTTAGCAAACTACTGTCATAAACTGTTTTTTCTTTGGCCCAATGAGATCAAATGAAGCAGCTGTTACTCCAAGACTGCAAATTTACAATTACTTGTTTCATTATTGTCTCCATTGTTGTAATTATTGTAAAAATAGGTATGGCCAAAGCACACATATTCTATTGCCTTTGAATGCAATGCTTCTACACATAAACTTGAAATTGTTGCCTAAACATCCAGACACAAGAAGCAACTGATAAACAGCTGCGTGGGGATCTTAACTGATTCTGTACTCCTACACTCAAATACATAATTCTTTGTATTTAGGGTTTAACACTAAAGCAGGGACACTGCTTGAGCTGGGGCAGCTTTCTCACAAACAGTTTCCACCTGGGCTTGTAGAAAAGGTTTGGGATAATGGTTGCACTAGAGGACAGCTCATACAGTAAACATGTGATCAATGAAAAAACAATTAACTGTGGATGTACAATAGGCAGACTGTCTTTAAGCACTGGTCCAACCTTCAATGACCTCACAACCCTGAGGGTAAGGACACAGGAGGAGACCACCCAGGAAGGAAGGACACAATCAATTAAGGGCATAAGGAAACAAGGGAGAGCACACTTCAAATCACTTGAGCACACTGCCATCTACAGTAAGGACAGTAAAATGCAGCAAATGGGCTTGGACAATAAGAGTTCAGTTGAGTTTTCCGACTTTTATATTATAATATTATACACAGAAAGAAATTAATTAAGTCATATTTTGATACTAAAATTTGATGCATACCTAAGTAGTTTATTGTAATTTCAGTGTTAAGTGCAATATATAATTCCATACTTTTGTTCTGGGTGACATTTCTTCCTGGAATTTTTCAGTTTGTGTATCATTACATTTCACAAGTGAACTATACATTTAGTGAACAAAGAAAGCTCAGATCTCTCCTTCATTTATAGCAGCTTCTCTGTTTCCGGCTGCTTACCAATGTTCTTGGAGTAAACAGGCACCAGCACATTAACCAGCCGCTCTGCAGCCAGCAGGCCAATGCACAACAGCACGAGTCCCTGTAGCGCCACAGTGCCTTTGGGCCAGACATACGGTAGTAACAGTCTCACCTTCCTCCCAAAGCCTTGCCAGACAGATGGCAGGGAGGAGGAGGAAGAGGAAGAGGAGGAGTGTTGGATCTGCATGGAGAAGGAGGGAGAGGTGATGGGGAGACATGTATCAACAGTAGGCGTTAGCTGCAGCTATGTAGCTATCAATGAGTCCTCGTAAAACCAGATAAGTTCATTTAACTAAAAAACTTATAAAACTGATTACATCACATTCTGTAAGTAAAACTAACTACATTTTGTAGGTCAAAAAAACATTCTTGATTAAGTAGCTTTATTAATTTTAAGTGAGAATGACTTAATTTTGTAATTTTTATTTTTACTGTAAAAAAAAACCTAGTAAAGTTATTAATCAGGAATGCTTCTTTAACTTACAAAAACTAAGTTATTGCCACTTAAATTACTAGTAAAAGTGTCTTAATCAAGAAAAAAGTGGGTTTGTGTTACTTAAAGATTTTGATTAAATCCGTTTCAACATCGATAATTACATTTATATTTTGTTTTACAGTGAAGCAACAGCTTAATGCTACCCCTAACAGCCAGAAAGCATAAATAACTTATGCAACTGAATTGAAAAGATTGAAGTGGTTGTTTTACCTAAACTGGTCACAAGGGGCAACAACGAGCCCATTCTACCCTCAAACTAACTTGGACTACAGCCAGCCAGATTTGTGATTTATCAAGTGTTTATTTTTAACACCATGTTTACGTTTCACAAGCTAGAGGTCAGGATGATAGTTGGTTTGGCACATGCATGTCTGAATAACTTTCCCACCTCCAACAAAGAGCAGCACACATACACCTCATAAGATTCTTAAAAGGAAGCATGTGGTGTTAAAGGCGCCTACCTTAGTGGAAAAAACATAAAAATAATACATATACGCCACACTTGCCTGTTGCTGGGATACGTAAATGCTTCCAGTATTAGAAAAGGCTCTGATAATGCTGAAAATGTGTTATCGGGTATCCCGTATTGGCGGGTGCATCGCAATCTGGCATCAAAATTGGTATGAGGAAGGAACAATTGGTATCGAACATCAAATTTGATGTGGCAGAAAAGATAGTGTCTTTTTAATTGCACACATTCTTCAACCCGGTGCTACAATACAACTTGACCACCAACAGTCCAGTGGAAGATTGGGGTATGTTATGCTAGTAGCAATGATCAAGCAGAGTAAGCTTCTGTAAGCTCCTTCACGCTCCTCCACACCCTCGGATTCGTTTTCATTTTCAGACTGAACCCAGAGTTCACTCCATTTGGTGTCACTAAAGGCTTTTTTGCCACATAAGTAGTACTCCCCCAGCCCTGTAAACAGACTTTGACCTCTCCTTTAACAAAGTGAACCTTCTGTCAATTGAACACAAGGTGTAAAACTAATTACACACTTGACAACTGAGGCTTTAGTGTCAGTGTCTGAAATCTAAAATAAATAAACTACTAATTACTAATTTGTAAGAACTTACCTCAACCTTTATGGCTCCTCTCTTTCCTCCTCTTCCACTCTTTACAGTGATGTCTGCCATCTGATTCCCCTCCAGCTTATTGTGGAGTAAAACTCATTCCTTCAGCAGCAGAACAACTACAAGCCACACACACACACTAGTTACAGGATTAGCAGCAGATATTTCATTAACAGGAGCTGCATTAGGGCTGGAGAGTTTAACCTGCTGCGATGGTTTTTAAAAGCAGTCAGAGTGACTCTACACATACACACACACACACACATTTCTGTTGTGTTTTGAGCTTTGAGTTTAATGTAGCTGCGGTCAGCATTTTGCTTTGTGTGTGTGTGTA
>JAGRRF010012888.1:3599397-3616142 GCA_019097615.1 Morone chrysops
GTGTTGGTCATGGTACAAAGTCAGCTGATTGAAATGAAAAGTTGCAGGGGAAATGCATGTACCTCCCCCCCAAAAAAAACACCAGACAGTGATAAAGCATCCTGTACTGCTCTGACCTGGGCTGCTGTGTACTGTAGAAACACTGTCAGCTGAGGACTGCATGGCTCTCACTGTGGAGTGCATTCTGACCTCTCGCTCATCAGCAGGCAGCCATCACACCAGCAACACAATTAAACTGAGCTGCTGTTTTGTCTGAATTTGTAGATTCAGGTGATTAAGCCTGGGAACCGATTGAGTCTTGCTGGTTTTTATATTATTACAGCAGTGAATCAACACTAAAAGCACAAGATAAATCCATATGTAAAGGCTCAAAAGTGGCTGTAAACGAAGCTATTTCCTGCTCCAACTTTCTTCTCTTCCTTTATCTGCCTTGTCTGCTCTACACTCATTGTCTTGGAAAATGTCAGGGAGTTGGTGCGTTAATGTGTCTTTGCCAGGCTAAAGATCTCCTAGCAACAAAGACCCCTGTTTCTATAAATGTGCAGGTGAGTTTTTACCTGACAGATGGCCACACACACGCACAAACACATATCAAAAGACCCTGCAGCCCCACGCAGGTGGTTTCACTTATTCTGCCTGATTAGACCTCTGCTCAGGTTGAAGGCAGAGCTATGATTTGGATTATGACATCACTAACCCCCCATGTACTATTAGGAATTTGCTTCGCTCCACCTGGTTGCAGCTGCAAGCTAAAACCCAACACTGTCATTCATTTGAAAGGAGCCAGTCCACTGTGTTGGCCAATCAGATACATTTAGTATCCTACAGTTTACCTCAAAAGAGAAAAGAGTTGCCAATGATTTGTAAAATCCTATCTGAGATTTACAACCCACTGTGCTTATGGCATCTGCAACAACGCATTAATGTCGCTCCAACTGGACTTCCTGGATTGTATTTCATTATCTCTCTGGTACCTTAACCAGCATGCTCTCAATATAAGCCCTGTTTACACCTTTATTGGCCCCCATTATTGTTAAAGCTGGGGTAGGCATGCCTCGTAGGGTTCATGCCTCGTAGGGTTCATGCCTCGTAGGGTTCATGCCTCGTAGGGTTCATGCCTCGTAGGGTTCATGCCTCGTGGGGTTCGGTCATAGACATATATACATAGACGCCGCATTGACTGCTGCCGGCCACTAGAGCGATGTGCCTACAGGGCAGCCATCTTGGAACCGTGCTAGCAGAGGCAGCAGTGCATCAACTTACAAAGGAAAGAGGAACTCCTCAATTTTAAAGTAGAATTATTCGCTGAATTTTGGACCGATTTCCAAACATATTGATTTGTTAAAAACGTCACACATGTAGCTATGATACAGGGTGCTTGGATATTTTAAAAATGCTGGTTTTACTACCCAAATACAAATTCTACTTAATGTTATCAGCAGACGAGCTTCTGACAGAAGATCTGTGAATGAAAAGACCGCTGCCTCTGCTAGCACTGTTCCAAGATGGCCGCCCTGTAGGCACGCCGCACCACAGTTGATGCGGCGTCTGTATATATGTCTATGGGGTTCGCTCCCCTCCAGAGCTTTGTGAACCCGGAGGCAGCTCTGGCACCGTCTAACAGCGGAATGAGAGGATGGTCCAGACATCCTTTTCCACTAGCTCAGCAACCACCCCAGTGGTGAGGAGCGAGACACAGCAGAGATTCCTCAGGAGGGGCCATATTGTTGGACTGTCACACTGAATCAGGCTTTTACCTATTTTTACATTTGTAGAACAGCCAAAAGCAACGTCCTTTCTGAAATGACCTTTGATTGGCCAACGTCTCCCATGAGAGAGCCAAGAGGAGGTATCATTCCAACCACTTGAACTACAACATGCTGAACGTTTTCTGCCCAATGACACCAAAAGAGTAAAAAAAAATGTACCCTAGCTTTAATTACGCAAAGGCTGTCCACGCCTGTCTGTGCAGTCCTGAGCAGAGGTCTAATCAGGCAAAGCAAGTGGAAACACCTGCGTGGGTAGACTATAACTTTAAGAGCTAAACACAGGTTCCCTGGATGTCACCAACCCAGTGGTTGTAGATGTTGGAGCTCAGTGGGAAGCTAATAATGGCATGGTTCACTGTCCATCCGTCATCTATAAAATGTAAAGGATTGCTTATCAGTGTCTATCAAACTCGCCACCATCCTAGTGAGCTCTCCAAACTGTCTGTATTTGCTGTGTGTTTCAAGACTAGGAAATGTGATTTAAACCACAAAGACACATGTGGTCCTTCCGTTGAAGCTAAAATCAATTGAATCAGCAAATTTGTAGGGTGTTTTTTAATGTTGTAAATATATGCATGAGTACAAAATGAAAGAGGTTTTGATAGCTACGGTCAGCAGATAGAAATTAGTCATTTTATCATAAATTGTTACATTAAGTGTAGTAAACTGTGGGTGTAAAAAGTCAGCTAGTTTTCTCAAACATTTTCATAACAGCGAACAGCGAGTCATGAAAAAACAGGCAGAACCTACCAACATCACCCACAGACAATACTAGTACCACTATAATCTGACAGTCTGTTTTGTTTGTGTGTGTGTTGAGGGTGTGTCTAATGCTCTACTGCTATCAT
Organism: Morone chrysops; assembly: GCA_019097615.1. NCBI lineage: Eukaryota > Metazoa > Chordata > Actinopteri > Moronidae > Morone > Morone chrysops. Next base: position 3,602,015 of record JAGRRF010012888.1, read on the forward strand.
GCTCGCACCAGCTTGTGATGGTCATATGTTAGAGCAGAGGAAGACAGCCTCAAGCAGAACAAATATGCTTCACCTCCTTCAACAGCAGAAAAAAAATGAACCTGTTGAGATTAGGAAACTTCATGTCATTCCCTGGATACCAACTTATCCTGCAAATGACATGGAAGACTTTCTTTTTTTGGGGGTGAATGAATCTGCTTGAATCTGTGTTCACAGCAGCCTTTACTTATCACTAGTTATATCAGTGAAACAAAGCTAATAAATACTGAGCTTCCTTCAAACGCACAAAAATATCCCAATGAGGGCTTTACAGAATTGAGTTTGACTGTTAATTTAAAAAGCTCCCAGCTTGTTTAGGTTTTGTGAGTGAGGATAAACTGGCTTGTTGCAGAAACTAATTTTGTCTACTGTACACCGTAAGAGCAGTCTGTGAAGTTTGTAGGAGAAATTATGATGGCATTATTATGATGGCACAATTATGAGAGTGTTTGGTTTGCCATTCTGGGCGTCTGTAGAAACATGGTTGTAGATAACAGCTCATTCTACATTAACGCAAAAACAACAATTCCTATTTTCAGGTGATTATACACTAATGAAAACATACCTATGAATATTATATTCCATTTCTGACAATAGATCCTCCTAAATGTTACACAGTGGGCCTTTAAGTAGAATTCTGGGGTGATTGTACCGAGTATTTCCATTTGATGCTACTTTATACTTTTACTCCACTACATTTTGGAGATATTGTGCTTTTTCACTTCACTGCATTAATATGACATTTGTAGTTATGAGTTACTTTTCATATTGAGATTGTACACTAAAAACACATAAGTTCATCAACATCCTAACAATAAAATTAATCTAAGTGTATACAATGGAGAAAAATGAATTCCTTTCTGGCAATGTTGCCGTAGACACCCAGTTTGTAATAGTGCATATATATAAATATTGCAATACTTTCATCAGTAGGCCATGGGCTCAATAAGTACTGTGTTACCTAATTCGGCAAGAGATAGTGACTAAACAGACATTTCTTTAAATAAAAATGTTTTATTTGACTGGCTCTAAAATTAAAGGATTTTAGTGCTTGTTTAGTGCTCTTTCTTTTGAAACAGTATGTTGAGGCCAGGAAAAAAAAACAGTGAAGGATGAATGTAAAACTCTAAATCAGTGAGATATTATCTGTGGAGGGAAAGTTTGAGTTTGGATTTGCTATGACAGAAGAACGGCGCGGTTGTTTGTGATGGCTTTAATTGATTGGACTAGTCAAACTGAGTACCGCGTAAGGTCAACTCTGAAGTTTTCCAGGGAACTTCTAGTCTATATTACATTCTATGTTCAGAGGTTAAGAACAGGGAAAAGATGCCCTTATTTAGGCTTGCATTGCATTGCATCACATTCAGATTAGTGAAATCACTGTGACCTTCTTCCTGGCTCTTTCTGGGAACAAGATTTTCTGGGAAGAAGTTGTTTGATAAAGCAGATGAAACCTGAATGCTGCACTTCACAATACAGTTAGGCTAAATACAGTGCAAGGAAATATAAATCAGAAAAGAAAATTATAAATCATGATGAAAATAAATACTAGCCTGCAAAGTATGGTGTAGGGATTACCATTAATTAAAAAAAAGCTGCAATACTTACAATCACATAACTTATGCATCTCACACACACACACACACACACACACACACACACACACAGGCCTCTGAAAATGTTTGAGCGCTTTAGAGGCTGCCTAAACCAGGGTGACAGTGCATGCTTATGTGTGCAATATTTCTGATAGTCAGGGACCACCAACCCTGTCTCCAAGGAATTACTCATATGCAACTGATTCATTACATTCACTGGCAGTGAGTGCAGTATTCTTAACCGCAGCGCCTGACTTCAGCACTGGAGAACAGAGGTTCGCGGAGTCCCATTATATTAAATAAGATCAAGATCTTTCCCTAAATTTAAGTTCCTAAAACATTATTTTAGTTAAATAACTTGATTTTCTAATGAATTACAGATATTCCAGAGCCTTTGTCACAGCTGAAATGAAAGAGCTAGCATCCTTTGAGATGTTGAACCGTGTCTGTTAACCATCATTTTCATTTTTCATAAACCAGGTCTAGAGAATGGTAAATACATTTATCTAATATAAGAAATACCACCTAAGGGTGTTTGTGTGTACACTATATAGCTTGTAAAAACATGGCTACAACAACCGTCAAACAGTGAATACTGGAATGAATACTGAGTCTTCCTGGAGTGGAACCCATGGAAAAATCCCTGGAAAACTCCAAATACACGTCTATTTCAGGAAAACTCCTCCCTGCGTGTGTAACTGTCCACAGTAATCCAATGTGCACCATTCTGGTATTACCTACTCATAACACATAATCTCTAAAATATTGCACAAATGGGTGCCCGGTTAGCTCAGTGGGTAGAGCTGGCGACCCATGTACCGAGGCTGAGTCCTTGATGCAGCGGCCTAGAGTTCGAATCCGACCTGCGGTCCTTTGCTGCGTGTCATCCCCTTTCTCTCTATCCCCCTTTCCTGTCTGTCTTCAGCTGTCCTATCAAAAGAAGGCATAAAAAAAAAGCCGAAAAAAATATACTTTAAAATACTGCACGAAAAACTAGAGGTTTTTCCATTTGTTAGCTCCAGAGTAAGTGACAGTTAATGTGCCACTGTAGAGCTGAAGCTCTATTAACCACACCACACATCATGGAAATACAAAGTAATGCAAGCTGAGCAGTCACAGTATGATTACAGAGCCAGGACAGATATCTACAGTGCATGTGCAGCACCACTGTAATGCACAAGACTACACATGTGTACACATGAAGATGCTCATTATGTGACAGGTACCATTCTGATCACATGTTGGGACCTGATGCTGCAGTGCACGTTATAATGAGTTTAACAGTAAGAACTATAAACAGGTGTTTGGGGTCTGTTTGCATGGGAGCAGAACAGAAACCAGTCAAACCAGTCCAGCATCGTACTGGTTGATAATGCGGTAGCAGGGGGAAGGAGATAAAGAGACCAAAGTAAAAAGTTCAGCTGTGATAAATTATGTCTGAGCCATGGTGTCTGAGCCACAGGCGAGCTTCTAGGATGACGAATGCACAGGAAGCAGCATGACCAATACGACTGCCTGCAGCTCTACTATACAGATACATACAACAGAAAAAGCTAAAAAAAACAACTGAGAAACCACTAAACCAAACATTTAATTCAAAAACAGCAGCACTGACTCCTGTAAGTGCAAACAGCTCGAGCACTGCTTTGCTATTACAACTACTCCTGCAGCATAGCCTGCTTCTTTATACTGATATATGGGATGATGAGGTGACAATGGCGCTCCATGTTTACCAGATAGTCGGTGCGATTTTGACATGTGTAGCATCAGCAGTGATGCGGGACAAAAACACCCTCAACTCTCCTCAGAAAGCAAACATGTAGGATCATTTCCTCTCTCGTTGTGCAACTAACAGTTATTTTCATTATTGAATAATCCATCAATCACTTTCTCAATTTATTGATTGGTTCTTTGGTCCATAAAATGTCAGAAGAATGAATGGTGAAACATGTTGATCAGGGTTTCCCAAAGTCCAAGGTGACGTCCTCAAATGACTTGTTTTGTCCACAACCAAAAGATATTCAGTTTACTGCCATTGAAAATTTCAAGAAACCAGAAAATAATGATTAATCATTATCAAAATAGTTGGATATTAATTTAAAAGTTGACAACTAATTGATTAAATCGACTAATTGTTACAGCTCTAGTTGCAGTCTTACCTGCCAGAAGTCCATTAACAAAATTCTGAAATATCCGGCCATTTAAAAATTTTTAAAACACTGGAATGTTTGTTTGGTGCATTTACTAAATGCACTTAATTTCTTTTCAAAAGCATTGCACTCATGCAGTCAAAGAGTTAACTACCACAATGAATCCATTAGTGTGTTTACACGGTTTATCCAGAGTGTCTGCCCTGTAATCTGAATTAAACTGACTGCGATTCAGCTGTCTGGACGCTCACATTTCATTTATGCAGCCTCTCTGTGGCAGCCTGTTTCCTGTCTGTCTGCCTGGCACAAACACACCCTGTTTAACCATTAACCTCCTCCATCACACACACACACACACACACAATTCCTCCTACAGTCCAGCTTTACCACATGCTAAGTGAAAATCTGGATTAGGATCTGAATTAGTGACTAAACCTCAACAGTAACCAACAACTAAACCTCAAAACAATCTCTTCACAGCTGCAGGGGGAGGGCTGTACACACACGTCTTACAAACTTCACTGAAGCAGCATTAGGTTTACATGAAGGCTGAATGTTACAAACATCATTAAAGGACGCTTAAGTCAAAAATCTGTCGCTTCTCTCAGCAGTTCCAGTCATACAGAAACATGTGTGCAGAGTAAATTAAAAATAGAGTTTGGAAGGAGTGACGTGTGTTTGCTCAAATACTGTATTTCAACATGTAGTATAACAGGATTAGTTAGTTATATATAGCTCACTATAGTATGCCATTTTCAGTCATTTACCTTTTATTCCTCCATATTCTGCCGCTATTTTACTTCTGTGACAGTAACATTACAAACGTGAGTAGTTGAGGGTGTTACTTCCAGACACACAATCTATAGTAGAGCAGCATATTTGTCATTACAGACAGTAGTGACTGAAAATAGCGTTTTAATGTAAAGTGCTAACTAGCATCATTTTGGCTGTCAGTAGTGTACAGTGTGTGGTCCAGCGGTTTGTACTCACTCTGCTGCTCTCTTTGAACAGTTTAAAGCTCATCCACTTTGGCATGTCGACCTCTCCGCTTCTGTCTCCCTCTCTCTCGGTCGCTCTCTTAGTCTTTGACAACTCCCTGTGTCTCTGCCACACACACAAACACGCCCTCACACTGTCTCTCCCTCTCCCTTTCCCTCTCTCTCCCTCTCTCTCTCTGAACAAACAGCCATTTGATAGGAACGGCACTCTGCTTGGTGTGGGGGTGTGTGTGTGTGTGTGTGTGTGTGTGTGTGTCAGTGTGTCCATATTTCTCCCAAGTTACTGGGGCACTAAAATGCTTTCAACTGCCAAGACTGTGTGACTCTGACACTGTGTGTGTGTGTGTGTGACAAAAAAGTCATATGACCAGCAGATGGCTACTGTACGTCTTCAGTCTGAACCCGACACTCAATGAATTTGATTCATGAGAACACACACGTATAAACAATTGCTCGCCAGTGTCAGTGCTGTAGAGTCCGTCTTCATGCCAAAATGACAATGATCTGAGCAACCTTTAAAAAGCACAGCAGTATACAGTAATATTAGTTACTCAGCAGAAGATGGCCTTCCTTAGTTATTTTAATATTACTTTCACAGTCACTTTCACCCAGCACAATTTTGTCTTAACTCATGAAAACTGCATAACACCAAGCCAGAAAAGAAGGATTAATAAATGCAAATATTATAGTGATAGTTATAGTTGATATTTGCTGGGACATAACGAATCAGGGTTGATAGCTAAAGAGATGAACCAGGGGGATTCCCTGTTAATGTGGACAGCCGCAGCTAAACTACTTTTAGACACTTCCATATGACAGTAAGGCAAAACATGTCACATGTACAGTTTAATGGAAATTAAGTAGCATAAGATACGATTTCATTAAAAACAAGATAATTGCAAATTATTTAAACTAGTTCCAACCACAAACGAGCAGATCTTATTTATCGAGTACCTGCACGGGGATAAAAATGAGTTCAGCTGAGCCCCTTTCCAACCAGTGATGCTCACAGAAAAACTATTTTTACTCCAACTGAAGGCGGAGGCTAAAAACTACTGTTTGTCCTTTCACCTACGGGGTTGTGGTAGCCATGAGGGTTGCCAAGTTGTCAACCACTGGAACTATGCTTTAAATAACATAAAAGACCACAGACTGAACCACAGCTGACTCATGGCACCGAAAAAAATGGCATAGAAAAGACATCTTCCATCTTCCGTCACAGAACTTACATATTTAACAAGATGTTAAAAAACTGGCTTGAACCTCAGTATGTCAACAAAACATCACACAGCTCACATATCCTGAGTCACATCCTGTACTGTATACTAGTAGAGAGCAGTCCTTAAGTTTTTGGACAGTGGCACAACAAGTCTTCATAACTAAATGACAAAAGGGTAGTTTCTCAACTATTTGCTTTGTAAAGATATAGTGGAGTCATGGTGTAACTCTAACCTAGCACTCACTTTGCCTGTGTTGCTATCACAGCCTCTCTGTGTGCAACTGAGTACAGCGACTGAAACTGCTGCTTTTTCTCATCTCATCTTTTGTATACATAACCTAACCTAAATTTAAAGGTTAAGCTCTGGTTCAGTTAAGGTAACTAAAATGATTTGGCTGAGGTTAGGGAAATGTTGGATAAAAGAACACAACGTGAACTTGTGGTTGGAAAAATGTCACACATCTTTTGCTACTTCCACCTTTGCTAATTAGAGAGGACAGTCATTACTCACATGACTGCAAGAGGTCACTTGACAGTAAAATGTAAACACTTTTAAGTGTATACTATCAGCTCTCTAAACCGGCACACTGGATTTGAATTAAAACCACCACTGTAGGTTAGGACTTTTAAGATTTAATTTGAGGGTCTTTGCATCAATTTTGAGAGAAAAGTGTAGGAATTAATTACAGTTCCCTCCTTGTCCTCTTGCAGTAAAACAGAATGAGGACTGTGTATGTGAAGTGCTTTTATTCCTATGATAATGTATACTATATTGAAACAACCCAATCACAGTTAAATAATTAACATCAGTGCATTATCTGTATGTCCTTTATCTGTATAACCCAAAACATTCTACTTCAGGAGAAATAATTTGACAAAATTACACCGTAGCATGTCTGCAGTGTATAGTGAGCGGTGAAGAGAGAGGTAGATGAAGAACCGCTGAAGGAGACAGAGAGAGAAGGCCATAGGCAAACAGAAAAAATCTGCAAAGGCGAGGAGAAAAATAGGGCAAAAAAAAAAATAAATACAAGGAGGCATCCATCATATTAAACTTCTCCAAAAACCACCAGAAACAGTAACTTCCCACCCTGTCTACACACACACACACATGCTCTAGAGCCAGACAGCGAGTGGAACATCTGACTAAGCCAATGCTGAGCTGTTATTATAGTATATGGCAGAGAGGGAGAGAGAAATAGACAGAGACAGAAAAAGCGAGAGAGAGAGAGATATGCGTGAAAACTGTGACAGTGAGGGAGCAAAGAGGGAGGATTGCAAAAGCAGAATTATGGGTGTGTGTGCATCTTTAAAGGGGTAATTCAGCGATGGACTGCAGAGAATGGAAAGAGAGACAATAGAGCGAGCGGTATATATAAATTGGGGAAGACTGATAGACAAAAAAACAGGGCGAGGCAAGACAGAAAGATATGAAGACGTTTATGGGCAAAGGGAGAGGTCAAGAGAAAAACAACCAAATATTAACCATATTTAACCAGACCCTGTATTAATACAACTCCTCCTCTGCCATAGCCTAACCACAGCCAGAAAAACATCAACTGGAAGACAAAGGTGATCCATGCAGTCAAACTGTGCCTAGACCTTTCTCACAGCAGCCATTCTGACATGAAATAGTAGGGTAAACACAGGGGTTACCAATGATACCATTTAAGGGTCTGTTCCATTTAGTGTAGCAGAGCCTTTGCAGTGAGCCAATATGCACAATAGCAGCACCCTGACTCTGTTTTAGTATCATTGGTGACAACTGTGTTTACACTACTATGACCTGTGAAAAAGGTCTACACCCCACACACAGCTAAAACAACTAATAGAACAATGGCTCAGCATCAGGGAGAAGAAAACTCTACATTTTGTCAAAAAGAAGCCTATTAAGTATGATTGTTAAAAAATAATACACAGAATTTAGAATGAGCACACAGAATTTTATAAAAAAGCTTACACAAACTTCCTGCAGTTATTGCGTTCACTATTTGGGTCAATTATACAGTGTATGTGTTGTTCTGTACTGTTAGTGTGCATTGAATATAACAAAATATCCATAAAGTATGTCACTTAGTCAGGGGTTGTCACTCAATGATAAAAAGGGTTGAGTGCCCTACACCACAGCTTATCATGATTTGGCAGGCCAATTCTAAATGATCACATCATAGAAATGATATGGCTTTTTTCACCATTTCTTCATAAGTTTAACAATTTCAGCACAACTAGCTTTGGTTAGTGTATGTGTACATTCAACAGGGAGCTGTTGTGTAAGTTGATCTTCCACCTTTTATAACAATGTAAAACAAATGCCTTTGTTCCAGTTAAAGGTTTCTCCCAGAATATCATTTAAGTGAAGCCCTGGTAACTCCCCGTGCTCTCTCACATGTGCACTGGTTTATTCCTCACACTCCTCCAGCTGATTGTGACCAACTCACTGAACATGTCACAACTGGAAACTCAGGTTTACTGCTTTTTGCTGCTCTGATTACTAAGTAGCAAAGTGTATAGGTCTGTCACCTCCTGAGTCTGACAGATTCTGATTTATTAGAAGCCTTTAATAAATGTACTAAATGACTTTATAAGTAGAAGCCTAATTTATTTCATAAATGGCCTTTGATATATGTAATGGTGTGTCTCCTCTTCTCCCATAGGGTAAAGGTTGAATTTTCATTAAAACATTGAGACTGTAATAGCAAGCACTAACAAAACCCTCCTTCAGTTTTGCTGATTCAAAAAGCACCATATCTTGACTTGTCTTTACTCCAGAATACACAAGAATTTCCCATACTTTATGACAATAAGTCCCCAGAGGGCTGGCAGAGCCATGGGAGCGCAACTAAAGGGAGCACCACCGCCCTCCACATACAAGATAACAAGTACTGCCACGCTTCCACAACTCTGCTGGAAAAACAAAATACAGTAGTCTCTCAAGCCAGGCAAGTCTCCAATGCCACCACCACAGTTATCCACTACAAACAGGTACTTAACAAAAGATAAACAGATGTAGGCAAAGTAAATTAGTCCTACACAAAAGGGGAAAGAAAGGGAGATTCAATTTACCATTTGATTTTTTTTTTTACAACTCACAGCACTGTCATTCTTATTATGCTGTCACATAATAAAAAGCTCGCAAACTCAATGTAAAGCCTAATTATGAAGTCTTAAATGAAAGACTGAAACTGCATCCAAGAAATACATAGACAGTGCAGGTCACACTTGTGTTCATATGAAACTTATCAAAACAAAATGTTGTTGTTGTGTTGTTTTTTCTTTGATGTTTTCAGGAAAACAGAAGACGAGGATCCAAAAATAGCTAGCTAGAGTTTTCTAAATCCTAAAAAACAATTACCTGGAGCAGAACAACAACACACCCACAGTGAAAAAAGGCTGGAAAAACTCATTATGATGTTTTCATTGGACAGGAAGAGGTGGGGAGACACAGACAAGCAATATAAACCCACATACACTGAGTTACAGTGCAGGAGACCTGAGTGTGCATGGTATTCATTTTGTATATGTATGCATGTACTGTGTACACACACAGTGTGAAAGACAGAAAATTAGAAAGAAAAGAGACAGTGAACGAGAAAGAGTGTTTGTATGTGTGTGTGCGTGCGCAAGCCTGTGCATGGTTCTGACATTTAGAGGCAGGGTAGTGTGTAGGCGTGGGGTTGCACGGTGAAAAGGCCACACTGTGTAACACTACAGTGGGAGGCCATGACTGACATCTGTTTGGGGTAGTGTGTGGGTGGATGTGTGTGTGTGTGTGTGTGTGTATACGTGTGCGTGTGTGTGTGTGTGTATATGTGTGCATGTGTGTGTGTGTGTATATGTGTGCGTGTGTGTGTATATGTGTGCGTGTGTGTGTATATGTGTGCGTGTGTGTGTATATGTGTGCGTGTGTGTGTGTGTGTGTGTGTGTGTGTGTGTGTGTGTGTGTGTGTGTGTGTGTGATATATGTGTGTGTGTGTGTGTGTGTGTGTGTGTGTGTGTGTGTGTGTGTGTGTGTGTGTGTGCGTGTGTGTGTGTGTGTGTGTGTGTGTGTGTGTGTGTGTGTGTGTGTGTGTGTGTGTGTGTCGTGTGTGTGTGTGTGTGTGTGTGTGTGTGTGTGTGTGTGTGTGTGTGTGTGTGTGTGTGTGTCGCAGTGAAAAGGGAGGTACTGTAGTAACAGTGGACAACAACCAGTTCAAACCAAAACAACTTATAAAAGTCTGGAATCAGAACAACCAACACGACTGCTAAACCAAACTCCATTCAAAAACTGTACATTTTAAATCAAACACCTTTCAACAAAGCACTAGGAGTCATACTGTAATTCAACATACACGCAATCACCCAATGTAGTTACATTTGACCAGTTCAATAGTTTTCTGATTGTTTTATCATTTCATTGAATGTTTTAATCGAGCTGCAGTTCAAAGTGGGTTAAACGTGATAGGACTTCTTCTGTGCTCCTTCTTATTATTTCTGCACTTAACTTTTGGTTGACTGTCAAATAAAAGTTCAAAGATGGGCTTACTTGGATGTGAGAGGCTGGTTGGTACGAGGCATTAGCACAGACGCCTGCACACAACCTGAAGAGGTTTTTCATCGCCGACTGCTTCTCTGGTCATATGGTGACATGGCTAGATACTTCTCATACACACGCGTCAACACATAATACATATAACCTAAACCTACACGTAAACTTAAGGATAAGCATGACACACTAGAAAGCACACAATTACGGTGCTGCATGTGTCTCCCACAGTTGGCACAAGCACAGTCTTTCTGCACGCACACACACACACACACACACACACACACACACACACACACACACACACACACACACACATGATCCATGTTCATGAGAAGAGGGAGGAAACCCTGAAAGTGAAAGTGTTCAGTGGGTTCAGTCCTTGCTCTTGCCCATTGTAGCTGGATGGGAGACCCTGTAGCGCTGAGACATCTGTGGGTCATCAGCTCGTCACAGGCCAGAGAGTGAGTCTCAATCAGGTGCATTCAACTCCTTTTCTTTCCTTAAGCGAACAGCAGCTCTGTATGTGGGTGAGTGTTTCCTACCTTGTCGCTGTCTACAGTGTTCTGGGACGTTCTGGAGGCGATGGAGATGGTATCTGGTTGGCTGCTGCCGTCTCCCTGACTGTCTCCATCTTCACCTCCCTCCCTGAACACACACAATCAGAATGAGTATTTTTCTTTAAATCACTGGCAAACACAAACAGATTCAGAGAGAATGTGACAACGCTGATGTTGTAGATGGGACAATATAACCACAGTGTTTTAAATCGTGGAAAGGTTTCAAACGGCTGCGATGACACTTTTTACCACGGTGATAAGGTTTCTGCCCGCAGTGCCACTGTTTGCAATGATGACACTTCCAGTTGTGGCAACAGTGGAGGTGGGAAAGAGTCAAATCCTAAATCTTCTTGTTGCATAAGCGTCTGAGGAGTGATTGCTCAAATGACAGGCGCGTTACTGGCTGCGCTTTCACTGAAAGAATTTCATGTCATTCCTCTTCTACATGTCCTTTGAAGTTTGTTTAATGATTCTGTGATGCTATATTAATATTTACTAATGTAATGAACTTCTGGTTTAAACGGCCATTTAAAATTTAAAAAATTTCAGAAATAGATTCAGCAACAATAAACTGTAAAACCGCTCCAATATTGTCCAAATCAACACACCAGTTGTCCATATAGGTGATTATGCTATTATGTAATACAAATAATGAAAATTGTCCATGGTATGCAAGTTGGCATTCAGCCATTAATTGCTGGGGACCCATACTGTAGCCTGCCAACATTAAACACTGGCACGTAGACTTGGTAATCTCACAACGACGTCACATCTCTGTGACGACGTCACATCTCTGTGACGGCGTCACATCTCTAACGGCATTTAACACAGATGTTTCTAACGGTCAAAACATATACAGACATATAGAAAGTGCCAAATAGTAGTAGTAATAGTAGCTTTGACCTGATTGGCTGACGTCATGACAGGTACGGTGGGAAGTGAGGTTCAGCGGGTGCACAAAAAACAGTTACGTAAACCTGGCCCTATGCTGTGACTCCAAATGATTTACCAACCCCAGTTTATTTTCTAGCAAAGCCCAAATCAACCCGTATCTGGCACATACTACAAAAGCACCTTCACAATAGTATTCAGCTAGGTATCGACTGCACCGATGTATGTTTTGTAAGCACTTATTTCCTGAATCAACATAGTGTGTGTGTATGTCTCCTTGCTTACCTCTTGGTGTTATTCCTGGGTTTGGTCAGTGCTGGTGCTTTAGGCATGTGAAGAGGCTCTTTGAGTGCCCCCTTGAGGTGAGTCATCCTCTCCTGGATCACCTCCCTGATGTTTTTAATCCACTCCTGTTTAGCTTCCATACTGGACGCCTGGAGGAGAAACAGCAGAATAACTATGATTATAAACCAGTGAACCGTCTGATCATTTAATCAGCACACATCCAATCAGAGGACATAAAACTGTTTTCATTTCAGTGTCACTCACCTTTAGCACAGTTTTATTGTCAGAGGAGGGGGTTCTTCCCGCCCACAGGGCAAATTTACACGGATCGCCCTCAATGTGCTCGGTCACACCCAACTCTGACGTCTGTGGGGTGGGAAGGAAGAAGAACAGTCCATTTGATTAAAACACACAGTAGATATTCTTACAAACACACACACACACACACACACACACACACACACAGGATAAAAATAGCAGATGACAGCAGGTCTGATACACACCTGCTGCACACACACACACACACACACACACACACACACACACACTCTCACCAGTAGTTTGTTCTTGTATTGGTACTTGGTCCTGCCAGCCGAGTCTTTGATCTCCTTGCTGAAGACCAGGGAGAACTCAAACAGAAAGAGGTGTCGGTCCCGCCCCTTCCTGATCAGCGAGCGTGGATCCCAGACCTGAAAACTGTCCTGCAGGATCAGCTCGCCCTGCACCTCTAGGTTTTCCTCAAAGCCTGAGCAAGAGGAAGACCAAGACTTAATATCAACCAAGTCTGAACGCACAGTCAGTCATTAGGTGTGATAGCAAATAAAACAATCTTATGGTATGTCTAGGAAATGGTCAGCGGTTAATGGATTAAAATATTTTCATTCATTAAATCTGATCACTACAGGCATAGATAGATAGCTAAATACTTTATTTATCCCGAGGGAAATTCAAGAATTTCACGTTGCATGTTCCTTTATGGGTTCAGAAATCTTTTTCCAGACATATATTCAATTCTAATAAGGACACAAGTAATGGTATTATTATACATTTTAGTGCAGCAGTGTGAATGCAGTATCTCACCTTCCAACATGGCGAGATGCATGGCATCATTAGCTCTCTTGGGAACACTGAGCATCACCTCCAAACCATCTTTAATCTCCCCTTTACCTTCCTCACAACAAGACAGTAACTCCTGCACAATGAGAGGAATATGAGTGAAAATATGTGCTGTAGTTTATCTCCACATTTGTACTACATACATGCATAACTCTCCCTCATATCTTCTTTGTACATGTAATTTGGCCCAGATGTTCACTCGTTGTGTAAAGATTTAGAGTTGAGTGTTTGTGTATGCACCTTAAGCAATAGTTGGTACTTGGTGATCCTCTGGACTGGTTTGATGAGGTAGGAGGAGATGGAGTTAGCCAGTCCACGTCTCTGCTGAATGTCCTGTTTATACCAAATAAAAGTCAAAGAAAAACAAATTGTGATGAATGTTAATTGTTCCTATTTTGCAATGATCAAACAGCACCATCTGCTGACAAAGTAGGAAAACTACAGGAGGGGGAATGAGAAACCTGCAGCTGTACACAACCAATTGTTTATTGTTCATGCTCCACAATAAGCATCCATCATAACAAATGCCCTGCATCATGCTCCTATTGGTTAGCCGCTGTGTCTTTGCTCATGATTCACTACTGCTTTAGTTATTAGAGTATCTGTTTATTTCCCTGAAACTGGTACTGGAGCGAGAAGAGAATGCATTAGATATCTGAACATACTGAAAGAACATTCCTCATTTTAATCTTACCCAGACAGAGGTGCTTACATTACACATTTTGATTTGGAATGTTTTTCTGATGATTAGAT
>JAGRRF010012888.1:3626772-3640671 GCA_019097615.1 Morone chrysops
CACACACACACACACACACACACACACACACACATTGCTGTGACTTTGGCATTCTACATGCATTATCTCCAAAAAAACATTGTCCTCTTCAGTCAAGGATCAAAGCATGTTTAGTGATGTTTACATGACTTCTTTTACATGACTTTTTATGTTTGTTTTTTTGCTTTGAACACAGCTATTTCCCCAGTGTCTCCAGTCTTAATGCTAACATAGGCTGAATCCAGCTGTGTACTGGACATAAAGACATTAGTGATACATATGGACAAAGAAATAAACTAATCGTATTTCCAAAAATACTGAACTATTCCTTTAATTTCACAAATTCAACTCAATAAAAGTCTGTAGTATCAGTTAACAATTAATGCTCTACTTCACCAGCGACTGGCGCTGCTAGAGAGCAAGAGTGTTGTGTTTGTTTGTGGTGGATGAGAGAGATTTATCACTCCAGGGGGCAGAGTGACAGAGGCAGTGACCTCCACATATACACAAACAGACACACACACAGTAAGAGGATTGTGCCGTGACGATTTTTTAACCTAATTCTCTCTCCCTGTTCTGCACAACACGCTTTTCTTTGGGATCTTTGGCGTCTAAGCATCAGTCTCCCTCTCTCCTCCGCCGTAACTGTAAATCCACATGTGAGCCTGCACGGCCACATTCAGAGGGCAACAGGGACACGCACGCTCACATCTGAAGTGCAGCGTGAATGCATGAGCCTGATAGAGAGCAGCCTTGTTTTTAATATCTCGTCTGGTATGAGCACTGGACTTTAGTAAATAGAAACAAGCTGACCAGGATTGAGGGACAGTTCAACTTCTATTGTATTCTAAAGCAATAAAGAATGTGCCTGATTTAGTTTGTAGTGTATGCACAGCACAAAAAACCTCCCATATACTTAATTTTCCTCCTCATAGAACAAAAGAGGTGTGTGTTTTACCTGAAGCCTGGACCTCCATGATGTACTGGTGCAGGTCTTGACCCTGCTGCATCACTTCGTAGGTCATGTTGTTCATGGCTGCCTTCCTCTCGGCGTGCCTCTTCAGCCGCTGCTCTGCCAGGCCAATGTCCTCTGCGCTGCCGGAGGAGGAGGCGCCGCCTCCCCCACTGCTGCTGCTGCTGCTACCACCTGAGCGGCCGGTGTCGTTCAGCTGGCGGGATAAATCCTCGTTCCAGGCATCCAACTCTGCTGTGACCTGCAGTAACAGAAGCAATGTGCCCACGTGGAGACACAGTTAACAACACAACACTCCAAAGTCAGTGGCTACTGCATTTTGTTTTGGTATATGAATGATGACTCATTATTTTCTCTGTCACAGAGGCACAAGGTATTGGCATGTTGTACAGCTGTAATTGTTAGTGGTTTAAAGCCAGGTTCAGACTACACAATATTTTTGTCAAGACGTGGCGAGGCGTCCCAGATGCAGTATTGGTGGTCGTCCACAATGATACACTACACAGGAGACACTACGCAGCCACAGGGGCGGCTGCGGCTCAGCTGGTAGAGTGGGTTGTCTAGTAATCGTCGGGCTCCTACAAGTCCATTCAAAGTGTTCAGTCGATGGGTCCTGAGTATGTGTATAGGGGTGAGCATCATTGTGAGCACTTTGAACAGGAAGCACTGTATCGCTCCTGATGAGCAGGTTGGAACCATCGACATTCAAAATATGGACCTTGCGTCTCTACTTCCTTTACACCAGCCAAATCCCATTTTTGGACACCAAGGACTCAACCTTAGTACATGGGACGCCAGCTCAACCAACTGAGCTAACCAGGCGCCCCTAGTTTTTATGGCTTTAAAATACCAACTGAACTGAATTAAAGCGAACTTGAAATGACACAATGAAATCAGCGTGATAAGGACTACCTAAAATGCCAGAAACCATCTTTGGGAAAAATGCATTGAAGTGTAGTTTAATAGAGATGTTTTGGCTTCACTTCAGAAGAGCTATCATGTCGTCCATCTTTATGTTTGTAGATGGTTGGAACCTGTTGCTTACCTCTATAGTGTACTGCTCAAATATGCGTAGCTGGAGAAAGATGTCCAGCTTGATTTTGCGTTCATGGAACAGTTCCTCCATCTGGCCTTGGGCTTCGTCCAGCTGCTGCAGCACCCCCTGGATGTGTGCGATGGAACTGCAGTGTGGCGTCTTATTGGTCGACATGGCTGCATCTCTGTGGAAAGAGAGACAGGGGGAGACATTATACCAAACACAAGATCTCCCTCATTATAAGAGGAAAAGCACTCTAAATGAAACAAAGTAGGTCAGTCAGTAGGTTTTGACCATTGATTAAAGGTGTACATTTCTAAAAACAAAGCACGGTATTCTAAATTATTCATATCATTATTTATTTTAAATGAGTTATATGAAATACAGAACACCTGTGTGAATTTTCCCTCACAAGTAATATTATATTATTTCCTTTCACACAAATAAAAGTAAGTGAAGGATAAACAGAGACATGGAGACAGGAGCAGAGATAAAAAAAATATCATCATATACTTGTGCCAACATTGTAATTCATAATAAATGTAACTTTTTAATGACATCTTCATGAATATTATTACCTGAGCTTCTAAATCCTTCTCTCTCTTTAATAATATTCTGAATTTTAATATCATTATATGGGCCTCTGTATCACTTTTTTTTCTCCCTCTCAAACGCCATCATGAATAATAATTTAAATTGTATTATTATTACCTGAGCTGCTGTATTAATTCCTCTCCCTCTTTAATCACATTGAGCGTTGCCTCCAGTGTGGCTGTCTGCTGCTGTTGAAACTGCTGGATCAGAGTCTGAACCGAATCCACGGAATCGCAGCACACCTCATCCAACAGCTGCTTCTGCAGCTCCTCCATCCACGACCACAGCTAGAAGAGCAGATTGGCAAACAGACAGACAGACAGATAGACAGGTAGGTTGGCAGATGCAGGATCAATCCATTAGCACAGAATTGTCCTTCCACTGAACCACCTCAGCACTGCTGTCTGAAAATACTGGATACACAAAAGAATTCTAAAAAAATAATAACTGGTGCAATTATAATACAATGTGTTCTTTTTGTGATTGTGTATCCCACCTCCTTGGTGTGTGTGTGGAAGGAGACAGACATGTCGAGCAGCAGTTTCCTGTGTTCCACTCGGCGGACAAAGTCTTGGATTCGGACCTCCAGGTGTCTGGCTGCCTTGTAGATTTCCTCGGGGTCACACTCTCCGGTCTGAGCCAGCTGTTCAGCTGCCTCCAGCAACTTGTCTGCATTAGTGTATGTGTTCTGAAAGGGGAGGGGGGAAAACCATCACATATATAAATGATATAGATATCTTATATATTCATTGGCTTAGTCTTATGAGTCTGTGATTCAAGATCAAGCTTAACTTTATTATCAATCAGACAATACACAGGACAAGTGCACATCAGAATGAAATTAAATTGCATTCGCTGTAGGTACCAGATGTGCTCGGCCCACCACATCCGATTGGCTGTATGTCCAAAAGTGTATGGATGCCATGTGTTTGTGCTGCAATACACCTTGTCCAGTCCGTACTGTGCATGTGCAACTCTCAACAGAGATGAGAAGCAGAGAACACATGGCTCACTTGCTAGATACCTCCATCAGCTCCAAAAAAGTGTTACAATGCATTCTATTATTAATAATAATTTATTATTATTAACTTTCATAACTTAACAAAACTTTGGCACCACTTTAGCTAACGTTAGCCAAGTTGTCTGAAAACGCAGGACTCTGAGCAGATCTGATACCTACACCAGCACACAAATGTAACTGAAAAATACTATAAAACTGACAAGGAAAATGTAAATCAACAGCGTAAGGTTTCTTGTTTCCACCTCCACCTCCCCTGACAAGGGACTAAATGCTGTCTGAGTGTTAAAGCTTTCGTCATTCACCAGGAGGACAAAATGGATTAGTGTCAGTGTATTCTGGTAAATATGACAGATTATCACTGGAATATTTCCCTTCAGGAAACATATTACATCTGAGATACTTTGGGGTGGCTGGAGGTTTAGGGGTGTGGCACTAGAGTGATTAAAAAAAGATTGCGTTATGATCCCAATTATTCAGGAATATGAGTTAGGGTATTATGGGTGAGAGCTTACAGTCTGGATATTTCACATGTTAGAGGGATTATTCAGAAGATAAAGATTATAATTTATATGGGATTATTACTCTTTGTTGCACGACTGTTTTGGTTCAGGGTGAGGATTATAGCAGGGAGACGACAGGAAAGCAGAATCACCCCTGTCACCTCAATGCAGAAGCCCATGCATGACTTTTTAGGACAAAATTAATGAATGGTAAATAAAAAGTAAAATAAATGAAAAAATACTTGACAAACAAAACTAAGAAACAAATAGATAAAATATGCTATTAAACTATCTGAAGAACCAAATCAGCTGAATGAAAAAATAAATCCAGATGAGGCGTTTCATGGGGCCTGAATTAAATTTTATGAAGATATCTTAAAAAATGGGCAAATAAATCCAAATGATCTGGATTTTCCATATAGCAGCTATACTTTTGTACTTTTATACTTTTGAAGCTACAGCCATTTTAAGGTTATAAACTAACATTCCTGCATTCAGACCCAAAGCAGTTCTAACCCATAAATGTTTTTCCCCCCAATCAGACTCTACTAGTACTGTTTACTACTACTCGCACAACTAGCAAATTGGCCACATTATGGGTGGGCCATCTGACGATTTTATTTGGTGATCTAAGACGTCTACAATCTACTCCTCAGGCAACCCGTTGAGACTTTTGTTTCCAAACTTCACATAACCACACTGACTAGTGGATTTGTGCTTTGTGAACAAACCAACAGAGTGAAGCAGCCAACTAGCTATGCTGACTGGACGAATTACTACGCATGGCTATTCCTTGGGTGGTGTGTTGTAGTACTTAAAAAGTGTTATTTTGTGATTATGTTATCTCTTGGCTTCTGCTTACATCTTAAATTAATCTCAGGTTTGAATCACCATCCTGAAACCTGTGTGGTATCTTTAAAGGTCCAGTGTGTAACATTTGGAATTTATGTATATACATGTAGGATCTATTGGCAGAAATGGAATATAATATTCATAGGTATGTGTATAACCACCTGAATATAGGAATCGCTGAGTCCACCATGTTGAACCACAATGTTTCTACTGTAGCTCAGAATGGACAAACCAAACACTAACTAGATAGGACCTTTTGTGTGTTTCCACTGTATTTTCCACTACATGCTTGACAGTCCATTCTCAGATCAAATACAGATGTGAGTTGTCTTCAGTTAGCTGCTACTAAATCCCACACTGGTCCTTTATTGCAATATCATGTTTTAATGGCGCAAATGGAAACATTCATAGGCTAGTGGCTACAGTCTACAGGGCATTTCAAAAATATACAAAAAAAATCTCGATTTAGATTGTGGATCGTGATTGCGATTAAATAGATTGTAATATTATTATTTTTTTTATTCAGATTGCCCACCCATAGTGCAATAAACCTTTTTCACAGCAGTCATCAATTCTATCCAGGCCAACAGTCAGGGTACTGCTATTGTTAGCTCATTGGAAAGGCTCTGCTACACTAAACCTCAGTTAGCATCAACACCTGTGATTATTCTACTATTTCATGTCAAAACAGCCATTGTGAAAAAGGTCTTTCCATTACAAACCCTTTAGCAAGACAAACCTAGGGTTTTCAGTTTTCATTCAATTTCCAAACACACTTGACAAACTCTCTCAACAACATGTAACAATCCCTATCAACCTACCAGTGTCGGTAGTGGAACAGGTGTGTCAACCCTTCCTAGAGAAATGTCCTCTGGGTTTTCATTAAAGCCTCTTTTCTTCCCTTCAGGAGAGGGACTTCATGAAAGAAGTTTGAGCACGCCTTTGTGTTTGTATGTGAGAGACTATTAAAGCGTAATGTGGGTAAACACACTTACATATTCATCTCTTGGCATGTATCTTAAATGTGTACTAAATGTATTAATGATATGTATATTGCTAAGTGGAGGGGTTTTACCAGCAAAACACCACAAACTGCACAGCAATGCTAATGGGGGGAAAAGGAGAGAAAGACAGAGAGAGAGAGAGTGTCTGACCTAAATAATGCTGATCCACAGCAGGTTATGAAGGCTAATCCTAATCCAGAGTGTAAACATCAGATTACACTACTACACACTCTTTATAGGATCAACACTCACTCGTTTATAGGATTAACTAACATTTACTACTGACACTCCAAAGTACTTAATGATTTATCAGTTTCCATGGATTCGGATTAAACAACTGTCTTACTGTTATTTGATTTGAGGCAGTGGATGTTGTAGACCACATTATGCTCTCTTCAACTAGAAAGCACTCATAATGCAAACTGTTCTGAAAGTCTCTGTATGGAAATACACTGGTTGGCTGAGGTAAGCTCAGAAAGGTGGTGGGACGACAGCTCCACGCAACAGGAGAGAGACATAACAGAAAGACAAAGGGAGAATGGTGGAAAGATGAGGAAGGAACGGGTTATACTGTGGAACCCAACATACAGATAAGCAGTATGTGTGTGTGTGTTTAGACCTTTTAACAGCAGCAGAGACAGTAAGGATTTGCTGATCCTGATCACATAAGATATTGTTTGACCTTTTCCTATTTGTTTAGTCTCCAAAGCATTGCTATCCAAGTACTTACTTGAGTTTAAAATAAATCAAATCTGACAACTGACAACTTCAATAGAAAAACACATCAAACTCTTTTATTACATCCAATCCACTTCAAAGCCCTTTAAAGCTTCAACTGTATATGAACCAAATTTCTTTAAATCTCTGTTTCTTTAAGCAAGCCTAACTGACAGTTTTGGTGCGTATAGTGCTGCAAACGTTGCCACAACATCATATTGCTGCCAAGGAAGAAAAAGAAAAACGGATCGCTCTTTTCAAGAAATCATTTTTCCAGGACCTTCCCAGGAGCATAAGATTCACCAGTAAGCCAAGAATTGACACATTTATGTGACATCATCTATTGGTTTGTGGAGTACAGTTTTGAAGCATTGAGTTTGGCATTTTGGCTGTCGCCATGACAGTTAGACGGAGCCAGTGAAGGTGACGAGCTGCAAGTTGAGCTGCTCTCAGTTTTGACTTGATCAGCACTGCCTAGTTGGACAGTTTGATCTGAGTTTGGTGCGTTGAGATGAACGGACTCACTGAGAATGACTTGTCAATCATAAACTAGCCACGCCTAACAGCATATGCAGCTTTATTGTCTCTTTTACTCTAAATGGGACCTTCATTTACTAAATGAACATCATGCTGTATGGAAGACTGAAACTAGAGACTGAGACCAGAAATTCTTTAGGAAACTGTTCACTGAGCTCATAAATTTAGTGAGAAGTCGGGTCATTTCTCCATTAGACTGCATGGGATCGGTGTGTTATTGCAGCCAATGGAGCTCCCCCTGCTGGAATTTACATAGAATGCAGGTTTTAAGACACTTCAAAGGCTTCACTTTAAAGACCTGGAAGCTCTGTCATGTTTCTAAGAAAATACACACCCAGGTTTATGTAGGCGAGTAATTTCCAGGATTTCTGGTCACTTTAATCCATTCCCAGGTATTCCCATTACTGGCAAACTAGTATCTAAAATTACATGTTTTTCAGTATCACATTATAAAAAGCTAATATAAATAGCAACAATATAAATAACTTTATATATTGTTAAAACGTAAAATGTTTTATGTTATAACAATAAGTTATCACGTTCTAACAAATGTTTTGTTATTTAGTATTACAGGCTTCTACTTCATAATAACTTGTTATTATATTATATATATTATGTTATTACATGAAAGTATTTTGTTATAACAATACATTCTTCATGTTATAACATAATCTGTTTTTCCTGTTCTGTTTTTCCAATAGGCTTCCCTATGTTGCAGACACTGAGGCCTTTGCAATTGAACTGTCAGTGCACTGTTCAATACTAGACAAAAAAGGTTCCTATTTATGAATATTATGTGTTGTTAAATGTTCTACATCCTTTATTTTTATTTCACTATGGCAAATGTTCAAACCATTTCTTTTGCTGCACTGACGTAAAACTGTATTTTTGCTCAAGTATTTTTAAACCTTTACTGAGATCTTCAACATGTTTTTGTTTTATTTTCGTTTTTATGACCAAAGCTCAGTTCCAGAGTTTCCTACGTGACAGACTGTAGCACTGAAATTCAGCAATGATTAACATCTTCTGCAAATCTTTCAGGAAAGGCTTGTGACCATAAATGGTTCTGTACAAGCATGTCTTCATGCTTCCTGCCACCAACAGGCATGGTGGTTTTGAAAATTTGGTATTAATCAAGGCAGATTACTTACAGATGTCTGCAAGGCAAGCGAATAAACATTCAAAACAAACTACTAACTTAAAAATATTCATGGAAGGAATGGACCATCTCTATGTTAATGTCGATACTGTAAATGAGAGGCCAGACATGGACGTGCACTGGCCAACGCCTGAACTGTTTAACCTGTGACAGTGACAGGATTTTCCTTTTCAAGTAAAACTGCAGAACTGAAAGCATGATGGCATAAGAAGATGCAGGTGTAACGGCTTAAAGATTGTTCAGTGTCAGCTCAAATCTAATGGTAACTAACTTTCAGTGCAGTGTGAAGACATAAACAGAAATACAGTGTTGACGTCTATTGGAAAGTATTGATCATTTTGGCATTTTATTCAGTCTTTCTTACAGGGGAGATGATACTTTTTTCATGACTTGAATGGAAACCCACATGGATAAACTCACCTGAGCTACGTCTTCAAAGTCGTCGTGTCTTTTCTGCAGGGCTCGGGCTCTGTGAAGGGATTTTCCAACACCAGTGTGTTTGCTGAGGAAAGCCTCGCCATGGTTTTCTATCCAGTCCATCACCTGGATGAGAGAGAACGTGACGATCAACTTCACAACATCTCATAGCGCACGCTCAGGATTAAAGGTCGCTTGCTGAACCTTCTGTTCCTGGCGCTGTGCCTTTTTTTCTCACAGTGTACATACAGATCAGCAGTACAAAATGGTCTCAAAGCTCATGAATTAAGAATGCAACAGATGAAACCTGCATGATCTGTGTGGGAAATGTAGGTCACTGCGAGTGAGAAGAATATTCTGTACCATTAGATTAACTGTAGGCAAAACGTCATCACTGATGTGCTTGGCAGACAACTGCCAGGAGACGTTACTTGCTTTGTTGTTTATTTGCTCCACTGTTTTCTCTGCCATATTTTTAATCTTCATCAAATGTTATTATTAGCTCTTATTTTTGTGACTGAAGTCTTTCTTTTGTCTTGTTTTCTGTCAGTGCAACAACTAGTTGCTAACTGTGTCTATCTGCCGTTTGGTCAGCCTCAGGTGTTTTTCGACCTGCTGCGGTGTGAGTGGACCTAAACCGTAAAGTTACCAGTCAGCTAGCTAAACAATCAGCTGAAACTTACTATGCTGCTTCATAAAGATGAAGGAAGTCGCAGATTCAGGTGATAATTCTCTGCAGATTGATGATTACAAACAACTCTTTACCCATTGTCAAATTGTCATGTTATTCAGTCATAACATAATGGATTACAGTTGCTTTCACAAGAAAGCCTTCTGTGTTAACACCTCCCTGACCAACTGTCTTATATGGCAAATATATGAAAATATGTGGACACATATTAGGCATTACCCCATCCCTATACTGTAAAACCAGTACATCAAGCAATGTCAAAATCTTCAATTGAATTCAATCAACTCCTCCTCCATATCTTCTGCTCCAACTTCCAATCTGGAAGAACAAATCATCTCACAGCAGTTTTTGGGGCCTTGAAGGACCCGTGTGTGAACAGTGTAATTCATGACATCAGTGTGGTGCAGTGAGTCCAGCTGGAGCCACAGAGAGGTCAGCAAAAGGTCACAGCACACGCAAACTGAAGCACGCTGACTGCAGCTGGACTATCTTTGTTTGAATGTGCAGCTAAAACTGCCAAATAAAACTACACACCTAATATGTTCTCTTCCAGCCTTTACTTCTCCATCTCTCTCTCTTCCTCTCTGGGGTCACATATATCCTCCCGCATTACAACTCTGGTTGGAATAGCCCTGTTTTCAGTGATTTACAGACTATTGGTATGAGCTTACTCTCTCACTTGCTCCTTTTCTCACTTTCTATGTATGTGTCTCATCCTCTGTGGGTCCCTGTGTCTCTCTCTGGGGTCTCATAGAAACTGATGCATGACGAGTGCAGTTGGCAAAGCTTTGTTTTCAATGAATTTATAACCTACTGATATGATCTCTTCTTCACTCACTTTTTTTTTCTCCCTCTCTCTCCTTGTCTTTTTACCTCTCTTAAACACTCTCTCACACTCTCTCTTGGGTCACATATAAATGTTTCCATGGCGCCCATACTCAGAGCATTTGTAGTCCGCCTGATGCCCTACTTCTCTCTCCCCAGGCCCATTCATTTCTGTACAGTATATACATGATGACTTCAGTTACAAAGGACCTGTTTTAAATGAATTCAATGTGCTGTTTGTTTTTGTCTGTGTGGGGAAAAAGGCTTGCATCAGTATTCATTACAAAAGACTACCAATTGCACTATAAAATATCTGATTGATTGATAAAAAGTTGATGGTACAAGTCTGTACATAAAAACTTCAGGGCAGAAGTTCTAGAAGAACTATGACTCCCAAGATACATTTCATCAAGAAAATGCCAATCCAAATAGAGAAAGATTGGAGCTAAAGATTATGCTGTTAAGCATAGTGATTGCAAAATCGAATTTTGGGTGAGTTCAACAACAACAAACCACATAGGATTGTTACATTATCCAGGGCAGTACTGTGATTCTATGTTAGGTACCATTTAAGGTATTGTTCAAATGAAATATTAAAATGGGAACACAGTGGGAATTGTTGGGTCTCTGTTCATAACATGGAGTTCAGTCCAGACCTGTTCTATAGTGTCCTGAGATGACCTCTGTTATGATTTGGTGCTATATAAATAAAGCTGGATTGAAAATTGAATCAAAACCAGCGGCCCCTCCCACCTCACAACTCTATACAAGCACAAAGTAATATTTAGGTTACCATGGTGATAGCAGCAGTGTGGAGTGAGAATTGAGATTCTGCATTTTCTGGTTAACCTTGGCTACTGTATCATACTCTTCTACTGCTACTGCTAGCACTACTACTGCTACAAGTAGTTATTGCCATGAACCAAGTATAAACTTAAGTGCAGTTTTAAGGTTACTCCAGTGTGCTTTCCTTTCTTTTAATGCTTCATTTCAGGGATATTTTGATTTTGTTTGATTGTACTGTAAACTACACTGTGCAGATTGAAACATATGATCAGTTTATATGATGTAATGTTGGTTGTTTTAGTTCAGGTGGATTCTTGCAAATGCCATTAGGGGGACTAGGAGGAGCAAGACGAACCCGATTGTTTCACAGATTAAAGATCTCTTCCAGACATTCGTTAATACATATATACAAATATCTGCTTGGAACAATAATGTGAGCCGGATGCGTTTTGTGTCAAAGTCTGCACAGACAGCATTCAAACAGCACACTGTAGGAACAGGAACACACACTGACTTTTTTTTACTGGAGGGGAACTTTAAAAGACGTAATTTCTCGATTTCTCTAATATCCTTATTTTGTTTCACTACTTTCAACAGGTTGTATCTCATGTGTGTTAGTTTATTTGCATAGCTGTTGAGCAACACTGTCCTTGTACTTTATGTTCATCATTTGAAACAAAAAAACTCTTCAGAGAGTCCACATGTGGACTGAGATTCCAGAGGTTTCATAATGCCAGTGGTATCTGGCTGTACCTCATTCCTAGTGCATTACTGTCAGACCCACAATCACATTAAAGAAAGTAAAATAAAACACAAGACCTCCTCCTCCTCACCCCCCTGATGACATTCACTCAGCTGGTCAAAAACACCCTTCCACTAAAATATTGCTGTGATATTAAATTTTGAGCCCCAGAATATCTCTAAAACCTCCAGGAATCTATGCTGACACCTTTCCAAAACCACATAGTCTGCTCGTCTGTGAAATACGAGCAGCGGTACCAGTGGAGCTGAGATCCGATCTGAGCGTTTTTCACATTACACGCCGTTAAGCCGGGACGAGAAGACAGCAGAGATGCATGGACATGTTGTGGTGATCCTCATCTGTTCTGCTAAGCACACACACACACACGGCGGCTGTCTGTTCACTTGATTACATGCTTACATACAAGATTACATGCCCCGCTGTGGTTTGACAAACTTCTCTGACCCATTTCAGTAAACTCAAAACTGCAATAAAAAGTTAGGATGTTGTTTTTCTCAGTTCCTTAAAAGCTGGCATTTTGGTGAAAAACATCTAATGGGAACAATATTATCTCACTCTTCTCTCTCACTAACACAGTCCTCATGTTTTCATTTCACGTGCTTGCTGTATGCTATGTGTGTGTCTGTGTGTGTGTGTACCTGCTGGACATCTTGCTGGAACACACACAGCTGCAGTCTCTGGTGCAGTCGGACCTTTCGATGCTGCCAAATATTTTCGAGACGTCGCTGATGGTGGAGGACCTCATGAACCACGTCCAGGATGCAGTGAACCTGCGAAATAACACAAATGTTAACTAGAAAGTGACATTCTGAATTCATGTTATTATATTGTCTTCTAATTGGCTGGCACAGAGGAACATAATGGCACTGACCGCTTTGGAGTAATTGGCAGTGGCTGTCAGCGAATCGGAGTTGCCGGGACTCAGAGGCCTCTGGAGGACGTCCAATAGCGCTTTACCATCCTGACTCACCTGGAAAACACAGACAGGTAGGAGGGAGAGAGCAGAGGGATTAGAAAGGCTACAAAGATAGACAGACAGAGTAATTCAAATTGGACGGAATTGATTCTTTAGTGTTTAAACATTTCCTGCTTCTTCCGCGCTCAGTCTCCCTCTTCTCTCCTCTCTTTGTTCTCTCTCCTCTCCAGAACAAATATATACTTTTGAAAAAAAGCATTTTACTTCCTACTGCTAATTGCTAAATTACACATGGAAACACACCACTGAAACCTCTGTGTCGCACACAAGCAGTGACTCCTGCTTCCTCTCTGCAAGAAATGGCCCTGCGTATCTTTTTATATCAACTCGTTTCTTTTATATCCCGTCTTAATCCCTTTATGTCTCATGTAAAGCATGCTGAATTGCCTTGTTGCCGAAGGGTGCTATACAAAAAAATGTGCCTTGCCTTGCGTGTGTTTTTTATCAGTGAAGACCATTTAAAACAGAATGATAATGAACTCTCAAGATACTGTTAGAGTGATGGTTCTTACAGTAGTTGTGGGCTGGTCCATGTGTACTTGTACTGTCTAACAGCTAATCTACTAATTGTTTTAGCACTGCTGCTTTTATTTGAGAAGGAACGTTTCCAGAAGTTTAACTGGATCCTGAGTGGGTAAACTGCAGGACTGGCATTGCTATGAAAACATTTACATAATGAGATGCACAGGGAAACAAGCTAAGAAGTATTTTTTACAAAATGATTCAAGGCCAAATTGCGTTGATCAGGAGGTAAAACACCAATCTGCATGAGGGAGTTTGTTCTTTTGAAGCAGAGTTTACAGACAGTGTTTCTGTGTCACTTAAAGCAACCAAGCAAAGAGCAGCTTCGGCTTCACACACGGAAGAAACACCTGCGTCTTCATCTTCTCTGCTTTTAATCTTTCAAAGATGTCTATAGCCACAGGATTTCACAGAACATGAAGTCATTCATCTTTACCCATTTTCTGGGTGTAAATGGGTATATCTTTTCTGGAACCCTAAAAAGGAACTCGTGCACTTTCACCTCATTAAATGAACTTGAATGCATCAAGTCAAAAGCAAAAGATTA
>JAGRRF010012888.1:3644444-3667734 GCA_019097615.1 Morone chrysops
ACACACACACACACACACACACACACACACACACACACACACACCACAGCTACATTAATAACATTGCAAACTATGTATTCCACACTTTCTTTATCTGTATCCCTGTGAGCAACTGAAAGTCACATTAAGAACTGTTATGGTTTGGGGTTTTTCTTTGGTTATTTCCTGTTTTATTTTGTAGTTTTACTCGTCTTGTGTCTTGTCTTTTTCCTGCTGTTTCTGACTGTTTTGATTTTGATTAGTTTCCCCCTCCCCTAAAGTATATATTGCCTGTGTGACAGTCTGTGCCAGTTCGTCCTTGTTCACATGTGCTTTCCATGGAGCTGTTATTGTAGCAAAACTATTGGAGAGTTGTATAACTGTATATCAATCCATGTGTGCGTAATCAGATTTGTTATTGTGTAAAAGAATCTGTAAATATGCACTATGATTTGTGAATGTGTATGGGAATCTGCAAATGTTTTTTCAGAATGTGCAAAATCCGATTTGTAAATGGCTCTATAGCCTGCTCCCCCGCGTTTCCTCCTGTTTGTATGAACTTCTTCCTCTCTTTTTGGATTTCCTTTCTGGTTTAGTGAATATTGGATTTGGCTTTATTTACTTTGATCTATTGTTTCGGACTACTGCTATTTGGACTTGTAAGTTTATGTCATTTTTGTTATTAAACTCCTCCCTAACCTGCTCTGCCAGTCTGCATCTGGGTTCAAATCCTTGCTTACCACTTTTCAACATCCACAATTGTGACAGGAACAAATAGATACCATCTGCCATGAGAGTACATGTAAAAGACCATTTTATCCATTTATAATTTTTAATCCAAAAAAACTTTGTTTCACTCGTAGCTTTTTGGGGTTGAAAGCTCTGGAAAAGCTTGCAATTGGACCTGAGTTCAGATTTCTTTGTCAAGCTACTGTTTCCAAGATCAAGAATGAACTTTCACACATGCTTTTTCAAGCAGCTGCCCTGAATAATCTTATGTGTCTGCAATAAAGTTGGTGAGTAAAAGGTTACCATAACTGTGGCCAAACTGGCATAAACAAGAGCCAGGCTGTAAAAAATCAAAGGAATATTCCTTTGAAAACATGAAAGTCATGTTTCCCTCGCTGGCTTCTGCTGTACCAGCTGATCAGCGTAAAGCCTAATAGGCCAGGACAACCTTCAAGGTTGCTTCTCCATCTTAATCAAGTCTTGCGGACAGATGGAGGCCGAGTTGCGCTGCCGAGTGGTTACCATGGTGACCCCATCATCTACACAGTCATTCCTCTAAGCTGTGATTTCCACAGAAACACCTCGTCAGGTCTGACTGGCTCGGCTGCAAGCGCTGAGTGTTTCCCACAGTGTAAACTCGTCCGCACTCCCCCGCAGTTCCTCAGCATGGCAACGCTGATGTGGACAAAACTGTTTTATTTTTTCTCTGTTTGCTTTACAGTAAATATTTACTGCTCCTGCATGTGGATTTCTGTGTGGAAAAACTAAGAAGTCAGCTGACGCCCATCTGTGTGTGTATGTGTGTGGGTATCCCATCAACAACAGTTAGGATACTACCAAATGCTTGCAACCCTGTTAGCAGGAGGCAGGGCTACAGGTCGACATGGTTCAGTCATTCTGGATCCACTGACATGACCTCATCATACAGTACCATTACCATAATAACTGGTGTTTTTACAGATGCACATTTTTCAAACTTGAAGCTTTTTACCAGGATATATTAGTATTAATTAGGTTTCCAGATGTTAGCAATCCCAGGCATCAGTTTGCCGTAATCAGCGATGTATGTATGAATTTCTGTTGAGTCTAAATGCTGTACTGGTATTTCTTTTAGCTATGTTGTGACGTTTACAAAATAAAAGCGTTTCAGAGATTGGAATTACCTGTGTTCCTTACATAATGACCCCTTCACATGAGAGAGTGCAACCTTTCTTTATATAGCAGTTTGGCATGAAGTGGAAATAGCTGTGCGTGATATCTTGGACAGGCTGGTATGTTAATGATGAATGGAATCCAAACATTCACTCACAACTACAGCTAATCGCTTAGCTCGGGTTAGCGAGGCAATGCTGGCCGATTTTCCACTGGATGAACTGCTAAATGTGATCCTCTGTTTAGATAAACAGCACAGGCTAATTTATTTAGACCACGGAGGATGTTTCCGGAGGGATTTACGGAGACTGGGATGTGATGAAGTTCAAATCCTGGACGGAGGTGAAGATGGAAATGAAGAGGAAATACTGGATGTGCCTCTACTCTGTAATCCCAAACTAAAAATCTTATTATTATATTCAATTTGGATATAATATAGCAATAAACACAATAAAAATTTAAGATGAATTTGACAATCTGATAATGTGACAGCTCTTATTTTTGTTGACAAATTGTTTGCAAATGTTCTTTTTTAGCTTCTGAACCTTTTTTCAGGTTCCACATTCTCATGTCGATGTGATGACTCAGTGAACAGAATGGCTGATGCATTAACAACAAAGCACCAATATTTGGTGGCTAACGGGTGCCTGCTGAGTGTCTGAATAATGCAGACATAATACACCTACTGCAGGACCTTTACTGCACTTTATGTGACTTTGTATCAAACTAAAACATTCTTTTGATCAACCTGTCACGTGTCTTGCATTTTCTCTGTGTGGTGTGACATCAGGCTCACCTTCTCGGCATCCTGTTCGAAGAGGCGGAGCTGGAAGCACTGGTCCAGCTTCAGCTTCCTGACGTGCCACATCTGATGAAGATGCTGTCTTGTGGAGTGGAGCTTATCCAACAGACTGGCAACCTGGGAAAAAAGCAAGAATTAAGAACTGTTAGATGGTGTTTGATGATGTCTTAGCCATTTGGAGCTGAGGTCCACTGGTTAGACAGATAAGAGGTTTGATTGTGTTCTTTAAAAATAAGCAGTAAAAACCTGCCGTGGTTGGTGGCTGGACAGTTGTGGTCCCAAAATATAACATCTACTGCATATTTTATCCTCCAGTTTGATGTTTCCAGTGTTTGGTGGAAAACCCAAAGCGTAATGTGTAATTTCATGCCAATTTCCTGCTCAAGTTTAAACAAATTTAACTTGAACAAAAACTACATTTCTGTGTCAGTTCACATCACGTAAAGCCACTCATGTCTGTCATTCATTGGTTTGGTGTGCATTCAAACCACCTCCAACTTTGGTTTGTTTGGCTAATCTGGATGCAGATTAACAGTTTTTGTTCTCTTTACAAATGAATGACATATGTGTGTTGTGGTTTTTAAGGTGCTCAGTTACTCTTTACAGTTCATCACATCTGTCCTTTTTCTGTCCCAGACAGTGCTGAACAGTGGATTGTGTACAAGTTTTCCCTGGCATAACTCAAAATCATGGATCTCAAACTGCCATCCATTCCCCTCTCTCTGGCCCCTGACTTGATAGTATAGTAGTATAATAACAGAATTTCTTTTTATCCTTAGTTGTTTCAATTTAAATGAAAATTTAAACTAACCCTTTATTTTCAATTAAAGTAAAATCAATAATACCAATCAATACCAGCAGTGGCCCAAAGTCAATTTGAGTTTGAGACCTCTTCTGTAAATAGTCTAAACGTGACCGGCAGGATCCCAGCTAATTTTTAAGCTCCTTAAAAACCGTTTTACTTTTAACTGGGTTTTAATGAAGGCATTGCATTGTGCCCTGTTTGCACTACTTCTAATTTCTAGCTTAGTGTTTAATTTATTTTGTCTTTATTTATTTATCTTTAATTTCAATTTCAAAGCACTTTGAGACCAATAAACAAGATTAGTTATCTTTCAGGCATCATTATAAATCTCAATATAAATGCTTTATGAAAACAACCAGCACAATAAGACTTAGTGTTCTTTCAACAGCAACAACAACTCACAATATAAAATTTTTTCATATATTGCTGCTACGTTTCCATTTTTCTATCTATGCTTCTTGACGTGCAGTACTTGTTGTCTTTATTTATGTTTTTCTGTTTCATGGTTATGCACCAATATACAAGGCAGATTCCTTCTATGAGAAAATCTACTTGGAAATAAAGATCATTCTGATTCTGATATACAGTTTATATGTTTGGTATTTACTGCTAGATTTCCTGGAGAGAATAAATCTCAGCTTTTCTTTTAAAATTCTGAGCAGTCGAACAAGTTTATTCGTCACATGTAATCATATAAGATACAAGCACAGTGAAATGTAATGAATGTATGTGTGTGAAAATGTGAACAGTCAGTGGTCTCAGGCCAGAAAGCATCTGCAGATCGAGTATAGTAAAGACGATGTACGGCGACTATAGTTTGTACTGTTTTAGCACTTTATTCTTAACTCCACGTTGCTCTGCACAGGAGGATAATACTTGACATTTTGAGAGTATTTTCCTAGTGGTTGTTTATGTTATGCAGACTGACTCTGCTCTTCCTCTTTTTCTTCTTTCTCTTTTTTGCCTGTTTTGTCATAACAACTCTGATGTCTGTCATGCGTTATGAGTGTGCTTTTGTTCCTATGTGCATCAGAAAGCGATAATGAATCACTTCATTTTTTTTCAGTCGTCTTTGTGTTGTTTCTCCGTGGTCCTGTTTGAAAGCCCTTTTCCCTACGGTATCGTGGATAAACTTGATTGTTCAAGAGATGACATTCTCATAAGCCGGCTATATTCCAAGCTGCAGTGAACTTCCCAGGAATTTGTGACTTACCTTGGGCACCAGGCTCTGGAAGTCAGCAGAGCCTGAGATGCAGTTCCTCCCTGAAAAACCATCACTAGATCGGATACACTGCAGCAACCTCTGGCCTTCCCGGTCCAACTCTTCCACTGGAGCCTTCAGCACCTACAGGAGAGGAGGACAGTATAAAAAATGACTTAAGCAGATTAACATGATTTAAAGTTGTCTGTGCTGATGATGCTTAACACAGACGTCTGCTAATGTCTTTAGATGTTTCGACAGTGTGTATCAGACAGTAGCTCTCCCACCTTTTTCTTCAGCTGTGTGTGCTCCTCTATCAACCGACGAGATCCCTCCACATCTGCAGGAAACTCCTTCTTGGACAGAGTCTCCTGCAACACACACAGTACAACTTTTTCATTTTGGAATGACTCATTTCTTCAATGCTTTTAAAACTTATTTTCCTTGATCGACCATTCAGTCATCTGCCTGTGTGTCCATGCCCCACCTGCAGGTCCTCCAGTCTGGACAACAGGTGAACAGCGTTGGACATGAACTCCTCCAGAGAGACCCTAAGCTCCATCCATTCCTCATGGTTGTAATCCAGAGAGCCTTCAAAGTCGTCCGTCAGCTGGGAGGGATCCACCAGTTTGGCCAGACCTTCAACGGATACCATGCTGGTCTGGTACACACAAACAGAAATGCATGAGGAATATCAAAATGCTTGTTTTTAGCAGTGAGGAATCATCCAGGTTTGTGCCATATGTTCCAGTGACACCATGCAG
Organism: Morone chrysops; assembly: GCA_019097615.1. Lineage (NCBI taxonomy): Eukaryota > Metazoa > Chordata > Actinopteri > Moronidae > Morone > Morone chrysops. The sequence goes on from JAGRRF010012888.1 coordinate 3,649,877, forward strand.
GTCTGATTTACACAGTAAGAAAACAAATAAATACCATCTGTATATCCAGTATGATCAAATTTAGAAAATGGCAAGGCTTGGGACTCAATTTTGACTTATGATTGACCCAGTAATCATGCATTTTATTTTTTTTAAATGGCATGGGAAGAAAGCAATAAACAACTGGTATTCTACATTAAAATCATGAACTACAAATCTGTGTGACTGAGTTTATAAAAGAGGCTCACATGTGCTTCCCTAATGCTTAGCAGCATGGCACTTTATCAGATGAGCAAGTCTATCAGTTAATACTTAAATTTGGGCTGAATGCTTTTTTCAGAATGGAGAGCAGACTGCTGCTACTGTCTTCAATCATTCAAAATCTATCTTTCAGCTGCTAAACTAAACTGTTAGCTAATCCAAACCAGACAGAAGAAAACATTTTCAGCTTGCTGTCTGCTGTGTCAAATGTTATAAAATTGGAGTAAAATTAGATATATACTCTGTATATATAGAGATATAAATTACTCTGGCCATTCCAACTTCATTGAGCTAAGTGTAATCTAACAGTAACCAGACAGCTTCACCTGCTAAAGTAAGCCGTAAGATAACCTGAACCAAACAGTGGTAAGTTAGCTCTCTGCTAAACTTAAAAATGAGCTAACCTGAACATATGAGTTTTATCTGGTAACATTAAATGGAAAAAATGGCTGAACCAAATAGTTTTATCTGCTAAACTGAAAAATGAGCTAACCTAAACCAAATACTTTTAACCAATCTTCTAAACTTAGCCTCTGACTAACCTCAACCAAACAGTATGAGCTGCTAAATAGAAACTTTGTCAAACTAACATTAAACCTCACTGCTACCTTAGCCCGACAGTTTTATCTCCTGAACTGCTATGTTAGCTACCTTGAACCAAACCACTTTATGTGCCTGTCTCAACAATTTACTCACCTAAAACAAAACATTTTATCTGCTAAAGTCATATGCTAGCATTAACCCAAACTTTTAGCTAACCCGGAACAAACTGTTGTACCTGCTAAAGTGTACTGTTAGCTAACCTGAACAGCTTTAGCCAACATTAGCTGTTTAAGGTAGACAGAAACTATCTCCACTTTTCCACAAAATAATTAGTTAATGTAAAACATTTTTGGAAAAATTGTCAGAAATTTGTCTTCCAAAACTATTGAGTGTAAAATGGGGCTAACCCATTGACAGAATACATAACCAAACAGCTAATGTTAAGTTATAATGCTGGCTGCTAAACTTACTCAGATTTATTTTATGGGACCAAAATTAAATGTTATAAATTATTAATGAAAAATTATTATGTAAATGTTTTATTTTTTATTTATTGTTTGTGTAATTTATGGGGCTTTATTAATTGAGTTTGTGTATAGGATTATCGTTCAGTTCCTTTTAATATCATTTTGTCTTATTTTTAATAAAACGTCTTTAATAAAACTTCCTGCACTAGGTCACAATCCTTTCACAGTGAAGAAAACATATGGTTAATGTGAACATAATTATTTGCTGTTTAGAAACATGGAATCTGAACTGAGATTTACGTTGGGGATTAAACACTCGTACTCAAAACGAGGAAGCTCACTGACCTCAAAAGAGAACTTTGCGCTGCCGAAGTTGGTCTTCTGTTTCTGCCAGAAGTTGTCCGGTTTGATGATGAGCGCCACGCAGATCTCAGCCGGGAAAAACTCCTGCAGTGTCTTCAGCAGAGGCTTGATCAGTTCCCACTTAGAACCACGCATGTCGATGATGACAGTAAAACCCCGTTTGCACACATCCTCGCTGATATGTAGAAGATGGCAGACAGGAGAGAGACAATAAAATATTTTTTTGTTAAATGGCAGCATAGCTTGAAATCTGATAACAATCAGGAACATATGAATACGCAGTCTCAGCTGTAGTTTCCTCACCAGCCACCAGACAGAGTGTGGTAGTGAGACGCATAATTGCAAATCCCATTTTTTTATTAATCACATCAGTGGTGTGTGAGATTTTGTAGGTCACACTTAAGTAAATGTATTAGTGAAGTCAGTCAGAAACAGACAAATGCACAGCCATGTTCTAATGATGTACGGGTGATAAGAAAGAAAAAGTACTGCACATGTCAAAATAGCTCAAATTAGATCGAATGGGCACAGAAGCAGTATAATGCTGTGTTTGACTGATCAGAAGACAAAGACGATTTACTCAGTGCAACTCGAATGTTTGGTGCTATTCCTTTAAAACTTGATGCAAGATAAATGTCATACATTATACATCACTTCACCAAATGAATTCAGTGATCATTTTGTTAACATGTATTACAGATCAAATGTGTTCTTGCCCTGAAAGCAAGAATTGAAATTCATATTTGGGCCACATAAATAAATGCAATAAGAAGACACCAGAATGCCCTCCAGATGGTAATTTGACTGTGCTCGTTGCATCATAATCTACATGTGGTTTGTATGAAGTATATTAAAGACACACTGTATCTTTAAATATGCAAAAAGAAAAAAAAGTTTAGGTTTAAGAAAGTTTCACATTCACTGAACATTTGATATGACAACACTTTGGAAACAGATATTTGGAAGCTGCCCTGAAACCAGTGCAGCTAGCTTTGTATGCTGGAGGCTAATGGCCCTTACATTCAGCTGCTGCTGATGAGGAGAGTAAAAATTTACTGAAATCACCTCCACTCACACGCAGCTTCTATTAATATAAATTCAACAAAAGCACATCCATTATAATCTGCCTCGGGGAAGCACAAACTCCACTTGTCACCATGGAAACAGCAGCTCGATTAGCAAGAGGAACCAGAGCGGGGCTGATAGGGATCAAATGATAATACATACTTTGGGCTAGTTTGGTGTTCTAGTCAGGCAGGTAAATTGCAGTTGCAAGGACAGACCGAAAACTCCCCCTGTTGTTGCATTCAAGGACACTGCAATCTAATAATTTAGTCAGCTAACAGAAAGCTTCCTTTTGCTTTACAAATTCATATTGAATGATTTATTTAGCGTTTTGTTTTGATTCTCTTACAGCACAGCTAATCAATCAATGACTATCAATGCATGATGTATGAATGTCCTTGAATGCACCACAAAGGAGGTTTAAAAGGCTTCCTGGTTGCAGCTGTACTGTACCACGATGATAATCTTTTTAAATAAAGTTTAAAGCCACAAAATGTTACTTTGGTTAGATTATTGGAAGCATTATCTATGCTAGAGTTTCAAGTTCCAAGTCTCTGGTGATTTTTATTCTTTTCCGTTGACTTTCTACAGACCTGAAGGTAGAAAATCCATCCAGTGTCATATGATCGTGGTTTAGAAAATGGTCATAAGTAATCTCAGATATACACTGCTGGAGATGTTGTTCTATTGTTTAGCCAGACATGTTTTACAAAGGGACCTATTTGGAGACTAGTCACAGGGACCGATTATTGATCCGTTTTCTCTGGACCAGCTCATTCCTGACAACATCCTCAGACTGTGATGAGGGGCAGCAGGAATAAATGGACTTGAAGTTAAGTGTGACAGACTCGCTGCTGTCTGCTGCAAACACTGCAGCTTTCATGCTGATGCAAATCAAATGCTGCTTTCAGTCTGCTGCTGTGACAAAGAAGAAAGGGGCGTTTGATTCCGCAGCGTGGACAGCACTGAAGCACTCCACATGCACTTAACCCTCCACTTCTTCCAGCTACTAATCTGTCACAGTTAAGTCCAGTTTACCAAACGTTATTGTCCTGAAGCACAGTTCGGAATAAGGATAATAAATAGGCAACACAATTAATATAATACCTAAATGTGAAAAAAATCTCATCCAGACGCCACTCGTCTGTGTGTCTGTTTGTGTGGAATGTGTACCTGGGAACAGTTGACAGGTAGGTTACCAGCCTCCTCAGGTCTTCCTGTTTTATTCGGTCGTGGTTACTCCTGGCAGGAAATGTCAGGATTGGTCCTCCTCTTTTATCTCGCCCACCTGTGCATGCACAAATAATGTGTTTTAAAAGTATTCCCATTTTTATCAACAAATGTCACATAAAAACCAAAAGCAACAAGGAATTTATACCACTTACAAGTACTGTCCTTGTAGCCAAAACATAATGTAGCTTGGTGACATATTCCTCCATTACAATGAATGAAGTAGTAGGAGTAGTAATAGGAGTAGTTGTTGCAGTACTAGTAGTGTTACCCTTAGCAGCAGTGCCAGCAGTGGTAGAGGTAGCAGACCCAGTAGTATCAGTTGTGCCAGTAGTAGCAGAAGAAGCAGTAGTAGTAGCAGTTTAGCAGTACTAGTACCAATAGTGGTAGTAGCAGCAGCAGTAATAACAGTTGCAGTCGTAGTAGCAGTAGTAATACTAATAGTGTTGGCAGTAGTAGGCCTTGTAGTATCAGTTGTGCCAGTTGTAGTAGTGGCAGCAGTAATTGCCGGTGCAGAAGTAGAAGCAATAGCAATAGTAGTATAGTGGCAATAAATAATAACAGCAGTAGTGGTACCAGTAGTAGTAGCACTACTACTTAGCCTACTTAAAGTAGTTGTTTTAGTAGCAGCAGTAGTACCAATAGTGGTAGTAGCAGTAGCAGCAACAGTACCAGTGGGAGTATGTGTGGTAGCAGTAGCAGCAACAGAAGAAGTAGCAGCACTTGTAGCAGTACTACATGTACAGTAGTACAGTAATGTAATTCTAATAGTAGCAGTAGTAGAAGTAGTTGCAGTGCTTGTGCTAGTAATACTATCTGCAGCAGTAGTTTATACAGCTGTATCACATAAAAGTTCCAGAATAAAAATATGTATGTTCAACCTAAACAAAACAAAGAAAATATATAGCCTCCATTATTTTTGTACTACATAACATAGCATTAAATAAAAAACAAAATACTGATGACATAATCAATGAGGTAAACATTAAAGAACTCTAATTACAGAGCAGACGTTACTCTACACTACAACTACTGTCACTCCATTATCACCAACTAGACCGTACCGGTGTTAATCTGCACTTTACTTTGCACTAATAGCTGTAATATCTCTGTATCTGTAACATAAGTCCCATCACAGCTACATCAGCCAGTAAACACACTTTCCAAAGGCTCCGAAACCCATCCGAATACAAACTCTCTCCGTCCCTCTCTGTGATAAATTATGTGTGTAGAGATGTTTTGGTTAGATTAATGTAAGAAACACAAACCGCACTGTTTATGAAACTGCTACTCAGACGTGGAAAATCGGTTGTGTGTGTGTGTGTGTGTGAGATTTGGGAGGCAGTATGCTGCTGTAATCTAAGGAGGAATCTTGATGACAGATTGTTGTTGGCACTCTGTGTTTTACATGCTCTCTCTCTCTCTCTCTCTCTCTCTCTCTCTCTCTCTCTCTCTCTGTATCTTACTTTCTTTCTCTAGATCTCTCTCCCTTTCTCTCTGTCTAACTCAGAGTTACATTTTCACTGGCACACATTACTACATTAAGGGAAAAAACAACCAGCACAACAACTGACAAAATCTTGAAAAACAGCACTTAAATGTTGCACTATAGTGCTAGCACTTAGTTTATAGGAAAATATTCCATTCCAACACTGTGGCATGTAGTGCAGTATAACAATGCATTTGTAGTTGCCAACATTTTTCAAAACCTTCTTGGCTACAATTTATGTTTTTAGCATGTGTTCTGTGAATTTAAACACATGGTTTGATAAATCAGAAACTCGGCCAGCAGATTAAAACAAATGTTTATCTTTTTTTTTAACATTTCCAAAAGGGCTACAACTAGCCCCGGACATTATTTTTTTAATTACCTTTTGGTCTATAAAATATCAAAAATAATGAAACATGCCTGTTTAAATTTAAAATCAATATACTATCACATTAAAAGCAGCAAACATTCAAAATTAAGATGCTGAAACTAGTGTGTTTGTTTCTTAAAAATGACATGAATGAATAATTAAAGAACCTCTGTTAATGATTTAGTTGCATCTATTGCTGCAGATTGCAACTCACTCGATGCAGATTCATTTTCTGTTAATCAACACCTTCCAGTGCAACTTTATTATCACATAGTGAGGGTCTTCATGAGTTTATTGGTTCCTAGCGACCAGGGGAGACTAGCCGGGTCCAATTTACATTCAGTTTAAGCAGGTCTCAGTAGGGTCCTGTATTGCCATGGACCTTGGGTCAGTGCATCAATATGTGTAGTACCTGAGTTGATCCATGCTGATTGCTTTGATCACATGGTGCACAATGATCATCAACGTGGGCCGCTGTTCAGATAGACTACATTTCAGATTTCGTCATGTCTATTTCCGACTGTTCTGACTGTCCTCGTGTTTCTTTCTGATCGGGTCAGAGAATACAAGTAGAGCGACACTTTTCTGTGATCTATGCTTGGGTTCTTCTCAGTTCACAGCAGCTGTTGTAACAGGAGAAAATTGGATTTTTCTATATTATGTTTTTGGCTGGTCAGCTGACGAGGTCATATGATGTTTAATCTTGTTTGTTCAGAGTCAAAATATATCACATGGCTGAGTGAGCGTGATGGCCTGTGGAGTGAAACAGTTCATGTGTCTGCTTTCTCTGCTTGTTTTGGCACAGAGTGATGTGGAGTGCCTGCTGGAGGGGAGAAGTTCACATAAGTCATGTTCAGGGTGTGAAGGGCCTGTGATGGTTTTCCCTGCCCGTTTCCTGTCTCAGATGTGTGCATGTCCTGGTGATCTTTTCTACAGTCGTGAAGATTTCCATAGCTGACACAGTCGCTGACATAGTACTTTTAAGTAAGTACAGTGGGATCACTGTAGGGGGCTCCTCCTCAAGTCCACTGTCATATCCACACTTCTTCTGAGTGTGTTCAGCCCCAGCAAACCTGTTGTGACTACACTGTAGGGCTAGCTGTTTAATGTCCTGTCTGTATGCAGACTTGTCAGTGTCCTTGATTAGACCCTGAACCCCGAGCAAAGGGATTCCCAGTGATTTTCCTGACAAACCATTTTAGCTTTTAAAGTTTGTCTTAAGTCTGAAAGGGGTTGGAGACAGTCCATAGGACTCCTAAGTCACTAGGACCTACTCGCCGTCAGTCAGCTGCAGTAATTAATGCGCCTTGTTGCATCAGTGGTTTGGAATAATCCAACAATAACTTTTAAACACATATTTTAGGTTAATACAGATCCAAGAAGTCAAAACACTCCAATCACACTGGAGGAGATGGTTTGCACAATCCTGTACTACTGTGACACTACTGATGAGCTTGGAATTTGTCAACCGGATAAAGATTGTAAAATGTATTAAAATGCGGACATTGTCGAAGAGTAATTTCTCTTGCATCCTACTAACATTGATTGCTTATTGTCTAGCCTCGGCTGGACAATAAAGTTGTACAGTTACACTCTATTTACGTTACTTTTATATGGAAATTCGGCAGAGGTAGGCCAAGATCAGCAGACATCTGGGCCTTTATTTCGGATTTTATACGCTTAGTGGGAAGCATGAACTGGACAGACACAAGATTTTACTGTGTGCAAAATCAGACTCACAAAAATAGAATCCTTTGGTAATATAACGAACCATGTCAGCCATTTTCACCCTGAGCTAACGTCTGCAACCATGAAGAATACAGTGAGCCCAACTAATCAGCCAAGAATTGAGTAGGCGCTGTCAAGCTTGCAGTCCAACTCAGAGAGGGAAGACAATCTGTGGAACACTAAGCCCCTTTACAGAAAGGGCGATACCTGCATTCTACAGCAAAACTAAAGCCCAGGTTATAGAGTCAGTGAGTAAGGCTAGTCGAGAAGCCCTTAGATGTGATTACTGGACTTCTGTCACCACTGATTCGTATGTAAAAATAACACCAATAGTTATATTAATGTACTGATATGGGTCACACAGATACTGGTATTGAAAAGACTTTCAAAATAAAAAGTGACATTTATATGACTTCTTGTATTAATTGATGAAAAAGTAGCCATGTAATATGATGAAAATCGTTATGTATTCAAATCTTTGACAGGTGATCTAATGGAAACAAATGGTGAGGCGAGTAGATTCACACTCTGCTCTATGCTATCTATCTGTCTGTCTGTCAGTTTATCTATCTTGTAATTCAATGTGTTTTATGTGTTGCTGTGTATCCATGAGTACTAATATCCCTAACCAGATCAGTTACCTATCAATCAATCACTATAGACATTAGTGAGTAGATTCATTCACGCACAACAGCAACACACAACCCCCGGTCCTTCTCCTATAGCTTAGTAGTTCTCTCAGTTCTTTACTAGAAGTGTCTCTCAGCAGGTTTGTTTCCTCTTAAGAGGGAACTCTGAGTTAAGAACTAAAGCACCATTAATGTAGACTCCTATTGGTAAGATAAGATCCTTTGTTAGGACGGCCCCTGGAGTTCTGCCCCACTTTCAGATAGATTTTGATGTAGGTTTTTCAGATTATCTTGTGATTCTCAGTAACTCTGACTCAGTGCTTCAGATATGACCTCACTGACTTTGATATGACCTCAGTGAGGTCTGTCCTGGACTGAAGGTTTGGTGATTTGACAACAACACTGGCCGACACTCACCTGACACAAAGGCAACTTTCTCCTTTAACACAGGAAGAACATCAGACGCCTTGATGCCTTCAGTCCTGAATGACCCTGGAGAGACACAGAGAGAGAGAGAAACAGTCAGTCAGTGGAGCTTTTAGTATTAATCCCATTATCAGATCAACATTCCTGTGGGAAAGGACACACACACACACACCCACACACACTCCGATTATAAATTATTTTATAACAGTTCAGTGGTATTAGGAGCAGAAGCAGCAGTTGCAGTCAAAGTATTTTCCAGTCACTCTTCAGAATGGTGTGTGTAAGGTAGTGTATACATGGTGAAATATGAACAAATTCACTTTATCATTCCACCCTTTGTAATCTCATATCTTTATCATTTCATTCCCCTCATCTTGTTCTCTTTCTTTCCCTCTCAGTTCATCTGGTCATCCGTCTGTCATGTTATGAAATCTCTTTCTAACTGATTTTCATTAATGCTCTCTCTACCCCTTCATCTCTCTCTCTCTCTCTCTCAGCAGAAAACAAGCCAAAATGTCCATGTCCTGCTGTGTGTATGTGCATGTGATGCACTGTCCTGGCAGCAACACACACACACACACACACACACACACACACACACACATACACACATTCCAAGAACATTCCACAGTGAGAACGCTAAGTCGGCAAAATCTATCTCAGGACACAGAAATAGAGAGAGGAAGAGAGAGACACCAGATCTGACTGGTGTCTCCATTTTAAAAGTCAGTTCCATGCTTTAAAGCGCTGACATCAACACAAACCTATTTTATATTCATGAAATATAAAGTGAAAAAAGTGAGGTTGAGGCGGCCACTTTAAAATTCAAATCCGTCGTTTTCAGTTCAGTAAAGTTCAGGAACATGTACTGTTGTGATCCCCAATGGTTTGAACCCCAGTGAACAGCTTTTAACCAACATGTGAACGATCCACTGCAGTGACAAACAAGACCAATCAGAGCTGTCCATAATTCAGCGACTGAGCAATTAGTCACGACCACTAATGTCATTAAAGGTTGATGATCTAATTGATCAGTTTTATGTTGGCCCATGCAACAGTGTGCCAGTGGTTTACAGGAATAGCACGAATTTAAACCTGATGATCAATTTAACCAGAGATTTCAAGTATTTTACCAAAGTTAAGCTCCTTAATCACAAATTATCTGTACATTAATGCTCCAACATTTATTATCCTTTTTAGAGTCACACATAATGTCAATGCCGTGGGCTTTTTAATGGACCAGTGTGTAGGATTTGGTGGCATCGTCTGCATTCTCCCTTTCCAAGCACACGTGAGAAACTACAGTGGCCTTGAAATGCGTGTAAAAAGTGAGTCATTCTAAGGTAACAAAAACACAACAATTCTTTTTTTCAGGTGTACACTAATGAAGACGTGCGCAGTCTTCAGTTAGTTGCAATCTGCAACTTCACTGCTAGATGCCACTAAGTCCTACACACTGGTCCTTTAATAGTTTCTTATTATTAAAAGGAGGGGGAAAAGTCTGGGGAAATATAAATAATGCTCCTTTTCGCCTCAGTTGTAAAGTTCTACTGCAGTGTAGGTTCCCTGAATGTGGCCTCAGGCTTCCAGTTCTCTCTGCTGGGCCTTTGGTAGGCTACATGGATGTTATGTTTATGCTTTTACCATTCCATTGGCATTGCTTCCAACCCCATTAGTGACGGTAAAGTTTAAAACTGCATCAAAATGTCACATAGCTTTATATGCACAGAGACGAAGAGCTGTTATGTTTTCCAAGGACAACATGTCGACATTTAAAACCGCCAAATAAAATATACTGCTCTGTGTGCTCCTGTTGTCTCAGATTTTCTGCTTATGTTTTATGGTCTAATTTTATATTTGGCTAAAAAAAATCTTAACACAAATAACATAATGTGTGAGTAGGATCATCTAGTCAAACACCCCAAACCCTGATGCAGATATTTTCATGCCAAACAGCTCAGATACAGAGTTACAGTACCAAAAAACACCACAGCAATCCTCTAAACAACTTATACTATGTCCACATGAAGCTAGTTCAATTTGTAAATGTGTCTTTTTCCCTCTGTTTTAGCACTTATAGCCAGTCATAAATTTTCCAAATGCCTGTTTGGTGTTTCAGTGTGTACTGGGTAAACATAGCTTCTCCAAAACAATGACGTAAGCTTCCTCTGTGATTAAACATTTTAAATTTCAATATGGCTGAATGTCAGTAACCGGAATTTATGTTGATTTTGCAGACAAGTCAAATTCTAGATTGTGTATTATAGATGTAGCAATGGTTCAACATAATGGACAATGCATGGATGAATGAAATGCCTGTTAATATTCACTTTAATACTGACCCAAAAGAGGAAAAGTGTATGAACAGAATCAGAACATTACAGTGATCTTTGAGCTCATTTAATAAATATCAATCTGATGTTGTCAGTATTGCGTCACACCGCAGGAAAATTAGTAGTTTAAATGAACTCTTATGTACATTCTGCTAACAACTGTTTTCAGTTCAGTTATAAATCCTCATCATGTCAACAGTGATCTTGAAGGCTGAAATCAGGTGTGATCAAATGAACCAGACACTTTTTCAGTTCTCCATAATTTCCAAAAGTAATTTTCTCATGATAAATGATGTTGTTATATCGGGAAATCTGCCTTTTCTTTTCTCAAGATAACAAGATAATTTAAATCGCAATCACAAAATAACAGCTTTAAGAAAATAAGTGCAAGCACGGCAGTTCTTGGCTTCCGTAGAATACATAGTGGTTATTAATAATTGTACGGCTTAATGTAGACATAGTCTGAGAGGTAGTAAACAAATGAGTAGATCACAATTGGTTCCTTGAGCAGAAATTAAATCCTTAAGCCAAGTGTGAACTGGACGTTGACCCAACTGGTCCAACACAAAATCTAGATACATTGTAGATAGCATCAGGTACAAAGCTATTGTATATGTTGAAAACTAAACCTGCAAACACATACACTGAACCTACAACAGAGGGTCAGCAAAACACAGTGTTACAGTAAGCTCTATTTAGAAACAAATCAATGCTATCCTAATGTTAATAAATGGATATAAAAAACCACAACAAGCATTTCTCAGCTAGCTTGCGGTTTCTTCTGACAGACAATTTCACAATCTTCCTCCATGATGGAGACACAGCTGGATGGTTGGAGACTGGAGTAGATGTCAGTACAGAACTGATGAGTTTGTATTTGTACGTCTTTATATTAAAAGTTTAATGATTTGCATATCAAAACAGCTTATGTTCCTGGAAATGAAGTAAAGAACGGAGAGTGTGTTGCCAACATCAGCAGCTTTTTGTCCAAGAACATATTGCATACAGCCGAGGAAGAGTGTGTTTGTGTGTATGGGTGTGTATGAGCCCGTGAGTGAGACTCATTTGTCCATTACTGTTGAGAGGAAACTGCTTTTGTCATTCCAACACACACAGGAAGCTGTCAGTCTTGTCTCTGGACAAACCCACACACACATTTCAGTTTTCTTTTGGGCAGCGGTTTTCATCTTGTGTTTGACAGGAAAGTGATTGTGAGATGGTGGGTCAGGTTTGGCTGTGAGTCTGCATTGTTCTCTTCTCCCCAATAGAGATGTTCTGTTCCTGTATGGAACCATAAAGATACACAGAGCCCTCTGACGCTATGTTAAGCGCCTGGTGAAGATTTATAGGAGGCCATCAAGAGGTCCTACTTTCTAGTGTACCTTGGCCTCTATGAGATTTGCAGTTCACAGTTTAACTTTAAAGTGTAACTACACTCAGATGCCAGTTTATTTGTCCCAACTAGCTGAAACTAATGCAGCCTTATCCAAAAGCCCTGCAGTAACTCCTGAACATCGTGATATGATTGTGAAGATAAGTAGTTTTTGTTGATTCTACTTTATGGTCATTTTGGAATGTGTAGATTGTGCTTCTGGTTTCTACTGCATTTCAGTGAGAGGTGTTTCAAATATTTTGTCCATCCCCTTTATATCAATAACAGCAGACTTACTATCAAATTATTCAAATATTTACTATATTCTAAAAATGCATGTGCATGCATTGCACAAATGAAAATACTTTGAAATAAAAAATACTTTAGTTGTTAAAATGTATGAACACAAGATATAGAACATGACAATCAGATCCCACTATTGAGAGCCCTTCTGCTAATGCTAGGGGGGTACATTTTTGTCCCCTGGCTGAGGCCGCAGCCCCCTAATGTCACACAATGGAGGGAGAAGGTTAAGAATGTTTACTACATGGAAAAAATAAGTGCAAGGTTACAATTAAAAGCAGATGTATTCGTGTCTGAGTGGTCCCAAATAATTGAATATTTTAAACTGATTTGAGCTAAGGGACAGTGAAACAATTCATTATTTTCTTAGTTAAATGTGAATGCTACATGATTTTTAAAATTTATTTTCAGTCATATAATATATATAATAACATGTGACTGTACTCTATAATTGCACTTGCACTTGAAATGAGAAGTGGAAAAAAATGTATTACACCTTTAAAGTTCTTATACTGTAATTTTAGATTCTTTCTCCGTAACTGTTCTTACCAGGAAAAAAAGGAGAATGGGACAAAGAGGATTATGCAAATGGATTCAACTTGTGATAAGGTCAGACACACCTACACAAAGGCATAAATACACACACACACACACACACACACACACACACACACAAAACTACATAACCCCAATGAACCAAAAGCCAACTCTTACCCCTACAGTATGATGGCTTACATTGTGGGGAGCAGCTTTGTCCCCAGATGGGAGCGCAGTCCCCACAATGTAACTGTGAGAACAAATTTCTGTCCCCACAACACTCACACTCACAAGACACACTCAGTCTCCTCAGTGGCCTTGACACAAAGTGTCAACAATCCATCAACTGCAAAAACAAAACAAAAAAAGAAAAAAGAAATTGCAGAGAGGAAGAGAAAGACAAAGAATCTAAATACCTTTCAGTTGTATAATTCTACCCAAATGTGAAAAGACACTAACACACATTTAATTTCAATTTCAAAAATGTCAATTCATAGTTGTCCCATCGTCATCCAGCTCCAAATGCAGGATGACCTTCAGATGTTCTTTGTATTACTGTATACAGCTGTGTGTTCCCTGCTTCAGGAAAAATCTGACTGTCTTTAAATAAAGAGTCAGTACCTCCATTGCTAAAGACAAACACTAGACTAGACTGGACTATGTTGGGAAATACTTTTCACAAGTCATTTTTAATTGTTAGCATCTCGTAAATTGTATAATAAAAGTAATGCCTACAATGTTTTCACTACATTTATTCAGCCTACAACACACCATCTGTACAGAACATTTTCTTACTTATCACCTTCTGCCAGCAGTCACTCATACATGCGGGAGGCCCATGATGTTCTGCTCTGTTCATTAGATGCTATAAAATAATGCTGATGCTTACAGCTGCTGTTGATATTAACTCATCACTTCATAAATATGCCTTATAATAAATATGTTTTAGGGTAAAGGTTGCAGTGGGCCTTTATTGTAAAACTTCCTCAAGAAGTGTTTTCATTGCTGACAAAGTTGACTCAAAATAGTTAATACAGACATTTGTATACACAGTTTGGTAAAACGATGAGAGAATTGAAACAGCATTGACTGACTCATTCACAGAAGGTCTGTAGTTTAGCAGTTTGGTTTTGGTTTGTTAGAAGAAAAAATAAAAAGACTGAGACACAAAGATCGTGGTCAAATCTAAATGTTCAAAAGACTTTGAGTCTTTGAGAGGGCAGCATGTCGGCTCTGATATGGTCTGTATGCTGTATGGTCTGCATCTGTTCACAATAGCTAATCCTAGCCTGATAATCAGACTGAATTACCATTTGTTTTACTTCAACATTCAGACTCACATTTTGTTCTTTAACAAGCTGCTAGATTTTGCCCTAACTAACAATCAGCACAGAAGCTTCAGTAGCAGTTGGCAGTATCTGCCAGAATTATTTCCATTGCTGAAAAATCTAAGATGACACGAAGATTTAAACTTGAAGTTTACAAGTGGCTCTGTTTACACTGAGCAAATTTTGTATCTAGTATGATCAGATTTGCATTACAGAGACAGCACCTGCTCCACAGTCATAAAAAAATCCTATCCTGATGGACGTAACATGATTTGTTTCATTTCTTATTCTTGTAATTGTAAGAAAGCTGAGGCGGTTATATCAAGATTAAAAGCAAAATATAATACACACACAGCGTCTGTGGGCTCCCACAGGCAAAGAGAAAGGACAAACAGAAAGAACATGTTGATCCTTTCATATCTTTCTTTCTCTCTCTCTCACACACACACCTTTGATCCAACATGTGCTTTCTCCATCAGAGATGTTCACCGCATATACACATATTCAGAGTATGTTTGTACAGTAGCGATGCAGTAGTGATGATTACAGCAGCATATGGCAGTTAAACACAGTGGACTGAATAACCTGGGGCCATTAAATTGACTTGACACACGTACACATTCACACGCACAGAGCGGGTAGACTGATCTTGTAGCCAAAAAGTCAAATCCTCCGACAGAGGAAAACCTGAATGGTTTGACAGTCTTCATCTTTGCTGCCACGCTGCCCTGAAACAAGGCAGTGCACCTTCTGTATGTGTGCCCCTGTGTGTGTGTGCTCTTACACTGAGGCTGACATCATACAGGAACCAACTGGAACATCTGCTAGCCATTGGAACAACGATGGAAGAAGACTTCCATGAGTGTGTATGTGTGTGTGTGTGTCTGAAGTTTCAGTGAACTCTTTATCATCAACAAGAGTGAGATTTAATTCCACCAGAATGAGTCTGGTGGCTGAAATGGTTCCATCTGTAGCATTAAAGCCATGAGTACCAGCAGTACCAGTATCATCACTAGCAGTCAGCAGCAGAAGCGCTAAATTAGGACATTCTGGCTATGCCTTCTCAAAACATTCACATTTTTCTGGGAAAATTTATATTTGAATTCCATTATTTTAAATAATGGACATAATGTTGAAAATTCACACATTTTCACAGTTTTGTATGCATCTTTAACTCTTATCTACTCATTTGTACATGTAGGTTGGAACGCCATTCAAATGTTGCAGATCTTCCATACATTTTGGGTATTATTCAACTTTCAAATCCTGGGGTCAGTCGGTAGAGCTGGCGACCCATGTACTGAGGCTGAGTCCTTGCTGCAGCGGCCCAGGGTTCGAATCCGACCTGCGGCCCTTTGCTGCGTGTCATCCCCTCTCTCTGCCCCCCTTTCCTGTCTGTCTTCGCCTGTCCCTATCAAATAAAAATAATAAAAATAACTTTATTTAAAGCTTAGTTACAACGGAAGTCAGTTAGAAAAATTAAAAAGCCTACTCTTTAACCATTCATTCATACTTTCAGTTGCACGGTTAAACCTTAAAATATTCTATATATATTAAACTGCAGCACCAACCCTGATCACTATTGTGCAGAATCTGGCTCCAAGCGGCGGATGATGGCAGTGCCCGTATCCAGGATATTTTGGCTTCATTTTTGTTCAGTGGGAGGAAGTGGAGACGCAACATCCATCTTTTATATGTCGATAATTGTAATAAGTTTGCATTTGCGTCCTCAACAAACAAACTGGGGAGCCACTTACAGACAAACTGACTATACCAGAGGTCAAAAACTTTACTTACAGCAGATAATTTAGCAAATTTCCAAGTAGTGTTCTTTCTGAACAACTTGTGTTCATTCCAAAGACTTAGCCACATAAGAGTACCAGCTAACTGGCTAGCTTCTTAGCCACAAGCAGCTTACTTGCTTGCCAAAAGGCACAAGGAGTTGGTCTTTGAAATGTCTGGGGCATGGGTTTCACATCATCATTAATGCTTTTGTTTGTGTTGAAGAGAACACCAGGAATAAAAGAAGATATTTTTTTTACATGTTTTAGAAATGCATTAAAATCGTTCTAAAGCAGCCGCTGTGTCAGTTTGTCAGACAGTGTTTCATCATTATCTTCTTTTTGGCACCTATGTGTATTAGAGTATATAAATCTTTATGTGATGGATTACAGTTATTTGTTTGTCCTCCTGCAGGAGAAAAGACAGAAAAAATGAGGAAATGGAAAAGACTGAACTACCATCGGAGAGAAATTTATCCAATGTATTCTCTGGTTTTTAAGTCCTCATACTCAGCAAGTGTTGCTAAGCAACCAGAGGAAACAGCCGGCTCCACACGTCATTCTGCAGCAGCTTGTTAGCATAAAAACAGTCAGTGAATAAACTTCTAATGACCATGAATGACTGACTGTGTCTCTAGCCTCATTTACATACTAGCAAGACGAAAGCAATGAATTCAAATTAACCCTGCTTCGTATTGTATGTATATATGTATTAAGACATATATACAAATAGTCTGCTTGGAATAACAATGTGTCTGATTCCTCAAAAAGAAGAATATTTTCTACATTTAAATCCCTGTAAATACATCTCCTCCTTCTACCTCATAACAAAATCCAGAATCTATGAATATGCAAACGACCACGTCACATTCACCCATTCACACTCATTCATACAGTGATGACTGAGGTTGCCACAAAAGGTGCCAACTGCTCATCCATAATGGAAACTAAGCACATTCACACACTCACACGCTGATTAAACAAAATCAGGAGCATTTTGGGGTTCAGTATTTTGCTCAAGGACACTTTAACATGCAGCGGGAGGAGCCAGGGATCAAACCTCTCCCCCTCTGATTAGTGGACAGCCCACTATACCTCCTGAGCCTCAGCAACCCCATGTTTACATCCATCATCATCATCATCATCATCATCATCATCATCATCATCATCATTATTATTATTAGTAGTCATATTTCTACTATTATAGTTGTTATTACTATTATTGTTGCTGTGCATCTCTGTGTCTCTGACTCTCTGGTTTAAGCTGAATAGACAATCAGGGCATATGTATCAATACAGACCGGTGTTTTATGAGGCTATCTTCACAGTATGAAGTCAGCTCTTTCCACAGCTTTCTGCAGATAATGTAAAACAATTAGAAAAAATAGAACTAAAGCTATGAAAGGATACATATTCAAACACAAAGTTACGCACATTTTTACTCAGAGATATGTGCTCCAAAAACTACTGAAAAGAAACATCAAAAAGTGAACGTACTATAAAGAGAAAGTCTCTAGCTCACACTGAAACACACACAGACACACACATTCAGAAATACACAGTCTCTGTGATATATCACTGATTTAGTGCCTTACAGTTTTCAAAGACATAAAGCTACACAGAAACCACTGTGACCAAACTAACTGCTCTCTCT
>JAGRRF010012888.1:3675615-3684254 GCA_019097615.1 Morone chrysops
GTGCAGCAGTATGCAGTTTAAATTTTTTCAATTTAGCTTAGAATGTATGCAATATTCATTATTTAGCTTTTCAGAAAAACTAATGAAAGACACCCATTGTGCAAACATACATTATGGTACAAACGCCAGTGGCACAGAAGCTTGTAAATAGAACAATCGGTCTCCTGACAAAATATGTGATTAATAGTAATCAGTACTTCCTGTTGCTACATACAGGTATAAAGTGTGAACATTTGCACATGGATCTTTCATAAATGCTGCTTGGTTATTAAAATTTAATGGTCTTATCTGCTAGCAATGAGTTTAGCCAGTGTTTCAAGACTTCGTAAAGTA
Organism: Morone chrysops; assembly: GCA_019097615.1. Classification (NCBI taxonomy): domain Eukaryota; kingdom Metazoa; phylum Chordata; class Actinopteri; family Moronidae; genus Morone; species Morone chrysops. Next base: position 3,675,949 of record JAGRRF010012888.1, read on the forward strand.
AAACATTAAGTCTTGTAACAGTCATAAAAGTTCCCTGCCAGATATTGTGTATTTAGAGCACCTGTAAAATGACTTACAGGCATGCAGAAAGAGAAGCCAAAGAAAATGCCTTGTTTTACTCATACAAAATAACCTGCTTGACTGTGTGGCCTTTTGGCTGCTGCAGACAACCAACCATTCATTGCACATACTATGTTGAAATACCCATCATACACACACACACTTGTTTATCCTGCTGAGACACTTACACACACATGAACATGATTAACCAGAGAGGTCAGAGGTCAAAAGGAAGCCAGAGGTGCCTTCCTCAAGGAAAGACAGAGCTAGAGACAGAGAGGGACCAAATGTTAAAACATGGAACACGTGTTTCAGCTATCAGATGAATCTCTCTCTCTCTCTCTCTCTCTCTCTCTGGCTCTCTCTCTGGATCAGCTTTCAGTCTCTAGACAGCAGCTGTCTGTAGAGAGGAAAAACTTAGACTGAGTGGTCAGACATGGAATGTGTGTGTGTCAGTGTGTGTATGTGTGAAGAGCCTGGTGACAGTTAGGTACTTAGAGGCGCCACATTCACTATACGACGAACACATTTCTAAACTGAGACTAATATCATAAACAGCATTTTGATTATGACTTATAAGCATCTTTTATCAAGCAGAATCAAATTTTTTTTTATCATGACTAATAAATTATAAGAACCATTAATGGATAAAAGCAGGGTGAGGCAGCCTATGTAGTCACACAGGAGGGGTTTATCAGGCAGCTAATGTTCTGCAGGTGAAAATCACATTCATCTTTTATAAGGTGATTGTTGGAACATTTCAAACACTAAAATGGACATGAAACTCTTTGTGTTGAATCATCAGTGGAACAAAAAGACAATTTGCGGGGGGAAAAGTCTACTACATGAAAGAAAATCAAAGATACAAGACTGTGTAGACAACAACTTAAAAAAATATGTAAAACATTTCAAGAGTATTGTGGTAGGAAACTGCCAAACACAAAGAGCTTCAAATTCTGTGTCTATGCTACTAATCGTGGGTTCATGTCACACTGGTGTTACCGTAATTACCAACTTGTAAATCTAGGACCAGGACACCAAACAGACAAGGATGTCTCACGTCAGCCAGAGTTGGCTGTTTAAGGTAAGAAAAGCTAAATATAACAGACATAGTTGTTATATTGTCCATGAACAGTATTTTTAAATGGCCAACACTGCAATTATACAACTGTTTATGGCTTTAAATGTGAACACTCGAAAGTTAAACATGGGAACCTTTCCTATTTCTAACATCCGTCCCATATGATATGAACAAGGCAAACATAGCATTCTGCAGTTGGACGCTTTATAAATCTTAATGTATAAATTCAGCAACTCGAATCCACTGATTTTCACATTTTGGATCAAATTTGAATCTAATTCAGCCACAGTGCTGTGTTTTGTTCCTGAATTCTGTGTTATGTGTTCTGATTATGCTCAAACTCTGGTTTCACGGCTCTGAGTGGTGGTCTTCTTTTTCTTTATGGTCACTGAGGCTCATGGGTACCATAGGGGCATCTATTGGTGAAATTTCAGACTGCAACTAACTGAACACAACTGTTACTTCTGATTTTTGTCAACAAGTACCTTAACTTTGGTCTATCACTGCTCCGTATTGTATTTTTAAGATGAATATTGTCAGCCTAACAGTGGTGGTGGGATTCATAACTCTGTGTGATGCACTGAATTCTTCGATCTGTAGTGAACCTGTAGAAGTGAACTTGAAGCATGTCAGCATGACACTTGATTTTAGTAGCTGTAGAGATGTTGTGCAGCCGCAGTTGGAACTTGGATGATCCTAACCATGCATGTTAGTCGTGCCTTCAGGGCAGGGGGAGACAACAGACCCTAACCCAGTGCATCAGCAGCAGCCAGTTAAAGAAACGATGAGGCTGAGTTTGGCACATCACCCAACCCTACCTGACAGGCTGTCCAAATCTTGTCTCAGTAATAGAGGCTTTTTATTCTCTAATGAATGTTGGATGAGCATCATGCAGGAAACATTGAGACTAAATTCTCAGATCATGGATGTAAAGCCCCAAAGATCAGATGATAATTGTACCCTGAACTGAGGAATATTAAGGATTAATGTTTCCACTCTTGTTCTCTCTGTTCTATTAATACTCTTCAGTAAGCCAGGTTCTGTTCGCTCAATTACAGCCTGACATAAATGTTCCTGCGTGTGTGTGTGTGTGTGTGTGTGTGTGTGTGTGTGTGTGTGTGTGTTTGTGTGTGTGTGTATGTGGAACCTCCTCTAAGGATGAATGAGCTTTAATTAGTGCTTGGTTCAAAGAAGAAAGATAAAAAAGAGTTCCAGGAGAAAGTAAAAACACTAGCACACATTGAAGGAGGGATACAAATATAAAAAATGAAATAAAATAAATGACTATTTTGAAAAAAGTAACACAAAAAAGAAAGAATATAAAGGAAGAGTGTTGTGAATCAGTCCCAGCTGCTTCATTCATTCTGTCTGCATGGAAACTATGAACAGAAGTTTGAAAATGAATGAAATTCAGGATTCAAATGCGCACACACAAACACACAACTGCAGTGTGACTCTCCTGCAGAGAGCTACTTGTGGTTGTACTGGAGTGTTTTCCAGTCGTCTATGACACACACACACACACACACACACACACAGACACACACAAACTCACTGACTGAGGCCAAACCACAGCATACTAAATCTTCATATGCCTGAGAGGTTCAAAGTTTCAGGCTGAACTGAAGTTAAACTGAGGACGAGCAGCCAGTAAACCAAGACACCAGCTAGTTTATAAAGCTCACAGCAAAGCAGACATCAATACAAATAATCAGTCAACAAGATAGTAAATTCTGTCAATGAGCATATCTGTCGGTAAACAGCCAACCTGTAAATCTGTCCCTTATTGGATCTTACAATCTCTTCGTTTAAAGGTATAGTTCAGATTTTCTGACATTTTGGTAGAACTCTAAGAGGTCCCAGTATCAGCAGTGCTGATGTTAATGCGTGGATATGACTTTTTGGAGGGAGTTCAGTGTTCACAGTGCCTGTAGATGTAAACAGCTCATTATTAGGTAAGAAAAACACAATGATTCATTTATTTAGGTGATCATACACAAATGAAAACATACCTATTCAACTTATATTCCAATTCTGCCACACTGGAAGACGGATGGTCGAGTAGCTTCAGAAACCCCCTACCCCCACACCTTTCCAATGTCTTTTTTTCACCCCACCTCTGAGTGTGGTCTTTTGGAACATCTATCTTCTGATGAGGTCATACAGCACTTCATATGAACTAGTTATTTTTGAGTATAACCTAGCCTTACTCCCTACAAGAGGAGTCCCATGGTCCTCCTCTCACTTTGCAGCTTTTGTGGGTAAGGGCAGTTTGTTGTAATTTCTCCAGTTTTTAACTTAATGTGAGTCAGGTTTTGAATTCTGCACAACTTTCTTACGATAGCCCTGCATGGGTATTGCAAAATATTGCGAAACATACCCTTTCCTAAAAAAATAAAGTCTAGCTCTCACTGAAAAGCTCCAGTGATTTTAACAACCTTTTGATCTTTCTAATTGTCTCTGCTGCCTCCTCATCTCAAGAGAACAGGAAAAGTTTTCTGAACCTGTCAGCTTAGGAACTGATGGTGTGCTTAATAAAACTTGCATTAGTGATGAAGTGGAAACAGACATACCAGGATTCCCCCCCAAATCCCCTGGATTTGTTAGACACGCAAGTGGAAATTTCACTGTAAATTATAAATGTGGTGGTGCTGGCCATTGAAGGAGTACTCTGACATTTAGGGAAATTTGCAGTCTAATGGACACTTCCCGGGGGTGTTCCTATACATAACCTGCACCTGAAGTAATGTTGCTGCAATCCCAAACCACTGTAAGTGGTTTAGGAGACACTTTAGGTGCCATGGTTTGGCAGTAAAATGTTGCTTACTGTACATGACTATAACCACAGTTTACCAATAAACTATAATGTACAGTGATTGTTTAAGAGGAGCCTTTTTTAAAATTTAAAGTCTGATAAAAAGCAGCCATGTAGTATTATTGTAACAGTATTTACCTCCACTTATCAGTATTGCCTAGTCCAGTCCAGTCCAGGTATTGTTTTACAGTAGTTCACCAGCAAACTACACAGACCTAATCATACTTGTATCCATTGTGATCACACTTTACCAAAAACACATGCTTCCCCTAGAACTAATTTGCCCAAACACACAGTAGTTTCCTTGTTTACTAAAGAGCAGCCAATAAAGCATTTTACTGCTGTGTAGTACAGGATCACAAGCTAATTACTGACTGCAGTGAACTCATGAACAGCATGTTAGAGCACAGAGAGTGGAGTAAATCAGAGCAAACTAAACAAACTGTCAATGCAAGGCCATGGACAGGCTAGAGAAACTACGTGATGATACAACAGGCTATGTGCCAGGTGCTGTTGGTGATGTATGTACTCAGGTTGATCTGAAAGTAAAGCAGGTCCTATCAGCAGGAACTGGTGGAGTCTCTGTGTCTCTGTACTTGTCATTTAGCAACATTGTGGCTCAGTATATACATTTTCAGCCAAATTAATTACATTGACATACATATTTATACATGGCATCACTTTCGGATATGGTCTCCCAATAAGAATCAAAATCAGCTTTATTAGCCAATAATCTGGCTCCAGTTTTAAGTTCAATTCAATGTACTTACACACAGGTCTTATATAAATAAGCAGACAGAGCTGAAAACAAGGACAGATAGATAGGTGAGCAAGCATAGGTAAAAATAACATAGAAATATTGGAAAACTAGGTGTATATTAAATATATATAAAAAGTAGGGTTGTACAATATGGTTAAAACATCATATTGCCATTATTTTGACAGATATTGCGATATGATTCACAATCAGCTTGGGAATGATCATTCTTGCGTCACAAATTGTATTTTCACTGAAAAAATATTAAAATTATAATGATGTGAAACCAAACAGGTTTTCTTATATCTGAAAACTACGATTTGTAGGACAGATTTGCATCTGAGCACTACAGTACTATACTGCACCTGGCCATTTTTGATTAATTGAGCAGCCCTAAGAAGAAGCGACAACAACTCTTTATGATATCAATTAGTAGAGCTGAAATTATCTATTAATCCACAGACACAAAATCAGATACTATGCTGATAATGAGTAATGAATGAACATTCCCCCGTTCAAGCTACTCAGAACTTACTGCTTTCCTTTGTCTTTAGACAGTGAACCAATCATTTTGTGTTTTGGACTGTTATTTGAAACAGCCTGAGCTTCAGTGTCAGACATGTTATAGACCAATGATTAATTTATTAAATCAAGCTGTTTTCAAATTCATTTTTGAAGGAAAACTATTTTACTACTTACTTCATTTTGAGATGTTTCCAGGTTGTGATCAATAAATCGAATGTGAATAAGAATTTTGTAACTGACTTTCAAGAGGTCCAGAATGATCAGACATACCATCACTCTGATTATTAGGGAGCTGAATAAATCACGCTTTGTTATTTCATACAAAAACACTCAGACACAAAGACTGTTCCTGACACAGGACAGCAAGATGCACATCTGGATCTCTAACTATGTTTATGTGTTGTTTTCTGGTCAAGGTGGTGGCATTTTTCTCTCTTCCTCTCAAAATGGAAAAAATGTCAGGATTGCAAACAGTAGTATGTGTAACAATCAATTCATGTACAGGCTGTTTTTTTCAATTAAACTGATTAATCAGTGTACAAGAGGCATTTGAAAGCACAAATGTCAATCCCCTTACAATAGAGCCTGAGATGATGTCTCCAGATGCCTATTTTGTCTGACAACCTAAACTACAAAAATCTAATTACAAACCCAGAACCAGAGAAAAGCAGCATGTTCGAGTAGCTGAACCAGTACATGACTCTAATGATGAATCTGTGATTTGTCATTTTCTTTCCATTAACAGAAAATTGCTTCAGCAGTAAAATATAGCAAAAATAAAATCAGTCAGTGTGTGATATTGTTCTCCTTTAAAGAGAGCCGGACAAAGGAATCAATGGCAGATGAAGAAAGCTCAATAATGTGGTGTACGGGGCTGACTGTCTGTCTCTCAGGATTCTTATCTGCTGTCTGACAGCTCAGCCAGCCACAGGGGAGCCATCTCTTTTGGCTTCAAACGCACACACACGCACATACACACACGCACACACTTAAACGAAGGGTGGTGAGTAATTACTCAGGGTCAAGCATACTGGTGATCTCCAAAGAAGCCCTATTAAGTGTGTGTGTGTGTGTGTGTGTGTGTGTGTGTGTGTGTGTGCTGACAGCCCTACTCGGGCTGTGACTGGCCTGAATAAAACAGGGGGAAGTCTACTCTGATTAGACAGACAGCTGGCTAGAGAAGAGCCTCTTAAGGGACTCGAAGTGAAACATGCAACATCTCAAATCTTCAATCTGGCATCTTCTGTGAGGTTAATTTCAGCTGAAACATCGCACCAGTCAAAGTGGACACCACAGGTCCAACTCAAGCAGGAAAGACATGAATTGACCCCGTCAATTAGATCAATTCAGAGAGGTAAAACCCTATAAATATCAGCCAACTGGAGATCCCCTCTTGAGCTATCTTTGACCAGACAAGGTAATTTAAATAACCTTCAACTGAGACAATCATTGGTTAACAGGAAGGTGACCAAATGCCACAAAGATGAAGTCACTGGATAAGAAATAAGGTCAAACCCATTACCCTGTGAGCAAAACCTTTGAAAGTGCCTGCTTTTTTTTACAAACAATTTCCAACAACAACTTCCCAGATGGTTCTGTGTAACAAACCAACCATCCGTCAGATTAAGAGGCCCAGTGGGATGGTGAAATTAGAATGATACCTGTCATGATCTTCCAGTTGCCTCAAAGCTCAGTGCTGGAAGTGACCCATTACCCTCAAATACCTCTATCAATTGATAGCCAGGTGCACTTTGCATACTGGGATGCGGAGAGCTAGCACCTAGCTAGAGAGTGAATGACGGTGTGACCTGGACAAGCAATAAACTACATTAGGTTTTTGATATTTGGGAAAATAGGACCTTTCTCTGGACATTATTTACCATATTTACTTTCTCGGTTTCACTTCAGACGCATCTGACCAATGACAGGATTATCTGATTGTTAAACCAGTCAGAGCTGATTTATTACGTGTCGTTAAAAGCCATGTGAGAATTATGCATTTCTTTCTTTTTCTGAACTAAAAACGTAATCAAAGGTTTACCAAATTGTTCACTAAATCGGACGAGAGCCAATAGGTTTGAAAACCCCCTGAAACCCACAACCCAACTAGTAGGCATTTACATATAGGCTCTGTTTAAAAATGTCATCAGCCAATAAATGTACACTTCCTCAGGACCTTTGGAGACATGCCCATAATGAAAGCTATTTGGCTTCTACATACAGCAGATAAAGATGCTGTAGGTTTCTGAGGGGATGTTTTAAAGCCTGGCGTTGGGATGTATCACTCCCTCTCATCTTTTTTAGTTACTACAGTTAAAAAATGCTGATTTGGGAAAAAAGGATAGAGCCAGACAGGCCTCCTCTCTGGATCGTTTCTGCACCAGTTAGGGCAGGACAACCTCCACTTTTATGATTCTTTCGGTTTTATGGGCATTAGTGAAGCCAGCCCATTTGCTGCCTAGCTCTGCCATAGTCAAGCTGAAAATCAGCCAAACTGAACAAGGCTTTTATAATAATTAATAAACTCTGAGATAGTCTTGTGATTCTTTGTTTTTTAATTTTTTAATTAAAAACATTTTAAATCATAGTAGAATTAAATTTTATTTTCCATTTTACTTAACAGTCTATCTGTGGCTTTTAAGAGCTCTGTGCTGCTCTGTCAATCAGGATAAAAGCTTCCTGTCTCTGTCTCACACACACACAAAGGCAAACACCTGCCTGCAGCAGTTAATAACATCATGGTCTATTAGCTAGCACCACTAATCAGCTAGTAACACACACACTCACATACATGTCTGTAAAATGTCTTTGTGATAGATTATAGCCAAAACGGATGCTCATTAGACTAACACACACATATATACACAAACACACGCACACACCATATGGCTGCAGCTGTCCGAAGACTAGAAAGCTTTTAAGGAGGGAGGAGACAAAAGGAGGAGCTGGAGGAGAGGAAATCCTTCTCTTTGTATTTATCTATTTAACACTCTCTCTCTCCCCGTCCATGTGGCTCTCTCTCTCGTTTGTCCCCTGGTGGGTAATAAGGGTTAATCCACTTAAGCTGC
>JAGRRF010012888.1:3684332-3696091 GCA_019097615.1 Morone chrysops
CTCTCTCTCTCTCTCTCTCTCTCTCTCTCTCTCTCTCTCTCTCTCTCTCTCTCTCTTCTGGGTCTGTCCCCCCAACATCCACACACACACACACACACACACTTTATTCTTCACACCCATCTGCCGCTGTTCTTGACACTGGGTGTGAGTGGGAGACAAAGAGAGAGATGGAGGGAGGGAATCCCTGCCTCTCTCCTCAGCAGCAGCACCTTATTGTTCCACACAAACACACACACACACACACTCACTCTTCAATAATAGATGTGTAGCTCCTCCCTCCAAGTTCCCTCACCATGACTCAGGATTGAGGCCTCATTTAAAGGAACAGGACACTCCACGACTCACTCAAGCAGTTGGAAGTGTTGGCACACTATCAGTACCGCCCCATTGGTTCTTACTCCAACCTGCATATTCGCAAATTTAAAGTAAATGGATGAAAAAAGTCCATTGACAAGTGCAGCATTTATTCTACTGACTGTACTAAAACACATCAGTGAGCCACACCTGTGCACTAGGCGATATATTTTGAGTCAATCCCACGCACACTGTCCAACTGCTACTATAAATACTTGCAAGCTCACCAAATGTGGCTGAAAATAGTCCCAAGCAAATGCACCATTTACTCCTGTTCAAACAACGTGAACCACTCTTTTAGCCAAAGAATTTCTAAAAACACAAGTATATATTTTTGACCTGTTTTTAAGATTTACGTCCTCAGTGGGAACAAACGGGCCTGGGGCTGAGTGTCACAGCAGAGTAGGGGAGTCAGAAAGTATTGAGAGATGGACTTACACTGTAGGTTTTGGTCTTTCCATAGAATTTGCTGAAACTAACCAACATATAGAATATTGCCAGCTATATCCTTTAACTAGCTCTGTGTATCCTTGAGGGTCAGTGTACTTTGTGGCCCGTTTTTTATTCCCCTGTTTGTAAATGGTAGTCAGGAAACAGCTCGTTTCCCGATTTTGGTTCTCATTTCAAAACAGAAATCCATTGGCCACAAAATACTCACATTACACCCTTCCGATATAAACTGAAACATCAAAATAAAGATCACAAGAGAAAACTCCAAGGCACTCTCCTTTATAACAAAAAACACCTTTATTGTCATGGCATGGTCAAGTTAGACCAAAACACACATTTCAGCACCCAGCCCTCACAGTTTTGTTGGAGTTTAATTGTTTAAAAAGAGAGGGGTGTTCTTTTGATTTTTACCTCAAACCAGTCCAGGAAGCACTCTTACCCAAACATATTACATAAGATGAATTCACTATTATAGAGAAAAATAATGGCCATAACAAATAACAAACTGAAAGTTAGAACAATATTAAGATAAAAGACTGTACTTGGAGTGGATTTAAATGGGCCCTGACACTAAATTGGCTATATTTCCATGCACGCCAGAGTCTAATCCAAGTTTTTTTTTTTATATTCTGGATGTGGTGTTTACATGGAAGATAAACAAACCTGGTCATATGCATATATACACGATTCTAAGATTTTTCAGTTTTAACATCTGCATGTTTTGACTCTTTGACAGCCAGCCACTCTGTCATTTCTGTGCCAGCAGTAGTTGGAGGATGAACCCTGCATTTATTACTGCATTTACCACTCTGCTGGATTTGCTTTCATCTTATCCCAAATAATTAAAGACATGAGCAGTGACGCAGTGTATCCGCAACATCCAGTGCGTTGATCCTGATACATACATTGTTTATCATCATACTTGTCATTTTAATGACTAACTACTACATATACTAGATAAGGTGTTGCTACAGTGTCTGTTTCCATTAAGAAGTATACTAGCTGTTTCATAAAGCAGAATATCAGGTTTAAGGTAAAAACATGTAAACAGGACTCCAAAAACAAGATTATACTGTAACTGTACGTACATTAATACTGTACATGTAAAGAAACTCACTGCTGCTAGCAGCACTATTAGATGCTACATCCGTGCTACCACCAATAATACTTCCACCAAGCTCAAAAGGACAGAGCCTCTGTGGACTGATGCACCAGCTGCATTAACTGTTAACTGACTGATCACACAACTGGGGGAGATTAGCCCCATACCAAAGCTGCTTTAAGAAATTACATTTTAATAGCATGATATTCCCAGATGGTATTGGTGTGTCCCTGCTGTGAACTGCCAGCATGACCTGATGATTTCCCTTTGAGAATTTGGCAATTGAAAAGTGTGCTGCTGGTCTGCCATAAACTCAAAGAACACTACATACTTACACAAGTACGAGTGCTACTAAAAGTGTACTGAAAATAATTGAGTATGCATGTTGAAACTTTAGATGACTACGTATTCATGAAGGGCAACTTGTGATTTTAAACATTAAAGTTTACAGGTCTGGGGGAGTACTGCATATTTTAAAAAAGTTGTAGACTATAACCATTTGTGGCTCCAGAGAGAGCGGCACTAAATTAAACTAAAGTGATGTCACTTGAGTCAGCGCTGGTTGAAGCGTTGGCTGGGGCGTGCAGTTAGAAATAAGTGAGCAGACTCCTTATCTCTGCTTGAGGCTAGCTGCTCTGGGCTACATTTGTCGCTACTAGTATAGCACACCAAAATCTCCAAATTAACTGCTGAGTTGCATTTTGGGTAATGTAGGCGCAATGTTGTGGCAAGTAAGAAGACTGCATGGAATAAAACAATGAGTGAACAAGTACTGTACTATACATTTCATGTTTCTTTAAATTTTGTAAAAGTTGCTGTACTACTACGGATATTGACACATTTGACTCTGATAATACTCGTACCTGTAAAAAGTACATTATCTGTACTGGATCCTCGTTTCAGCCGAGTACTCACTCAACCTTCCGTAGATACTCCCATTTCTGGTAACTATTTTGTGACTATTTGAGATATTAACATACTTTCCTCCTGCGATCGGTTAGTGCTAACCAAGCTAGCAGTTACACTAGCTGTCTGAGGCTAATATATAGCTGATTATTTTAGGTTGGTATCATATTTCTGTTGGGCTGTTACATATTTTACTCAATGTTCTTGCTAGATTAATACTAATAACATCTAGAGCTCTGTTCTATTCATGTGTTCTACCCTTGATAGTGAGCCATCATGCACAATAGTAGGACCCTGAAACCAAAGCAGCTAAATGGAATTCAGCCATCATTAATTTTATTAGTAGGCTAACACCTGTGCTTTTCCGACTGCAACATGTGCAAATGTCTTTTGTGAAAGAGTTTTAGAGAAATATGGACTCCATATATGTGAGCTGCCTGTAACTTTACAAATTAACTTTAAAGTTTACATTAATCACTTCAATGCTGTCTCCAGCAAGCAAGTTGTCCCAGAAGTAAATCCCTAATGCATTCAGCTACCACAACATTTTGGCTTACACTAGCACATTTACAGTGAGGTGGATTAATGTGCATTGTCCTAGTAAAATAAATAAATACATACATGAAGGAATAAATAAATACTTGTGGTCAGCCTCACGAGGCTTGCCCCATTTGCTCTAATATATGTTGATCTCCTTTAGCCAGCATTTCTCAAATCTCTACAATAGCAACTAGTCAGAACAGCCACAGTCATGTGATTAAGATGGATATAACTGCAATTTTTGTGGTTATAATCTTACAAAACAAAATAAAAATAGGAACAATGTAAATAATTTGGTGTTAAACTCACCTGTGTTGAGCTGTGCAGCTACATGCACAGATGTTCAGTAAATATTAATGTATTCATGGCAGCACATGATCAGAGGTATCAGTGTTACTAGAGGATTTGTAGTGTAGTGTTACTATGAGTGTGATCTCATTAAACTGTATTTAAACAGCCTTTATCATTAGCTTTAATCCCTCTGCATAATTGATTTTAATGACACCTGATGAGACTGTCCGAAAAACGTCTCAGTGAAAGTGGGATTCAGATTTTTTTTAATACTAAACCCTACCAAACAAAACCACATTCTCCCCCTCTCTGTCTCTCTGAATGCTTATATTGCAGGTTAATCTGGCTCTATGCCTGGAGGAAGCAGTGTGTGTGTGTGTGTGTGTGTGTGTGTGTGTGTGTGTGTGTGAATGAATGGATTACTGCTCATTCATCCATGTAATGTCTCTGTTCGCAAAGCACTGAAACACACACAGGAACACACATACGCTTCCATCCTTACGCCAACAAAGCCATTCTTAGATGTCCTGCTGAAAGCACACACACACACACACACACACACACTATCTGTGATGTCAACCATAAGTATAAATTCTTTCAAGCCTTCCCTCGACAGTGAAGGAAACCTGTGATAGTAGGAAAGAAGTGTTTTTCTTTGTTTCTCCTCAGGGTGAAATAAGGTCTCTCCTCAGAGTTTTACCCTCAGTGTCAGTAATGTTTGTTTTCAGAGTGAAATAAGATCTCTGGTGAAATGAGGTCTTACCTTAAGGACTTATGCTTTAAACTAAATAAGTCTTACTAGGAAAGCACCAATCAGATTTCAGCATTGATACTGACCAGATTAGGCAGATCGGGAATTGGCCGGACGTAACTGATCCACATTAAATACAGTGTCTTCATCATTGTCATTATAGAAATCATTGTTTCCTGTATCGGTTACGTTCATTCAGTCACAGAAAGACGCTGACTCAGTTCTTAGTGCCACAGCAATCCCTGGCGTCATTTTACCGCCTATAAAAATGATTCCAACAAGTTCCACTCAGTGAGGTATGCAGATTCTTTTAAAAGAGAGAGGGCGGGAACAACAAGTCTGAAGAGGTCAGACTGGTATTCTCTTCATCTGTAGATGTTGAGGTATTGGAATCATCGTTGGAAAATAAAAAATTTGGAGATAAAAACGTTGGATGGTGGATCCTTACATCTTCAACATGTCATCTGATTATGTCTAATGGAAAAAGTGTTCATACGTGTCCGAATGGCCACATACTCTGCCTGCCATCACGGCATCATCCTTAGTGCATCCCACTGGTTCCCTTGTACATTTTCCAAAAACTCTCATGTCTTTCTACTCTTGATGCAATGAATTGTGATGACTGCATACATTTCTGGACAGTCTTTCCACAAAGGTATTCATAGTGTTCCTGTTGGTTGTTAATATGAAAAGGGATAGAAGTAATTGTGAAGAATGAAAGAATAATTAGTAAAGATTGTCAGATTTAGTAAGTTACAGAAATTGTTGGATGCAAATCTACAGAGCCCCAGAGTGGCCATAGAGAGAAAAAATAAACATGTTACGGTCACATTTTACTAAATTGAGCGCTTAATATGCTACTGTGTGTGAGAAACAATTCCTTCCCACAAAATGCAATTTGTTCCCACGTTTTAGTTCATTAATGTGCACTAGATAAGTGTATGTAACATCTGGGTGCCCAAAACATGCCTCACATAATACTTGAAGCAGGTGCACTGCACTTCATGCTTTGGGGAGAAAGGCTTGTCTGTTGTGCTGTCTATGGTATATACACTCTGGTGCGGATGAATGAGCCAACATGTGAAAACTAACTGTATCTTGTGGCCCAAATTATTCAAAATATGGGAACAAACTGTATCTCATGCATACACCATAGCAAACAAAGTAGTTCTTCTATGGCCACTCAAAGTGCAAACTTTACTGAACTGCTGATGAAGCCGCCATTTTTGGTTTTTACTCAACATCTCCATGGCTGCAGACATTACTCACTGCTTTCAGCTGATTAGCTGAGAAAATGAACTCTAATTACCTGTTCATGCACACTGTGAGCGCTTGCTTCACTCCTTACTGCTGGAATATGAAGAACACACACTGGGAATCAATCTCACGAGAAAAGGCATCTATTAATGCCAAACAGTAACGGTATGAAATTATAAAAATTAGATGATGAATTAACTCTGTATTTGAAGAAGGCCTTTTTAATGGGATCCTATGGAGAAACAGCATTTAGCGAGAGTCTGTTTTTAGCACTTGGACAGCCATGGTGCCACTTGGTGTGAAGGTAGTCTTAATCTCCCAGCATGCCTGTGTGAAGAGCTGCTGTGCTTCACCTGTTTCTAACACGACAAGGACCGGAATGACATCACTAACGTCTGCCTGTTATGTCTGTCACTCTAATAAAACGAGAATATAGCAATTTACAGTTAATCTGGTAGCATAGCAACAGCAGCAGCTATTGACAGACAGCTGGCGTCAGTTGTCTGATAAACACTCTGATTGCGTGTGTATAGGTTGAATGCGTGTGTGTGTCACTTCCTGTTTCCGTCTGATAATTTAGGCCCCTATTTATAAATGGCTGATTAGCATAACATTGAGCAGCCGCGCTGCCTGCACAGAGTGTGTATTTGTGTGTGTCTGAAGACTCCCATCTGGCAGATGATGCATACTTATATATTCTGACTCTTTAAATTCTCTGCTGTTGCTTAAAATGGGTCTAATTTCTATCTAGTTTTTCTATCTTCTGTCAGTGGTACAGCCGTTTCCTGTATGTACAAAATGTAAGTAGATAAATATCACTTTTTAATAGCGCACTGTGGCTCAGCCGACACATGCAGGGAAAAGTAAATCAACATAAAGTAAAATCAATTTGATTGGAGCTTTTTCAAGCTTTTATATAAACTGTATTAAAATTCTACCAGCAGTCTGTGACAGCTGAGACATTACACTGTAGTTCTGATTTGGGAGTCACAACTAATAAAGCCAACTTAGTGTTTCATTTAGCTAGTGTTGACAGTCAATAGATAGAATCATACAGTTTGTGGTGTTGAAGGATGCTAACGCTCTGTCCTCTCATATAGTTGCTATTATTATTATTTTTATTTTCTGGAATGGCCACTGTTGATACGTTGTGTGTGAGCAAAGGAACTAATAATAAAAAAGCAAATGGCAAGAATGATTTAATAATCCAGTTGATCAGGTTTCAGTGCAGACAGCCTCTCAGCTGTAGTTGACCGCACTCTGTACAGTTCCAGCCCCCACAGGCGTTGCTGTTTACAGTCCCTGTTGTCCCTGTCTCTCTGTTAGGACTGGCCGATATATTATACATTTATATAAAATGTGCCTATTTTTAGCAAGGGCCAGGACAAAAAAAGGTTGAATTTATTCACTCTGTGTATCAAGGCACACAGGTAATAATTTTAACAACATTTGTTAATGTTTTGTCATCCACTATTGGACTATGGGGATATGCTGTTTATGAGCCAGGGCACATTCGTTATGTGATTTCATGGTGACTTGGGCTGTGTATTGGTAAGAATCTGGCAATACAATACGTATCACTTTTTTTCAATCTAGATATTTTTTGATATTTTCTCACACCCGTAATGGTGACACTATCGATATTCTAGTGAACCATGATCTTATTGCTATTGATGAATTGTGTATTGCCGATACATACAGCAATTTTTTTATTGCCCAGGCCTGCTCTCCATCCACTGTTTCATCCATATTTTATGGTTTCCTTTGCTTGCATAAAGTAGCAGGTTTTTTAAGGGATGTTGGTTTTGGCAGAACAACAAGATGTCTGTAATTAGGGGTGTGAGAAAATATTGATGCCAGCACCGTCCCCGCCTAAAGATTTTCCTAGTTGACCAGTTGTTGTTTGTTCAAGCCATTAGCCAGATCGTTGAACTTAAACTGAAATATATTAATAATTAATAATATAAATATATAACAGCCACCTGTTAAATTATAACGCACAAGCTGTAATAAATGTTAAAACATTTAAAATTTAGTTAATTTATTTAAACCCAGTGTAACATCACAGTCTCGCTGTTTAAAACACGGAATAAATAACTTCCAACTTATCAATACGACGGATGATTACAAATCAAGACGCTACAAACTCCTCTTCCTCTCCCGTTTCATGGCACTTCTGTCCTTGCCTGAACCCGCCATGTGTTACTTAACACCATGTGCATCTTGTGTCACATTACATTATGTACGTTATGTTACACTGCAGTGCTGGTCTAGTGTCAATATCATAAATTTGATTAAAGACTTGCAGGAGCACCGTGCACAGGAATATGGAAAAGCTGTCAATACAAGCAAGAAGCACCAGGGAGAAAAGTCAGCATGAGGCTCACATGTGTGTCCTGTGTTATTACTAAGTCTGACAGCACTCTGGCTGAATTCAGTTTTGCAAAAAGTGGCACTCCACAAGGAGTGCCAGTTACAGGAGCAATGGGGGGATGTTAAACGATGGCATATTAAAGAATATGGCTGCTTTAATAATGTCAGGAACATGCTAACTGTGATCAGCTCATCAACAGCTTTGTATAGCATCAGACTGTCGGTACTGGCAGATACTCAATAATGTGGATTTTCTGTTAGAAATGAAGGAGTGATACAGAGCCATCTCTAATTTCCTCTGTACTGAAGACAGATCCCTCCCCGTCTCGCTCTCACGGCTGTTCAGACACAGCGGTGCATTTTAATGTGTGCAGGCAGCTTTTGTTCTTTATTGCAGACAAAAAACATTTTTCTTTTATATGTGGATCATCTTCTCAATAGAAAGTGTCCTCTACTTTAAGGAACACTACAAAGCAAAAAGCTCTGACTAAAGGTGCAGGTGTAATGATTCTGATACAGAATAAAAAACTCAATTCTTTTTCCATTTATTCTATCCTGTGAAGCTGTGGAGACATTATTATTTCTTTAGATATGAGATATCTAATTATTCTGGAGCCTCTTTCAGCACTGCAGTATCAAGGCATTTTGTCAGAAAAGGAAAAGACGGGACAAAAAACATGTAAATATGAACATTATTCAGTTCAATTCAATTTTATGTGTACGGCGCCAAATCATACCAGAGGTTATCTCAGGACACTAAGAGCAGGTCTAGACCGTTTTCCTTACAATATGAATATGATCCCTGAATTAAAAAGAAATAATAATCACTTTGGTGAACACCCATCTAAGAAACTCTGTACTGTATGTTCTATGACTGGGCCCAAAAAGTCTGACCCAGCCCGACCCCGAAAAAAGCCTCAGTGCAAGCCCGATCCACGGAAGCAGTTTCCAGCCCGACCCGAACCAGAATTTACACTTAAAAAAGTTGTGCATATAATATAGTGCAAATTATATAAGAAAAATAAAAAAGACTTTCACTCATTAATTACAGTAGCTTTAATTTGATTAATAATAAATTATTAAACACACATTTATTAAAACAAAATCTCATTCTGTCCAAGCCCGACCCCAGCAGCCGCTTTGGGCTGGAGAATCAGGCAGAGGATCAAAGCTCTGTGTGCTCTATATTGTCCTCTGCGTCTCTACGGAGGAGAATGGGGGAGAGCATTGTTTCAGGTAAGGCGTGTCCTTGAAGTAAGGGGCATACGTGTGTTAGTGGGAAATACTTTACATTTGGAATTCACCACACGATTGGTAGGCACTAGACACACACACACACACACACACACACACACACACACACACACACACACTGCTGGAGTCTGCTGGGTCTTTCTGTTTTTTGCCTCTGTTTGACATGCTGCATGCCATATAAGCTATAGAGGGTGTACAGAGAGTCCTCCCAGAAAGCATCTGGATCACATGCACCCAAAGACATCAGCAGCACGGCACAAAGTGTTTGACAATAGCTGCTCTTTTCTTCCATCGGAGCTCTCTGGGACTCGTACTTGACTTCTCTCCTACAGTTGTTGCACCTTTGACCAGATTTCAGTGAATCCGACTCTCCTGCACACTGTTTCATTGTTTGTACAGATGAGTCAACCAGCAGGTTTCCATCCATGTCCATCTCCTGGAAATGCTCCAACTGACAGTCATCTAATATTATGAGAAAGAGGACGAGGAGGGGATCACACAGAGGCCTGTTACTGTAGACAATACACACACTGTCTCCCAGGGTGTGTGTGTTTGATTTAATAAACTACCTTGGCAGGACTGTTCATGATAAAGTTATTGAACTGAATTACACAGGCAGAGATTGAGGGTGTGTCCCCCTCCAGCACCACTGCATACTGTGTGTGAGTGTGTGTTAGTGAGTGTGCGTAGTGTATCTAACATGTCACTCTGATGTGTTGCCTGTTTCCTAAACTAATAAAACCTATTTTATTATTTCCCCGTTTCTCCCTCTCTGTCTCTCTCTCTCACACACACACACACACAGGAACTCATATTACCCTGAGATAACACTGTATCACTGTATTTACACTTGGGTCCTTATTTGCACTGTCACTATCCAACACACACAATACAGCTTCCAATGCATAAAACATAACTGAATCCCACAGTTCATCACACAGTGCTGATACATTAATGACAACTGCTCAAATAAATCAATGATTAAAGGAACAATTAAGACTGAAACTTATTACATATTAATCTGTTGATTATTTCTATGATTGATCAGTTATCCTTTTGCTCTTCAAAATGGCAGAAAAGTGTGGGGAAACTGCAAATCCCAGAGTGCTAGGTGATGTCTTTTATCTGACAAAGATAGATAGATTCAATCTATGATCATATATGACGAAGAAAAGCAGCAAAGTCTCAGATTTCAGAGAGTTTTTGTTAGTTGATTAACTGATTAGCTGTCAATTATTAAATTGAGCTGTTTTGATAACCAATTAATCTCTGAGTCATTTTTTAAGAAGAAATTCTCTGATTTCAGCTGTGAATATTTTCTGCTTTCTTTACTCCTCTAAGACAGTAAACTGAATGTCTTTGGGTTGTGGACAAAGTAAAACATTTGAGGATGTCACCTTGGGCTTTGGGAAACATTTTTCACCATTTTCAGGACCAAAAAACTAATGGATTAATCAAGAAAATGATCGGCAGATTAATCTATAATCAAACTAATTGTTAGCCCTAAATGACGATCAAACTGATGATCAGAGTTGCTCTTACTGATCGACTAGCCTACTCTGGTAATTGTTTCAGCAGCTATAAACATACCAAACATTACCCGCTTATTTCAGCATCAGTCAGGTTCTTTTCTGTATTTCATGCCAGTGTAAGAAGGATTTTCAGACCGTTGGTCAGCCAGCCTAAAGACGCGATTGACCAGCAGATCAATCAATGATGATCAATAAAAAAGACTTGCCAGCTGCAGCTCTGTGTTTAGCCATTACGCTCTAATAGAAGTGTCAAACACACACTCTTGTCATCAAAACACACACACACACTAAAACACACACACACACACACCCTTCCATCCATTCTTATATCCCCCACACACAACCGTATGGACACTTTTTATCCCACCTTCGGACCATTTCTGATCACTTTGGTCAGAATAAGCTGTCATCTGCTGTTTTTCTTTAAATGCATCAGTGTAACACACACACACACACACACACACAGACACAGACACACAGCCTGCTTATTAAAGCTCTAACAGCACTACATAAATCGTCATTTAGTCGCATATGAGCAGATTTCCTGGTGTTCCCGTGAGCTGATGATGTGATTCCTCCATGATTCCTCTTTCTTTTGTAGAGACCATCAGCATCGGACACATGAGCTCACACTACTGCACGCACGGACACAATAAACACAGCAAATGCATGTTAAACATCAAAAAGCGACACTGGGAGGCACATTTATCACGAACTGTGTGAATGTGCACGGTTTGATCCCCATCTGGCCGCTCCTGTGTGAGAGCCCGGAGCAGACAGACCTCTGCTCGTTCTCTGCACATTCTGCTGATCCTCACTGGCTCTTCATTGGTGACATTCGGGACACTTCATGATGCCTTTGTGGCACATTGGTCTGCTCTGCAGCCGCTCTTCCTACCTGTTTTGTAGAAGGCATCAGTGTCGGGGTCGCTGGGCGCCTCCTCGGCCG